>WNXA01000015.1:600000-1046543 GCA_013364905.1 Diaporthe capsici
TGGAAGGGGGGTCGGGGAGAAAAGAAAATGGACGCAATATCAAAACGACGAGAAGCACATCACATCCAGGAACTCGCTGCTCTACATTTCCAAGCCATCATCCATTTTTATGGCCGGCATGGCCATTGCCGTCTCCCATCCCCGGTTCAAATCATTTGTGCTGACGCCCAGCAGCCAAGCGAATCCCTCCTCGATGTCGCCCACAAATCTCTTTGAAATCGACAGACCTGGTGCGAACACCCAGAACGAATGACAAACTCCCGGATATACCTCCAGCTTCACGTCAACGCCATGATCCTGCAGCGCATACGCGAGGATGAGTCCGTCATCGCGGAATATGTCATGGCCCGCGACCTGCAGGAACATCTTGGGCATCGCGCCGATCTTGTCGAAAGGCGAGGCGAGAGGATTGAACAAGGGTGACGCAATACTGGGATTGTAGTACTCCCACATGGTCGCCGCCTTGCCCTCATCAATGACGAGAGCGTCGCGGTGTTGCTCATGGCTCTTCCAGAACATCTTGTAATCGTCCGGCACCACGTCTTCCTCATTCAATCCCATGACGATTGGAGCCCATGTGCCCGTCACAGGAGGCTGGAGCCCGACTTCCACGGCCCGCCGCGTGAGTGTGACTGCGAGGTTGGCACCACTGGAGATGCCACCCACGAGGAATCCCTTGGCAGGATCCGCTCCTAGCTCCGAGGCATGGCTCGCAGCCCACCGCAATGTCGCCCACGCATCTTCCACTCCTGTCGGAAATGGGTGCTCTGGTGCGAACCGGTACGAGGGGCATAGGACAGAAGCATTGAACAGCTGCGCGAGGGGCCGAGCATACATGGTCAGTTTGGCCGGGCTCCCGAGGAAGAAGCCTCCCGGGTGGAACAGGACGATGAGCGGCCCTGAATTAGAGCCGGGTGCCGGCCGGGTCAACACAGCAGTGGAAGTGTAATCGTCGCTCGTTGGAATAGTGCAGGTTTCCTCCTGTACGCCTGTCGGAGGCGGGCCGAGTGCGTTTGTGAGCAGGCCGTCGGCAAAATCTGAGATTGAGCGGCATTGTGGTATATCTGTGAAGGGAGGGTCTGGCCAAGGATCACTGTGAGCAAGAAGCTATAGGAAATGTCAGGCTTCTGTTCATAATTTGCAATGCAACATGAGTTTTCTTTTTTATCGAACCTCTTCCAGCTCCAGATCTCTTGGGATTTGTGTGTAGGCCTGCCAGGTAGCAAAGCGCTGATGGTAGGAATCCGATGGCATGTTCACCGAGGAGTAGATGAAAAAGGTGGGGTTGCGAGTAGTTTTAGGGAAGAGTAAGTACCCTTAAGTATTTATCGTTGGGATTCCGGCAGCTTAAATGCAGCATGTGGAGTCATATCACATGATGTATGCAGGTTGGACACTTGTGCTGTGCATGACACATCTGGAGAATGGGGGCCGGCTCGCGTCCGGCCAAGTCTTGTTTAACCGTTGGCTTGTTGGTTCTTGGCCGTTTGGCAACACTTTAATGACGTCCACGGGTCTTTCCCATCTTTCCCGAGGTATGACTGGCCTGACTACTTCCGCACGCAAATGAGCGTCATCACGACCTCTTCCACTCCTCATCTCACTCGCAGGAGCATGCGACCGCCGTCAGTATGCCATCCGCAGTAGATTCAGCCAGCTTCGACGTGATCGTCCTAGGCGCAGGTTTGTTTTCCGTCGTGATCTGTGTAGAAGACGTTGATTGACAAATCTCTCCAGGCCTTACAGGCATCATTGCAGCGCAGCGCGTGCTTCAGGCGCATCCAGATACACGACTAGCTATTCTGGAGGGTGACTACTGTCTCGGAGGAGTGTGGAGCAAGCGTATGATTTTCCAGGATCTTTTTAAGTGGTTTACTGATATTCTTCAGGACGGATCTATCCCAGCTTTTGGTCGCAGTGGACGCATGGCATTGCCGAGTTCTCCGATATGCCTATGGAACGACCACCGGCCGAGGACTGCATGCATGACTTGTTCCGCGCAAAGTATACGACAAAGTATCTCGAAGATTACGTCGATAACATGAGCCACGCCGGCCAGACCCTTCGAGACAGGATACAGTTCAACACCCACGTGGAGTCCATCAAGAAGATCGATACTCAATGGCGATTCATCTGCGTCGACACCATCACCAAGTCCCAGCGAGAATTGTTCTCCTCGAGGGTCATGGTGGCGAACGGCCAGTCCTCGCGCCCAAACATGCCCAATTTTCCTGGCCAGGAGCGTTTCAATGGCAAGGTCATCCACTCAATCGATTTTGGCCAATCTGACGTCGTCCAAAACAAGTCCATCCAACATATTTCCGTCATTGGCGCAGGAAAGTCTGCCGCTGACATGGTATATGAGGCAGTCAAGGCAGGCAAGACTGTATCATGGATTGTTCGCAAAACCGGGAACGGCTCACTTGGACCTGCGGCCCTCGCACCTATCGACCTTCCCACCCCGTACAAAAACGGAGTTGAAGCGTCACAGGCGAGGATCATGGCATCGCTGCAGCCGTGCTATCTAATCCCCTACAGATCATGGTGGACATGGTTCCTCCATAGCACCATACTGGGCGCGAAACTCGTGAGCAAGATATTCTCAGCGCTGGATAAGACAGTCCGCAATTATGCTGGCTACCGAGAGAGGAAGAGCGACAAAGGCTTTGAAAAGCTGGAATACGAGAACGAGTGAGTCTGCGCCCGGGATATTGCTGTCTACTTCAAGCCATAGCACATATTGACAATTCGGAGAATCATCTGGCAGAACGGGACCGCTGGAGGCTGCCATTTCGACGACTTCTGGCCCCTCGTCGCGGAAAACGTCTATGTCTATCGCGGCAACGTTAAGCTGCTGAGCGAAAACGAACTGTACATCGATGATGAGGACGGTACGCATTTCCCGTGCGACGCCGTCTTGTGTGGAACTGGCTGGAAACGAGGGTTTGGCATGTTCGACAACAGAACGCTCATGGAGCTAGGTTTGCCATACCCCAAGAATATCGAGCCACAGGAGGAGACTGCCAAGTGGCAGAAGCTCGTCGGCGAAGCGGACGAACAAGTCCTCCGGCGGTTCGTCATGCTCAGAAACCCGCCAAAGCACTACCACAAATACGAGTCGCGAACGCCCTACAGACTCTACCACACGATGGCTCCTGTAAACGACGATTCTATTCTCTTCATGAACCACGTAGTGGCCGGTGCCAAATTGTTCGCGGCCGAGGCACAGCCATCTGGGCGGTGGCCTACTGGGACAAGGCGTTCAGGCTGCCCTCTGTCGAAGAGAGGGAAAAAGACATTGCGCACATGATCGCCTGGAACAAGCGGCGCTATCTCTCCAACGGGGAGCTTGGACATTTTGCTGCCTTTGACAGTGTTCCATACGTAGATAGACTCTTGGACGAGATAGGCCTCACGGCGCATCGGAAGAAGGGCTGGCTGGGGAACATGTTTTCGCCCATCATGCCTGCTGATCTGGGAAAGGTGTGGAGAGAGTATCTCGCGAAGCGAGCCCCATAGTAGGCTCCGATTTGTTAGAACCGAAATTATGATTTGCCTGCTCCATCTTCTATATTGTCACTTTCTTCATCGACGTGTTCCGCTGTAAGCCGGTTGAGGCGGCCTGGAACCCGGCGGTCAACGGCACGTGCCTGAGCTATGCTGCGTTCCCGTGGGCTACGGGGGTCTTCAACGTGGTGTCTGACTTCTACATCTTATTGCTCCCACTACCGATCATCTTCAAGATGCACATGCCATTGGCTCGACGCCTGAGAATCGCTTCGAATCTTTGGGCTTGGCACATTGGGAGTTTCGGCGGACCCTCCCCACAGCAACTATGCTGCTACGAAACACGCGAGGCTCACATTTCCCAGTACATGTGTCGCCAGTATCATGCGGTTTGCAATATCCATCGAATATGCCCAAGACCCTGACCAAACCTATGTCGCAGCTCGAGTTCTCCACTGGACGTACGTACATGGCCCCCGTCGACGACCTTCTGTCCATACATTTTCACCGCGTCTCATTTGGTCGCTTTCAATTAACTTCTTTGTCAATAGTGTTCTCGAAGCCAATATTGGTCTCATCTGTGGCTGCGCCATCGCCTTCCCGGCCTTCTTTGATGCTTCCGCGCCGAGGTCTCTTGGGTCCCTGGTCGGAAGTCTTCTGACGAAAGCCTCCGCATCCCAGACCAGCATCTTGTCACCGCCTAGGAGCAGGAAAGGTGCCGAAGGAGGCCTGCGGTTGAGCGAGGGCAGCCAAAGCCAGAGCAAGAGCAGGTGGGGCAAGTTGTCGCGGCCGAGCAAGCAGAATATTTACAATGAGATGGCAGAACATCGAAATTTGACGGGGTGATGGTGCAACCGAGGCGCAGGGTAGGTCTGTTGTCAATTGGGCCAAGGGCCAATCTTCCGAGGTGATAAGTTTGAACAGCGAGAGACCAATAGGAAGAAGGCTTCACGTCAAAAACAGAATGAACCACAGAATCAAGTATTTCAAGATTTGAGTGTCTTGCCTGGAAGTCTGCGGCCCTGGAGAACGTGTGCCAGTTAGAAAGGTGAAGAAGGGACATGCACCTGCCTAATAGGGAATCTTACCTAGAGCAGCTAAACATTATATATTTAGCCACCTGAAGGCTACGGAATTCAAGGATGGACCAAAGCGACGGTCACCACTTCGTGTTGCACGACTTTCGGTCTCTTGCTCACGCGGGTGCTTCGTCACGTGCAAAGTCTATTTGTGTGTAATCTGGCTGCTCTGAAACGAGGCTTTTCCCCGCCTTCGGTGCAAAAAGCTCGTCCTCCAGCTTCCCGTACCTTACAAAAGCCCTGTCTTCTCCCTCCTTCCAACTCGAGAATTGAAGATGGCAGCAATAATTTCTCCTCGTGATGTGTATGATCTCTATTATCGACGAAGCGACGAAGTGCCTTTTGCCGGGCTTGGAGCGGAGACCGATTGGGCACGGCAACAAATGGCGGCCTGGCACAGGAAACTTCAACAACTCGATGACATGAGCGAGGAACTTAGACGGATACTTGAAAAGAGAGACTCCTTGGTCTTCTGTCAGCATTTTCTCACCTGCGTCCTCAAGACATGGCCAGACCACTTGACAGGCCTAGGCAACCTTCCTGGTCCAACTACTCTACCACCGAGTCGGCCAGACAGAGATGACGAAGAAGAAGAACTTCGAGCACGTCTTAGCGCAGCATCGAGAGATCGGGTACTTGGCGGTATGCAAGTCCAAACGCTGAAGCAACTGGGCGACAATGTACGCATGATGAAACGGGCCGGCGCTTTCCAGTTCGAGGGTCCGCGTCTACTCTACCGCGTTCACCGTCCGGGCTCGCACACCTTTTTCAACGAGGACGTGGGATTCTGTTGCCCAAGGTGGCTTCGAGAACGGAATTTCAAGAAGCCTTCCAAAGTGGATTTCTATCGGCACGTAAACGGAGAACAGGCAACATCCATGGGAGCATTCGAGACGCCATATATTTCCATGACCGAAAGCCCCCTACGTGCGCTGAAACTCGTGCAGCGCGACCAAATGTCGTCTTCTCATGTATCTGTCATCTTAGGTGAAGAATTGTGGGCTATGAACATTCACTTTGAACCGACGACAACCATAGCAGATCGATATGACATCAGGTACACGGGCCCGAGGGGCTACGACAGGGCTCATTATATCACGGAGACCCATTGGTTGGCTCGATATTGGATTCCCGCCGACTGCATCATCATGAGAATGCCGTTCCTCCAATTCCAGGAAGTGTGCAAGAGAAAGGGAATCTTCAGAGGTACAGCGCATTGATTTGGTCCTTAAGCATGACAGTCTGGTGGCTGACATTATAGGTTCCCCGAACGTCCCTTTCGATGAAGACGGGTTAGAAATCAAAGACTTTTTCAGCACACCGATTTTGTACTCGCTATTTGCCTCTGATGAGGCTCTAGATCATGGCGCACATGATCTTTCAGCTATGACTGAACAGCTTTCCATGACCTGAGTATCAGGCAACCACTACTGCCATGGGAGTTCGGTATCGAGGAGAAGTCTGGAGTTCCGTAACTGGGTTTATCGCACTCTCACTGATGAGGCTTTTTTGTTTTTAGCATTTCCTTTTCCACATTGGGGGACTTGAAATATCATTGTGAACCCGCAGGTCCGGGTCAGCGTCTCGGGCGATTCTATATAATTGTAGGGTTTTTTGGCTGCACTCCGTTGCATCATCTCTCAACCTAAGACATGGTGAGCATTGAAGCCCAACATAGGGGTTTCAAGCACAATGCAAATGTAGTTTTTTATCCTCGGCTATCCAGCAAATCCCCGCTCTGGGAAGGAGGTGCGCACAATTCACCAGTCCTGCACCGTCAATCGTCCACGGCTTTGGTGGGCCACTGCAGCCAAGTAGGTCGTCCGTAGTCACCCGGCGAGCTTCAACCGTGCCCGCGCTACAGACGATGGGCTAAGCGCCGCGCTTCCGCCACCTACGTCCGGCCGTGTTCGAGTGTTTTTAATGGAGAAGCGTGGCGCCAATATAAAGAAACCCCAACAGCTGCATGTCGAAGAAAATCGAGAAACGTCGTGGGCTCTGTCTTTGATCATGGCGCAAGGCGAGCGATGCGTACCCTCTCGGACCAGCTGTTGATCACGAGGCACGTATTCACCAGCCTCGTCAGAGCCAAAAGCTTGCGTAGTAAATTCACAGTTTATTTGCCGAAGGCCTTTTGAAAAAGGCTCCTGACGACCAACCGAGAACCTCTCTCTACCATCCCAAACGACACTGTATCAGCGCGTGTGAAGCCATGGACAGCCACCGTCAGCATGCTGCCAACAGGGGAGTCGGATCCCGTGCCTGGGCATTCTTGATGGGCATGTGTTCATTCCTGAAGGGACAGTTCACCAGCAGTGGTGAGAAGATCACGGGCCGTCGGCTGCTCCTCGTGACTATTGCACTGATGGTCGGCGCGTTCTTCGGAGAACTGGACAGGCAACTGCTGGTGACCGCAATCCCCAAGATCACAACCGAGTTCCACAGTCTCGAGCAGGCGGCGTGGTACCAAGCCTCGCATGACCTTGCCAGGCTCGCATTTCTGCCTATATTTGGCCGAGTGTATACGCTCTTCCCGCTGAAGATCACTTACTGCGCCAACATCCTTGTGTTTATCATTGGTGAGTACCTACTTCCTGGCTTCAGCTGGGCCACCAATGGGGTTTCGCTGACCATCCGATGTAGGATCCATCGTCTGCGCAACCTCGTCGACTTCCCACATCTTGATTGTTGGGCGCGCCATCCAGGGCGTATCGCATGCTGGCACCAATCTGGGAGGCTTCATCATAGTCTGCCATGTCGTTTCGAAGAAGAAGATGCCGCTGTTCCTGGCTAGCATCATCTTGATGACCGGCGTCGCATCAGCCGTCGGGCCTCCCCTCGGCGGGATGTTCGCCGAGAGTTCCATGACTTGGCGCCTGGGCTTCTACCTGAGCATAGGTGGGTGACCGCGATAAGGCGTGCTGTATCTATCGTGCCATGTACTGATAAATACATGATAGCCATGGCTCTCATCGCGGGATGTCTCATCACCTTCACATTTCCCGAACCTGTCAGAGTGACGTCAAACTATTCTTTCCGAGAAAGATTGAAATCAACAGACCCGCTCAGTGTCATTCTGATCCTGACTTCCTTGACCGTATTATTCCTTGCTCTCGAATGGGGTGGCACCAAGTACCCGTGGAGTAATCCCTGGGTTTGGGGCAGTCTTATCGTGTTTTCCGTCATGGCTGGAGTGTTCATTTTCATCCAGATAAAGGAGAAAGACAGGTATTTGGGGACCATGTTTTGACAGCTGTGAAGGCATAAGTGCTGACCATATCACAGGGCTCTTATACCTGTTCATATCCTCACACAACGTACCGTCGGCTTCGGATGCCTCTTCTCCATGTTCCTCATCATGGCCTTCGGTATCATGATGTACTACATGCCTTTTTACTTCCAGGCCGCCAGGGGCTTCTCACCGAGCCAGTCCGGTGTCTACACCCTGGCCTTGTACATTCCCGACACGGTCGTTGCTGTAGCTGTCGGAGCAGCTGTCACCTATTTCGGCCATTACGTGCCATTCATGGTGGTCAGCGCTGCAATGACGGCTGTGGGCTCTGGGCTTTTTACCCAAATTCAGGTCAGCACAGACATGGCCCACATCATCGGCCTTGAGCTTCTGGTTGCTTTTGGACTTGGAGTCGGCATCCAGTTGCCCCTTTCAGCTACTCGGAATGTCCTAGACGAACCGGACGTACCAGCAGGAGAGGCGCTCGTCCTATTCTGCTTATCCCTGGGCTATACGCTGTCTTTTCCCATGGCACAAGCCGTATTCATGAACACACTCAGGCGCGGCTTGGAGACGGGCTTGAGCTCGAGAACTGTCGACATGATAATTGCGATGGGTCCCTCGAAAGTGAACATCGAACACATGAAGGAGGACCTTGTGTCATTGGTGGCTGAATCGTACGGGAGAGCTATTACTACTGCGTTCTACATGTCCATCGCAGCTTCTGGGTTGGCCTTGATCGCCGCAGCGTCGATGGAGTGGAGGAAGCTTGAAAAGGAGGAAGCCGTTGGAATCACCGGAGGTGTGCTGACTGGAAGTCCACCAAGTCACCTGGAGATGGGCCATGAGAGGGAACATGACGCGTCACATCAGGCTGAGCCCATCCCCCTCGCTCCTGTTAAGACTTTGTCATCGTGTGCAGAATCAGCACAGAGGCTGTCGCGATAGGGGTATTCCGTTGGATTCTGAGAGCGTCAAATGTGGCACTTGCGTGTAGGCTCTCATCCATGACCAATATAGCACATATCACGCCTTAACGCATCGAGGGCCCTGACTGCTTCAGCATCGTCCACAAGGGCTCCCTTTAGCGACTGAATCGAGTCAGAACCAGCGGTACCGGAGTGATTTCGGTGGGGGGAGGTGGGATGAGAGAGTTTGACGGTACCACGTCCCAAAATGGTCACACGGGGAGAAGAATTGGCCCGTCTTTATGATCGCAGCGGACGGAGTGTTCGTATTATTTGAGACGCGCGTTATTTTTCCGGAAGGTTGGTCGGAGATCAGCGGGTTTCGGCCTCGGAGTTCCCGGTGTTTACTCAAGCCCGGCACCAATGCAGCTTGATTATCTTGCATGATCTGATAAGCTCTGTCCTCTCTGAATCTCCTGCAGGATACAGTGTCCCCTTGTCAGTCTTACGACAGGTCGCTCACACCCATGACCGCCGATTACGCTGTCAGGGCTGCGGGAAAAGCCCGTGCCTAGCACCCATCTCCGGCTCATCCGTCCCCGACATTTACGGGCTCGGAGCTACAGCCACATGCAGGCAGACGAGTTTGGGCCGGACAATTCACTTCAACGTAAAAACACAGGCCACGTTCGCATGTAGCATTCGCAAATATCTCCACATGGACATCTCTAGATTGTTCAACAATACAACAAGCAGATCAGAAGAAGCCCCCTTTCTGTAGAGATGGCAGTCCGCGATGTCCTCAAGTTCATCAAATTCTCATTCCCTTTTATTCTCTCTTATGGCCTCAAGCGCCTCGCCCATCGCATCAGCGCCTTCCTCCATGCCCTAGAGTACAAGCCCGGGCCCTCGCCCAAGACCGTCGTCATCGTCGGTGGCTCTTTTGCCGGAATACTCCTCGCCAGACAGCTGTGCGAGTCACTTCCGACCGGGTACAGGGTCATCCTCGTTGAGAAGAACACCCATTTCCACTATCCCTTCGTTTTCCCCAGGTTCTCCGTAGTCAAGGGTCACGAGTCGAAGGCCTTCATCCCGTACGATGAGATCCTGTACAGCGGGCGCAAGGGTGTGCCGCTGGGTATTTTCGAGAGACGGTGCGGTATGGTTACTGAAGTCACAAGAGATTCTGTCAAGCTCGCATCCGGAGAGGTGATCTCTTTCGAATTCCTGGCGATTGCGACCGGCACGTCCTCCCCACGACCGTCAAAGCTTGCGAGCCCCGACAAACATGGCGCTTGTGAGGAGCTTAGGAACACGCAGGAGCAGATAAGGAACGCGGAGAGCATTGTCGTGGTCGGAGGCGGCGCGGTGGGCGTCGAACTCGTAACCGATATCAAGGGTTGGTATCCGCAGAAGAATGTGACGCTGGTCCATTCGAGGGACAGGCTAATGCATGCCTACGGTCCCAGACTGCATGAACGCGCAATGGAGGAGATGGAGAAATTGGGGATCACGGTGAGACTGGGGCAAAGGCCGCAAATTCAGTTTGATGGTGATGAGAAGACCGGTGAAAATGCGACGCTGGTGTTTCCAAGTGGCGAGGTGGACAAGTTCGGATTGGTGGTGAGTGGCCTGCCTATTGATGCTCACAGGGCTACATTTGCTGATATAGTTACAGATACCGTGCACTGGACAGGCCCCAAATACTCAGTTTCTGACGAGCGCCTTGTCCGAGTGCATTTCGCAGGAAACAGGGAGGATTCTGGTGGCGCCGAGCCTCCAAATCAAGTCATCCGGGGGAGCAATTGACAACATTTTCGCACTCGGAGATGTTGCCGAAAGCGGTGGGCCCAAGATGGCACGAGCTGCTGAGGGCCAATCACACATTGTTGCAAGCAATATCGTCTCCTTGATCAAAAGCACCACAGCGCCCGGCATCTATCGACCCGTCATGGCAGTCGAGGGCGCCATCAAGTTGACACTCGGGAAGGTGCGTTATTTGAACTCAACTCCAGCATCAGTCCCAACTGACATGTTCCAGTCTGCGGTGGCACTTTACTCAGAAGACGGCAGCGGAGATGACGCCTTGATTTCGGTGAATGCGGGACATGAAGACGGAGACATCAAGCGGGGCTGGCAGCTTCTTGGAGCCAAATATGACGAGGCTGTTGCTGTGAAAGAGCAGTGATGTATTGCTGGTCAACAAATATTACGTGTTGTTGGGCGCTCAACGAGGGTAGTCACACTGCTGGATGAAGCCTCAGATCTAGTTTGTGTTACGTTTATTCCAATAGAGTCACGGAAGGCCGTAGGAAGCATATAAATTCCACACCACTCAGGCAAGACTTGCTGCCATGGTCTTGAATTTCCATTGTTGACAGAGACGACGTTTCACTATTCAATACTACCCAGACACAGACGGCCAGATAGCCGGAAAGCCAGACAGACTCACACAAACCCCTTCAAAACAAAACAAGACATTCGCCACTATGTATCTTATTCGACTTGTCCTATGCCTCGCATCAGCTCTCATCCTCGTCAACGCTTTCCCGGCCACCGACACTGTCTCGGACGCCGCCCCACCATCCGGCACAATCTCCTCGTCTCTCAGCCCCACCGAGACCCCCATCGTCATCTCGGAGTACGGATACTGCACGAACAAGACCTACATATACTGCTCGCACCGCGACCTCACGGGGGACTACCAAAACGACCTCCCCCACGCCGTGGACGGAATGGACCACTTCTGCCCCATGCACATGATCGACCCCTATAAATACTACCGAACGATGATTGGCCGCACCCAGATCTACGTCTGCAACTACGGCGACAGCCTGATGCCTTGCTCGTCCACTGAGTACTGGGCCGCGAATTCTCTCCTAGACGACAAGTGTGGGGAGGGGAAGGGAGGGTGGATGTATCGGAAGACCGAGGACCGCACCTGGTCTGTCGGAAGAGATCCGAGTCTCAACGACCAAGAGTTTTTATCCGAGTGTGGGATGTGGTAAGATCCTCGTTGGTGGTGGAGGTATATGGGAGCCGAATCAGTGGTCGTGTCGAATCAGAGCCTGGGGTCAGAGACGCTTGCGGGTTCTCCGACAGCTCATTGTCTTCACTCCCCCAAACCTCGCCTATATTCAGCTCGGGTTCAGGTTGGAATCGGCAAAGTCCGTCTAGAATCTTAAATGGAAATTTTTGGAAGCAAGCTGCTGTGTGTGGGACTCGGTGATGTGGATTTGATCCTCTTGCTTGCCTCGACCACTTGTATACAATGAGCTACGGTGGGCCACTATAATACTCTTCCGAAATTCCGTATATTGAACAGTACTTTTTAAATGCCTCATTAACATTATATTCAAGCTGAATCTAATTAGGTATTGTAACCCAGTCTAGACCACCGACTAAAACAAAGTGTGAACGTCAAATTGAGACCGGGCGTTTAAGGGGGGGGGGTGGTAGATAAGATATTGGCTATAAAGTTCAGATCATTGTTGCTATAACCTTATCCTCCTCGTTGAAGACTAAGTTCTAATACTATCGACAAGGGGGGCTACTGCATTGGGGGTGAGCGGCTGTACTAAAAGATTCAATGGATATGCCCCGGCACATATCATCGGTAATTGGGTTCCGATTTAAGAACTTGATATTAGCATCCACCAAGAGACATCGCTAATGAATGCCAGCTCGTGATTTTGTTTTACAGGGAGAATGTCGAATGTCCCTTGTCAAAAACGGTTAGCTGTATTCTTCAATGCATAAAAGCTTACCGGAGCAGCTCGAGCGATTGTGACGGCTATCTTTGCGCGAGCAATCTTGATGAAGGCCTCCCTTGTTGTCATAGTATTGTCTGGCTCCACCCCGAGTCTGGAATCATCTGGGTGCAGGAGATTAGCCACCACGTATAACGTACCCCTTGGATCTGTCCATTCAATTCCTCGAAGAGACTTTCGTAAGTGTGGCACATACATAAAGGGAAAACGGTGGAGAGTGATGAGACCAATTATGGCAGTCACTGGGGTCCACGCGAATAGGGGGGCCGTACGTCTTTGGAAAGGGTGTCCTCTGACCTTTCTGCATTCAGAACCTAGCCATTACGCCCCTCCGAGTACAAACAATCGGAGAATTGCCAGACCCAAGCTTTCCTGCCACAATTGGTAGCTACAATTGACGTTCTGACCAGCGATCAGCGATATTCGAGAAGATGCGACCCTCTCCAATCTTACCACCGCCTACATAATTGCCTGGAAAGTTGTAGTAGGGCCGACAAGTTCTCAACACCAAACAAATATCACCAGCAGCAGTCGCGCGGGCTAAACTCATCATTTCCAAAAAGTTGTAGTAGGCTTGATGCTTTTACCTGCCGAAGCAACAATTATCACCAACCTCGTCGCTGCCGTACCGGAAAACTTGTAGTAAGGACAAAGCGAAGAATGAAGCGATACAAACGACAAGGAAAACATCTTCAATAATCGAGTCTCGAGGATCACAAAGGACAAGTTGGAGGAACGATTGGAAGCAAACGAAGCAACAAGGATGTCACTTTCTTCTCTTCAGGTCCGGCAATTATGGCAGTCACTGCAAGTGGGCGGTCAGTCACTGGGGGTTGGTCATGAGAGGGGCATGTACGTCTTTAAAAAGGTTACCCTCCTCTCCATTGCCCTCAAAATCTAGCCATACGCCTACTTCGAATAAAAAGAATCGCATACTTGCCACACCCAGACGTTCTTGCCACAATTTGGGACTTTTTTCCCTGTCTAAACATTCTTTCGTGCCTGGATACATACGGCCAAGCACCGAGAGCAAAGTTCACAGTTTCGGTCATGTCTTTTGAATTGTCGGCCCCAGGCGGGCTTGGTTCCTCTCTGATCGACGACATCAATGGCCACGTCTTCCCGGACATCCAAGATTTCCATGCAAAATTCTTCGCAAACCGACACTGGGCTTCAAATGCATCAGGATTCGTTCAACAAAGCTGGCCGCACGGGCATGAACAAATCGATTTTCAAGTAATGGACAATGTTACCACCTGGCTCCAGGGTATCCCAGAAGACGTCGCGGCGCGGGCAGGACTTCATGGCTTTTGGCACACAGGCCATATCAGAGAATGGAAGAGCTCTGAAAAGCTCCTAGTGCTTTCGACTTCGCAAAAGCTTGACAACTGGGCCGATGTCGCGGTCTTAGGACTTTTCCACCAAGGCACTCGTCGGCAAGGCATACTGCGGCTTTGCCGTTTGGCGAAATCGGTGTTCTATAGCCAGCCAAGTCGAGTGTTCCTTCATGGTTTCCTTGTGCGCGGGCAGAAGGCTCAGATGTGGCTCTTTGATCGCTCCGGGATCTATGGGTCTCCTCAGCTCACAGTGACGAGTCCAAAAGATCCATACCTCACAGCAATGGCTGGTTACATGTTGATGGACAGGGGCGAGTGGGGCATGTCACCATTGGTTCATAGAGACGGAGAAGACAGCTATGTAAGCTTGTCACCCAGGCGTGACAGTTCGAATCCGACAGACACGTACATTCTCGGCGCCAAGATCTTCGAGCGGGTAGCCGGAAACCTGGTTGGTGATGGTCTCACTGTCTACAGAGCCAGACGAGCTGATAGCTCGGACGGAGACTATGCGGTCAAGTTCAAATGGACAGACGAATCCGAGAGCAAAGAATTGAGGATGCTCAATTTGATTAAGGAGAGAAATGTGTGGGGAGTGATTCGCCTCGAGGCACATTATGTTGGCGCCAGCACCGAGATGCTGCATGAAGGCCTTGCTTTGGGTAACCCTCTGACTTTGCAACTGGAAATTGATGGCTCCTGCGACGAGGTTGATCGAGATATGGGTTGCTGCAGTCAGGATGTCTGGAACGAACCCAAAAAGTTCACTTGCACCGTCGTTACACCCCAAGGTCGCTCACTTCACAATTATCAGTCGGTTCTGGAAGTCCTGTTCGCGCTACGCGATGCGGTCAGAGCCCATCGATCACTCTATCAGGACGGACGGATCCTGCACCGAGACATCAATCCCTCTAACATCATCATCCCCTCCTACGGTCCAGACACGGATGCAGCCGACGGTGCCAGAGGCGTACTGATCGACTTCGATATGGCCAAAGAGAATTCCGAGCCGTACCAACCTAATCAAGCTGTCGGGACTTACATTTTTCAGGCGATTGGGGTGTTACAAGCCTGTCTCCCAGACAACCCACACACTTACCGCCACGATCTCGAGTCGTTCTTCTACACCTTTCTTTTTCTTGCAGTCGCCCGGCGCCCCGTTCCGGATGGAGAAAATCAACTGCAACTTCCCCCCTCGAGCCTGCTGCGGGAGTGGTACAAGGGCAGGCTGGTTGACAAAGCGAATCGCAAACTACAAGATATGGAGTCGGCGGACAATTTCAAGCGGCGGATCGTCGCAGAGTTCACCCCTGAGTTCCAGGGGCTTGGGCCGCTAGCAGAGAAGCTCAGGGCGATTTTGTTTCCCGTAGATGAAGACGGTGAAATCTTGACAGGGACGGACATGACTGACGACGGGACAAATACTCTGTACGATGCCGTCATTGGTGCGTTCGAGGACGCAGCTTTGGAACATGCGACACTGTGATCGAAAAAGGTTCTTTCAATATAGGAATCGAAGTCTAGGGATAGCTCTTGAAGTCACGGTCAGTGACGAAGCGCAAAAAGATGAGCGTGAGGGAAAGAAAAGCCATAAACGCAGACGAAGGATGTTAATATGAATGCGCTTGTTGATCCTCAAGGCCACTCGACCTTGCGCGTTAGGGACATGCTTTAGCATGCAGTATCAGCGGGTCCTTAAATAACAGGGACTTGAGACGTACCACGATCTAGAATGATCTTTGAATGAGAAACAGGGTCTGAAATCAACGCCGCCGATGGATATGTAAATTTCCTCGATGTCTAGCAGTCTGGGCGTACGGTCAGGTCCAAGTTCATGAATTCATCGTTGTGCCTCCTGCCATACCTGTTCTCCAATCTGGACAGTCACCTTTCTCTGTATTTATCACCCTGGCACAGGATGAGGTATTCATATCCCTGTGCAACTTTGATGTAATGGCCGTGCCATCTGCCAAACAAGCCCCCCTGACTTTTGCCGTGCTGGCAGCAACGGTGCCAGGTGCACTGTCTACAATTCTTACCTCAGAAAGCAGCAAATGCCGACAAGAACATACGCAGTTCCGGTGAGCTGGATTATCTGCAAGATTTGAAATCCAGAATTTGGACAATGAGTACACCCTTGCAATGAATAAGCCGTGCCGCTCGCTCGATATCGTGATACGCGACCACATGTTCCTGCCTTGACACGCAGGCAAGGAGATTCAGATCGATTGCGCGTAAGGAAGTTCACCGTGAGAGTCATCCGGAAGCGGTGAGAGGCTGCATGATTCCACAACATTCTGATCGAGGACCTGAAGAATTATTAATGTAGAGCGGCCATCAGGGTTCCATGTGTAGTGAAATGTTAGTGATGGGGACCAGGACGTGTGGAAACCACTAACATGGCGTTCCCTGACTGTGCTCCTGACTGTGGTCGGCCGTAGTGTTTGTAGGCTGTAAGCTCCGCACTGCTAGGCTCCATTGATGATGCAACACACCCCCAGAGACCCCGGACTTAGGCGTTAAAGAGCGGCGTTACCTCGACGACAGTGACAAGAGCAGTGGTCAACTGCCGAGCACCACAAATCAACAAATCAAACTGAACCAGATTTTTCCCAGCAAGGGAAACGAGGAGGATCATAGTAGACTACTTTACCTTACAACGATAGTCAATACAGCTTTACTCAATATCTCGCTAAACGGTGTTGCTCGTGCCGTAGTGGTGGCGTACTCGACGTGTGCTACGTAAGTATGAGAGCACACTCTTGAAAGAGACGAGTGGCGCCCTCACAATGCGGCATTTGGCAGGGGAATTGCCTACCAACACCGTTCTCAAATAGTTTGGGCCAATGTGAAAGCGGCCCATATTGGTCTTTACCACCGAGGTGGTTATTTTCAATCAATTGGACATTTTGTTGATTTAGTCCGAGATTCGTCTCAGTTGTTGGCAGAGCCTCAGCCAGGGCGTGAGGTCTTGCAAGGTAACATCGGTGATACGCTTGGTTCCATGACTTGAAATCCCCTGTTCGCTTTCGCTCTGAAAGGGGGTCGATGCGACCAAAATTAGTTCAATTTCTAGGGAAGACATGTCACATAGTTACTGGAAATCAGCGATGACCCGAAATCCAGACGCCTGGTATGTTGGTAGGCGGCTGTCGCTGTTCAGAGGAATGAGGTGTTCAGCATGCGGCCAGATGCATGAGCTCAATCCTTGCAGCGCGGGGTTGCGAGCCGCGGCCTGGGTTGAGCTTGTTTGCGTGGGGTTTGTCGGGACGCCCCCACCAAATAGACTAACCTAGGACCTTCGAAGCAACGGAGGTAGACTGCCTAGGCACAGGGGACTTTTTTCTCCGTGATGAGGGACGGCGAGACGATCATCGCGTCAGGAGGCGGGGATCTCTGGACAATATGCAATTACCGTAGCAGGAAATATCCAACTAAGCATTGGTGTCAATTGAGAATCTTCTCGTCAGAACCCGTATGCTACTATAAAGACCCGCCATCACGCCTTCTGCAGGAGAGCTCCCCTCCTAGCGCTACCCAGGTACCGTCCCGTTTGAATGGCCCTGCCCCGGTCAGTGCCCACTTGATTTGTAATGTCGTCATTGAGTTTGTCGCCATTGAAACACCTGTCGACACCTTCCCCTCTCTCCATAATTATAAAGAGCTGTTTGAGCTCCAGGGTAGCATCCAGGACGTCCCTGCCAGCTCCCCTCTTCTCAACCCACACCACAGCAGCAACTCATACCACAGCTGTACACCAACCATTCGACCACTCCAGATCCCGCCTCTACTCAACCGCAACCATGGCTCAACCAACCGTCCGCTCCGCCTACGACCCCAAGAACATGAAGTTCCGCTATCTGGGCCCCACCGGTCTCCAGGTCTCGGTCTTCTCCCTCGGTGGCTGGCTCACCTACGGAGGCACCCAGAAGGGCTCCATCGTCAAGGAGATCCTGCAGACGGCTTGGGACCATGGCATTGTGAGTAGCTAGCATCTTCGTCTCGCGCAATCTGGCCCAGCAGCTGACTCGCGCCCCCTCTCCCAGCAAACATTCGACACCGCCGAGATCTACGCAAATGGCGCTTGCGAGGTTGAGATGGGCACCGCCCTCAAGGAACTCGACTGGCCCCGCGACGAGTACGTCCTGATCACCAAGGTCTTCTTCGGCACCGGGCGCAAGGAGCCCAACACCCGAGGCCTGTCACGAAAGCACGTCATCGAGGGCCTCAAGTCCAGCCTGCAGCGCCTGCAGACCCCATACGTCGACGTCGTCTTCGCCCACCGCCCCGATGTCGGCACACCCCTCCTGGAGATTGTCGAGGGCTTCACACAAGCCATCCGCAACCTCAACCTGGCGTACTACTGGGGCACCAGCGAGTGGAGCGCCCAGCAGATTGCTGAGGCCACCAGGCTCGCCGAGAAGCACAACCTGATCGCCCCCATCGCCGAGCAGCCCCAGTACAACGCCTTCCACCGCGAGCGCTTCGAGGTCGAGTTCAAGCCGCTGTTCGACCAGTTCAACTACGGCACCACCATCTGGAGCCCCCTCGCCAGCGGCCTGCTGACCGGCAAGTACAACGACGGCATCCCCGAGGGCTCGCGGTTCGCGACCAACAAGGAGTTCTTCGAGAACACGGTCAAGAGCCTGCAGACGGACGAGGGCAAGGCCAAGATCGAGAAGGTCAAGAAGCTCACCAAGATCGCCGAGAAGCTGGGCGGCAACACGTCGCAGCTCGCCCTCGCCTGGGCCGCCAGCAACCCCAACGTCAGCACAGTCATCCTCGGCGCCACCAAGATCGACCAGATCAACGACAACATCAAGGCGCTGGCCCTGCTGGACAAGCTGACGCCCGAGGTCAAGGAGGAGATCGAGGCCGTGCTGGACAACAAGCCCAAGCCCACGGCCACGTTCAACCGAGAGAGGTGAATCGAACCCTCTGCTGCTGCTGCTGTTTGGGGGAGCTGAGAGAGATTTGCACACAAACCCAGACTCACACAAAATCTTTGACTTGTAGACAACCGAGACAGAGGAGGACGTCGAGGGCAAAACTCTAGATAAAAACAGAGGCAGAATGCGAGAATAATACTGTACTGGGATTTACTCAAGAAAATGAATGTCCGCTTGCACATGAAACTGTGCCCCGAGAGCCTCCATCTCAGTCCCAGAACATTCTTGCCAGCGCGCCTACCGATGGCAGGTAACACAAGCCCCTGTGCGACGGTGCCTCCCACATGTCAGTGACATCTTGGACAACCAGATCATGGTCGAAGCGCTCCAAGCGCGGCAACCGGTCTCGCAAGCGCCTCAAGTCCTCGGTAGACGCCAAACATTGGTCCTGGAATTCCACAACCTCCGTGTTGGAGAACAATTCCTGTATAAATAGATTGAATCAGTAGCAGAGCGCCGACGAGCGCGGCCCGTTGGTTGACAAGGACCACTCACCGGAATTTGACTTAGCACCAGCTCCTGATCCAAGAAGTAAATCTCGTGATCCCGATCGTCCGGGTTGTCGGGGTCATACTCCTCCCTCCAAGCCTTGGGGAGCAGGTCCAACCTCGTCACAAACCCCCCATTAAACTTGGGGATGCGCACCAGGGACCCGAGGAGGACCGTCACCCTCCTGAGCCGGGGAAACTCCAGGCCCGTGAGCACCGCTTCGGCCCTCAGCTTGTCCTGGCCCCAGCGGCACGTAATCACGCTCTCTTCTATTAGGTTTGCGTGGTATTGCCGCCGCGGGCCCGGGGCGACGTGCGCGAGGAGTTCGGATAGGTCGAGATTGGTGGAGCACGGCCGTGACCACAGGTGCGGTGATTCCTAGGCGTGCCATAGCTTGCCTACCCTGCAGCACCGCGCCAGGGCGGCGAGGCCGCGGCGGTAGGCGATCGGGTCCCATGCTATCAGGTTTGTGATGTTGTCCCAGTTTGGGAGGGTGCAGAGGAAGATGTGGGAGAGGATCTCTAGGACCTTCGGGGCGCGTTCGGTTGAGGCTGGTGGTCGCGGCGTGTCGTCGCTTGTGAGGGGAGGATACATGGTTGGTAAGCAAAGCAGGTGTACAACCTTCTGCTGTGTCTATCCCGTTCGTTGCTTTTCGACCATGGCACGCTGCCCATGGAAATATTCTTGAAGCTCGAGGCGCAACTCTTGTAACATGGCGTGTGGCTTCAGGGGATGTGCACTAGATGCGGCGTAGCCCATATACCCGGGCGAGGACTGACGCACACGCAGGAGGAAAAGAGTCACACGCCGACGTCGAAAAGCGAGAGAGCAGTACGCCCGCGTCCCCCATTGTAAAACCGAAGCAGCTCGCCTGACCTCACTTCGCTTCTCACCTCGCCTTCCACCGCACCCTCCCCACCCACCCCGCGAAGCCACGGACCTCCTCCCGCGCCAGCAGCCTCTCCACCGTGTAGTACTCCCTCGCGAGCTCCTCGTGGCCCGCGAGCCGGTGCACGAACGAGTGGCACGCCCGGCACAGCCACGCGACCGCCTGCAGGTCCTCCTCGCGGTGCCAGCCGCGCTTCAGGGCCTTGGCGTGCACGGCGCGCGGGACGAGGTGGTGGTACGTCAGGGGCACCCAGTCGCGGCCGCAGATCTCGCAGTCGGTTGTGCTGGCCCTGGTTGCTGAGGGTGGTGGGGGTGGTGTGGTTGCGGTTGTGAGGTAAGTGGTTAGGATGGGCGCGAGGAAGGTGGTGATGTCCTCGGCTGGGGGTGTGAGAATGCCGTATGTGATGAGAGACTCTGAGATCTCTGGGTCGAGGGTTGGCGTGATCTTGTCCGAGATGTCGTTGCTTGTGAGTGGGAGGGCGTATTCCTCTTGTATGCCAGGGCTTTCGGCCCAGACTCGGTGGGTGATAGTCTGCAGTTCCGGGGGCAGATTTTCAAACACCATCGAGGCAATATAGTCTGAGAATTCTGACAACTCCTCCACATCTGCTTCAGAGGCTTCTCCTCGACTGCTGACGGCGGCAGTTCCGATATTGCCCGGCTTGCCTCTTTTTCTTTGCTTATTCCCACGGTCCTTCTGCGCTTTCTGCATCTTTTCGATGAGAGCGCTTGACAATATGTCCCTGAACAGGTCATTATTATGGTCTCTGAAGGAGGTGTCATCCATTTTAGTAAAGGTATTGGCCTGGCTGTCGTGATGCTCGACGAATTTGTTGACTGGTGGAGCAAGTCAGCGCTGGGGACTCAAAGAACTGGTGGTGACTACAGAAGCATTAGAGCCTACGACGATGAGGACTGCACATGTGATGGACGGATTTGGACGCGAGCTGGTTTCCAGTCATTCCAGTCTTCAGACCGGAGGCCACCTTTGATTTGAAGTGCTTGGGGTCATTTTGAGGAAGTGTCATGACCTCTTCCGGCAATGGCCGGTAATGTCTGCCTTATTCCCAGGTTTCGCGATGACATCATCAATTTGTTTTGAGCAGCATGGAAAGTTCGTGACATTCCATTGAGAGTATCTGACTGTAAGACTACCCAGATACGTGATAAAGTGTCCGCTCCAGTAGTCCTTAAATCCGAATGAAAATTCTCCTATAAAACTCAATTCAAGACTCTGGTTTTCCACACGCGTTTCTCGCTAGCCTTATTTGTACATGTTTTCTGGCCCACTTGGCGCCATTGCGTTCGAAACCTACTGCTATCAGCAATCTTTTTCTTCGAAGAGTAAAAAGTGCTAGGTGTTGAAGGTTTTACTACTATATGAAGGGACCAGATGCAATATTGCTCAAGAAGCATTTGCGAACAGATTACAAAACGAGACCACCTGATGTCATTGCTGGGTAGAATATGAGCAGCCAAGTACGGATGTATTTTTCGAGCCTCAATCCACTAACCGTATTTCGCAGGATCCTACCACATTGCCTTGGCACGTTGGCCCCGTAATAAGGATGCCTAATGTGGGCAGGCTGCTGACATGGTAAAATGAGGCAGTGTTCTGCACTGCGCGACTTTTGACGTAGAACGGTGCATCACCTCCTTCAGAACATAGACAAAGGCCTCAAGCGGTTTCCCTACCTGCCCCAAACACAACAAGTCGTATCAACGATTTAATCCTTTGCCGGGTATAGAACGATTAGGAGCCTCCGTCAGCAACAACAAGAGACGTGACCGAGCCGCACGCCACGACAAGAATGCAGCTTGGCCACCACCCACGATACGCATTTGTTGTCGACGCAAGCTGGCCACGGCCACCAGACCCGCCCAAATGGGTCAACGAGCCCGACGACTACACGATCCCGATCGTCGTGATCAGCATCGTCTATGGAGTTGGGGTCCTCCTGTGCTGCCTCATCCTTAGGTGTGCCAGCTACCCAGCCAGCCCAGGAGAAGTGTCATGGGTGCCGCGTTGGGCCCGCCGCGACGCGTGCCTCACCCCACTGTTCTTCGTCCTGCCCGCTTTCTTCTGGCCGCTTCTGCCCGCAGTAATCACCCTCTTGATTATCGGTTCCTTCCTGGGAGCAATGACGGATGGGCTGTCGGATTGGCTGTGCAACATGTTCCGCTCCTCGACCTCGTGCTGCGGCATACCACTCCGTCGGCGGCGGTCTGGGAGCGATGGGGCTGCCGCTGCCGCTACGGACGCCGCTGCCTCATCGGACCCCGATTTGGAGATGGGGCCCGTCGATACGCATGGCGAGGATCGTGTGGGAGGCGTCCAGCCTGATGGTGGAGAGGATGGCTCTGATGCGTTGGCAGCTGTGCGCCGTGCTGGTTCCGGCGAGTCGGAGCGCCCACCTTCGTATACTTCCATGCCGCCGGACGAAGACGATAGCGGGGAGGCGGATGGTCTACTGGCCAAGAATGACAAATGAAGCGTATTTGGTCGGTCGGGAAAATGCTTGTCACAATGGTCTATCCGAGTCTCGCGTGGGCGAGTGTAAGCAAGAGTGATGAGCATAGCTTTCGGTAGATCTGTAGTTATAAGCAAGTTGCTAGAAGCGATGGCTACAGAAAAGTATTCGTTCTACATGCCACGTGTCTCTCGTCCATCAGCGAGGCCAACCCATGAGGATATTATTCCCCAACCAGATCCCGGCCTCAAACCTTGAGAGCTTTCCATCCGTGCAATATGGAGAAAGAGGTTCCAATGCGGACGACACGGGATGTCTTTGCGAACTCCGCAGAAATCATCATCACCAGATCCACCAACCGCTCAAACGGGTAGGTCGCCCAGAATCGCTCAAGCTCCCCACGGATAGGTACTACGCGATCGCCGGTGCGATTCTGCACGATGGCAGCCTTCAGCAAGGCAGTGACCACCTCTCGATCGGTCCAGTCGGTATAATCGCCGCCAAATCGTTGTGTGAGACGCCCAGGGCGAAGTCCAAACTGGAGGTAGACGCCGTCGCACACGGTGAGTGGGTACTGCTCGATGCGCTTTTGGCGCTTGTGTTGGCGCTTGTGTTGGGTCCATGTTAATGGTCCGATCCGAGGGCGACTTGGAACATGGGACACGGGGTTCCAAAGCTCCACTTCGAGGTTTTCGACGAGCGAGAGGTGAGAGACGCCGTTGATACCGGTGGTCAGGGCGCCGAAGTGGTCGAGGAACTTGTTCCAGACTTCTTCGGCCTCGTCGTGCGTCTTGGGGTGGATGCGGATGCCGAAGCTCTTCTTCTTGTGGATGAACATAGGGAGGACCTCGTGGCGGAGCTGTTGGTTGGCCCTGGCGAGCGCGGGCTGCTGGGACAGACTGTAATCGCCAACTGGACGTCGATCATAGTGTTTGGTCCTGGGGATGTCATCGATGACCATGGAGAAGATCTTGTTGCGAATCTCCCCCGGTAGATTGAGGAGGGACAACTGCGAACTGTCAGCGATCGGATTGACCTCTGCTAGAAATGGAAAAATTCTGCCCAAGCGGGTGGGTTGAATTACCTTGTCTGCGGTGGTGGAGTCCATGGTGGCGGAGTCCACGATGGGGGAGGAAGTCACAGAGTCGTTCTTGCAATCCTGCTGGCATCCCATCAACTGCGAAGTCGTATACTTGAGGAGGCATTCGGTTTGGTGGTGGTGAGTATGGCATACCTCGACAGAGTCAACCTTGTTAACAATAACGACCTCGTCGTTGTCCATGATGGGCTTGATGACTTTGCTGTTGACCATCTCCTCAAACACTTTGCTCTTCTGATGGTTGCAAATTTGAATGGGGTTGTGTGTTCCGGCCTTCAAGTATTTTTCCGGTAAGGGAGTCTCCAACATACGTTCTCTCGAGCATGGTCACTTTTGCAAGTGTCCATTCTCAGCAACCTATTGTGAAGACACTTAGAGAAGTGACTTTCACATCCTGGCCGACGGCGTCAGACTAGCCTTTGTCTCGACTGTTTCACTTTTGACGGATGTGTACAGATATGTTCAGGTCGACGGCACTGGTGTCAACAGGCTCAGTGCAATACTATGAGTCGTAGTGAAAAGTGCAGGCTTATTAGCAACGCAAGAAGTCACTAGTTATCCAGGGCCTTACATCACAATGTTCCTGCAGGAACCCACAAAATACTCTGTGCTTTGCCCTTGTTAGACACTTTTAGGCTCCAACTCAATAGAAAAGCTTGCGTTACATGGGTTGTCTACAAATACTCCACAGAGGCAGGCTCCTTTACATTGGCCTCATTATTAGTGTCGCCGTTGCCCATCTTCGTAGCACCTTAGCCTTGCAAAATACTCTGAATAAGGTGACTCAACAAGTGGGAGTGGCAGGGCGATGTGCTATGGGGGAAAGGCACATCGAATGTGGTGTAGAGAGAAAACAACTCATATGCGGTGATGAATAATAGGTTCTGAAAAGAATGAAGAGATTTGCTCCCTCTAAAACAGAGGGTACACCCGTACATTGCCAGTACTAAACCAATACCCACAAACCCAATTCACACGCCCAATTCGCATACCCAACACCTATATGCCCAATTTACACACTTGATTTATATGACCAGAGCTCATTTATATACCTAGGGTTAGTTAGAAATACTTATTAGATGTGTAAATTAGTTATGCGAATTAGGTGTGTGGGTGTTGTGTGTGTATGTGTTGGGCGGGTGGGTGTGCGAATTGGGTGTGTGAATTGGGTGTGTGAATTGGGTGTGTGAATTGGGTGTGTTGTATGGATGTTCCCTGCGTTTTAGAGGGTGTGAATCTCTACATTCTTTGAAAAAGAGCCTTGCTGCATCAGTGTCAGTGAAGGAATGCTACTTGACCTCATGGAGATGCTCCACAAGGTCATAATACGTACCTAGGTATGTATCCTGAAGTCCTCGAGTATGTACTGGGGTTAAGAAGCTGTTAATCTTCACCACTTCCGGCTCACTTGAATTGGTATGGATATTTCGACAAAATGATCACTGATGTAATGATCCTACCGCCACAGGGCAGCTCCCGGCTGCTCCAAATTTTACCAGACATTCAACAAAGCTGTTCACCGGTCTTTTGGATATACCAATAGAGTTTTAGGGCAACACATACTGTGAATATACTATTTATTTCTATGAATGTGAATATCCGTATTCCAGAGACGGGAACATCAGTAGAGCAATGTACAGTAATACCTTTTGTTGACCCAAATGCGCCCCGCTCCGCCCTGCGTCGATAGGAACTGAAAAGTGAAATTTCAATCTCTTTCCAATGTTTTATGCTATGCTATGCTCAGTAGCGAAGCAGAATGGTTACATGTAACAAACTAAGAATATAATAAGAGGTCTTGATGTTTGCAGGGCCTCCAACCCCCACTCAAAGATAGATTCCTTAGGAATCCAAGAGCCAACCCAGCAACTCCCGGTGAAACTCCGCCGGCTCCTCTATCTGTGGCGCATGTCCCAAATCAGGGAATTGGACCAGCGTGCTATTCGGAATCATAGCCGCCGCCGCGGGGCCCAGCACACTATAATTCCCAATGACCGCCTGCACCGCCGGCGGCGACCACGCCTTCCCGATGGCCGTGTTGTCCTTGTCCCCGATGACCAACAGCGTGCGCACCCGCTGCCCCAGCAGGCCAAACTCGTAGATGACGGGCTGCGTGTAGATCATGTCGGTGGTCTGCGCCTGGTTGTAGGTGAACTCGGCGCGGCGCGTGCCCGTGTAGACGTTGTAGAGCATGCCGACCCACACGTCGTACTGGGGCTGCCACCGGCCCACGTAGTAGGTCGTGTTCTCGTAGGTCTTGATCGAGGCGTACGTGGTTGCGTTCTCGGTGGCCCAGCTGCGGTCGACGCTCTGGTAGGGCACGCCTTTGGTCTTCCAGTCCTCCAGGCCGAGGGGGTTCACCATGGCCATGGCCGTTGTGTTGCTAGGATACATGCTGGAGGAGGTCAGCGACTCTGAGGGTTGATCTCGGGCTGTTCCGGCTGCCCCGCAAGAAGACTCACAGTGCGTATCGAGCTGCCAGCATCCCGCCCGTGCTGTGCCCGATGACAGTGGCATTGTAAATGCCCAGCTGCTTCAACAGGCTATTCGTATTCAAGGCCAACTGTTGGAACGTGAACTGATACCCCACCGGCTTGGTCGACTTACACCACCCCACCTGGTCCGGCGCAATCACCCGGTACCCGACACCGGTCAACTGGATGATCGTCTCGTTCCACGTCGCCCCGCAAAAGTTCTTGCCGTGCAGCAAGACGGCCACTGGTGCCTCTGTCGATGTGTTTGTGGTATTTGCAGGGGCCACGTCCATAAATGCCATTTGCAAATTCAGGCGCTGCGAAGGGAAGTTGTAGACTTTGACCGGGTAGGGGTAGGTGAAGTTGGAGCCGTTCAGTTCATCTGGCTGTGGGCCATCGTCGATGTAGCCGTCTCCCCCGCCAAGCGAGCCTTGGGCGGTGACGACTGACGTAGCGGCGAGGAAGAGGAGAGGTAATATACGGAGTATGTTCCCCATTGTTGAGACTGCATAAGTAATATGATTCCAGATGTTGCCCGAGTATGTATTATACGTATATGATGAGACGAGCCATCATGGCTTGCAGGCAGGATTTGGCTGTGAAAATTGGTTTTATTTAGCTTCGATTGGGGAAGTGAGTTCTCATTTGATGTGCAAATGTATATAATAGTAATTGATTGATAAGATAAGCCTATCGATTGCAGAGTTACATTACAGGATCTTAGGAACATTTAGCTTAACAATGATTTTCCCTCCAACCACAATGCATCAGTGGTTGTGCGGGGAGGATGCTACCTACGTCGTGCTGAAAGTGGACAGAAGTTGGCCGGAGGACTTGTGCCGGTGTTACGCAGCTTAGGTTGTGGATGAAGTAAGTAGTCTATATCTACAATATTTTCTTCACAGACCACGGGTTGTATTTGCTGAATGGCTCTACTGCTCATTGCACTTCAATCTTCTAACCACAATGCAAAATTGTTGCTTGTGGTCACAAACCACCCCATGATGCGCGGCTTTGCAGTTTTTGTGATAAGATTCTCCTAAATTGAACTCAAATTCATCTTGACTTCCCACAAGTCACTCCTCGCATCTGGCAGGCCACCCTTGCATATGATGAATTGTAGAGATGGCAATTCATTGTGGCTGCTCTGCCACATGCACTCTGAGCTACCTGGAGTCCCAGGATGTATTTGCCAGACTTCACGGTTTAGATTGAACTGCATAAAGCCCCTTCGCGTTTTATTGCTTAGAGCCTGTACGGTACAGACCAGTAATGAGCGCTAATGTCGTTGAATACGGCCAATCGAACACAACAGCATGCAACAAAGGGTTCGGGTCTGATGTGCGGTAACATACCTAGGTACTCTCCAGACGTCCCGCAGATTACCCGCCTCAATCCACTCCCATGACACCAACCGGCGGGTGAAGTATTGGACGAACGCCGCGAGAAGTAAGATTTCGCATTGGGACTGAAATCGCATAGTTGATGAGCTGGCTGAGTGCCTCCGACTCGCACCTGCAGAGCGGAGAAAAGCATATTCTATGTCATGGTCGTGCATCACAAAGTCGTAGCGCAAAAGTATCCGGATTCCCGGGTATAAATCAAATCCGGTTCTTATTCTCGTTACTCCGTCTTAATTTCTCACATTAAATATTCTGGTTCTGTATTTCTTTTTTTCCGTCCCCCCCTCCCGGAAACCACACTGTTAGGCGGGTCGAATTTGGGAATTGCGAAGTCGAGAGGCTGCTCTTCGAGTAAGCAAACTCATAGCTGCTGGCTGTTGTTTAACAAGTCAGTGTCGTGCAAAATGCAGGTCTAATTAATGAACTAGTTAGGATGCCCTCAAGCCTCCGAGGCTGTCTCCATTACTTCTCAGGTCAAGACCGAAGCACAAACACGAAGAGACACAAGGTCTTCTAACGAACCACAACAACATTCCTGTGGGCACTGACAGCACCTATGTGCTGTAAAGTCATCGCTGGACGTCGGAAAGCATCACAAACAGCTGATAACTATCAGCTGACCTCCGCGAGTCGAACAAAGACGGAATACTCCGAAACCATGCATCCAACTGCCTACATTCGGCGGCAAGACCCAGATTGCACTTGTGACCTGGGACTTTATGTCGACGACTCCACCAATTTCGACCTGACACAGCGATACATCGTTGTAACAATACTAGGAGTTTCCATATACAACTGTGTGGAGCTTATTCCGTTCATCTTCGCCACCTTCAAGAGGTACAAGGGCCTGTACTTCTGGAGCCTCCTGGCCTCAATTCTTGGCATCCTCATGTCCAACGTGTCGAACCTGGTTGCCAACTTCTACCCGAACCCACCTCGCCTTCAGGTCGGGCTGATTGGTCTCGTTGGGTGGGCACTCATGGTGACAGGTCAGTCCCTGGTGCTCTACTCCAGGCTTGACCTCCTTCCACTTCGCGACAGAACACGGCGATGGGTTCTGCGCGTGATCATATTCAACGCGGTCGTGATGCAAGTTCCAATCATTATCTTGAACACTGGATCGAAATCTGCTCGGCCAGAAAAGTT
The DNA here is from genome assembly GCA_013364905.1 of Diaporthe capsici. Taxonomy (NCBI): domain Eukaryota; kingdom Fungi; phylum Ascomycota; class Sordariomycetes; order Diaporthales; family Diaporthaceae; genus Diaporthe; species Diaporthe capsici. Next base: position 628,753 of record WNXA01000015.1, read on the forward strand.
CCTCCCCGTGTTCTCCATATACGAAAGAATACAAATCATCGTCTTCTTCCTGCAGGAAATGGGACTCTCGTGTGTCTATTTGTGGGAGTGCTTTAGGTTTCTCATCATCCCAAGTAAGGCCTTTCGTTCCTCAAGCATTTGCTTTCCAAGAATGCCCCCTCTGAGCCTAAAACCCATTTGTTTTCTCTCGATTACTAACGATGCACAGACATGCCGGTGGCGTGCCGGGTCGAATCCGGCGGCTTTGGCAATGGTCCCCAAAAGAACTCGAGAAAAGTTCTTCTCCACCTTCTCATAGTCAGCGTGGCTGTGATCTTACTGGATATAACTGTCATCGTGCTGGAATTCTCTGGCTTCCATCTCATCCAGATCAGCTACAAAGAGCTGGCCTACAGCATAAAGCTGAAATTGGAGATATCCGTCCTAAGTCGCCTGGTAAAATTCGTTCAGTCAAGGCCTATGGGTAGCAGCGGACGAATCACAACACAGGATGAGCTTGAGGGGGGTCCAGCCATCCAGCGAGCGTTCTATCCGCCTTTTTGTGAATGTAGGGTCGACGCAGGAGACGGAAAGTTGGACACCAACCGTGCAGAGCACAGGACTAAAGACGCTCAAAGTCACTCAGGACATCACGGAGGCAACAGGGGCCAGGCATATCCGACGCATGACTTGACTGTTGAAAGCATTGCGTGAAAACAACATTGAAAAACCCGAACAAATTTCGGCATGTCTCTCCAAATCTCAATCAGCATTTAATATCAGTGCCTTCCAGACGTTATCCATAGTTATCGGAGCGCAGACTCTTCGATGAAATTCCAGGCGCCAGTGAAACACCAAACTCGCCCGCACCAAACAATTCGGACTACATCATGATCTCTTCAATGCCTTGCTGCGTTTAGCCTGCTCCTGGGATGACTCAGTACTGCCGCTGCTCTCTCTCCTCCGCTTCCTCTCTTTGTCCAGCTCCCCCGACCGGCTCAGGCCTTCATACAACGCCCAAGCAGCCAGCGTCTTCGCATCCCTGGCCCCGTCCCTCCAAAGCGCCTCGTACTCCTTGACGTGGAGGGTGATCATCTCATCCTGGGTCCTCTCCCCGGTCAGTCTCCCCTTCAGGTCTTCGATCTCCTGCCGATCCAACTCCTTCTCCCACAGGAATAGAGCGATGTACTCGTCGCAGCCCCCCGGGCTGGGGTACATGGCCGACTGGAGGCTCACCTCCGGATGGTCCGAGTTGCCGAGTGCCAGCTTCGTCATATCGAAGAGCTCACTCAGCGGGATCTTGAAACCCGTCTCCTCCATGATCTCCTTGGCGGCCGCACCCGAGAAATTCTCATCCTTGTCGAGCATGCCCGCCGGGATCTCCAGGAACTGCAACGACCCGGCTGGCAGGCGCGGCTGCTCTGTTAGGATGACATAGCGCTCGTCCCTCGAATCCTTGGGCCGGAGGATCATTAGCATCGCCACGCTCCCGCCTCTGAGAAAAGCTGTTCCGGGCAGCGACTTGGGACGCTGTTCGTCACCCGGGAAAGAATCGCGCTCCACCGCGGCGTCGATCTTGATGAACCCCACCTTGCCGGTGGGAAACCTCGTGACGGATTTGACCTCAATTGATCTAAGGCTATAAGGGTGCATGTGAAAGGCATGGTCTTCCTGCTCGTGTTGGAGTTTGAGGTTGGCGTGCAAAGTTGTTTTCCAGTCCTTGAAGGCCTTCATGTCTTCGAGCTCATGTGGAGTGATGGAGTTTGGCAAATGGACAGGGATAATTTCACCGAAGAAATCAATCTTTTCCTCTTTCCATACAAGTTTGGGGACTTTTGGGGGCATCTTGAATTTTGTGGAGACTCTACGTCCCTCTGAAGGTTTAGCAAATTGGCGGCTGCGTGTAAGGTGCTGGAAGATAAGAGATTGACGTGAGCATTCTGAAAATACGACCTGGGTTTAAAGCTGGAGGTAAAAGGTATCAGGGAGGCAGCCGTCTTGCAGCCTCGGAGACCGCATGAGGGGTAAGTATGTAGTAGATAACACGCAATAGAACATGTGCTACGTTCCACATGAGTCCACAGTAGCTGGGCGGGAGGAGCTGAGCCGCTAATGCGGTGAGATTGTCGAAAAAAGCAGGCTATTCAATGCGCCACAGGGAATATTGGCCTCAGGCATGGCTCTGAGTGGGGGTGCTCGCAGGGCTCGGTGAGATGCGGCGACGAGAATTCCCGTACAATGTAACCCACCATACCGCAATCAGATGAACGGGAAAGGCCGTCATGGATCAGCGCCAGACACTGCGAGCATGCAACTTCCCCGCTCAATACAGGCTGGCCTGGCTCCTGTTATAATTCGACCTTAAGCCACGAGTTGAAATGCGTGTGTTTGAGAAGCTTTTTCCACGCAGGGTATTATTCCACTTTAAGCCTATACGCGAAGGCTGTATGATATTCTGTGGCCATTCTCTTGCTGCCAAAAAGAATACCGACCGAGCCCCTGTACTACTCCAACATGCTTTGCGAAATCTGCTGGCGAATGTTGCGAGGGCATGTTGGCAGGCAATGGAGAGGCACATATGACCTGCATTTCAACCACCACGACTCCATTGAGACACTGAAGACATCATATAGCATGGGCTGTGGTATATGCCGGGTTCTGTATGAGGAGATGGAGGCAAGTGTGCTCAAGCAGAACCCCGGAAAAGGCTGCGAGAAGAATGACGAACAGCCGCCCGACCATGTGGAAAACAATGAAGCCGAGACTGAGTTGAGCGCCCACAGCACGGCCTTGCTTGGTGTTATCAATGATATCGAGGAAACAGGTCTGTTCCGGCTCGACTTCAACCTGGATTGGACCTTGAGAAACCAGTCCCCAAACGTCGTGAAAAGGACCTTCGTCCTCAAACAAACGGGTATGAGAGGCTGCGCTTGGAACTATGGACTTAAAAAGCTGAGAAATTATTGCAGGCAGCCCAGTAGCAGCTTTCAGAACTCCCATGGCCGAGAAAACTTCTTCAAGTGAGGTTTTCAAGCTCGCTCTGAGCTGGATCACACAGTGCGATGACAAATGCAACCCTCCCTGCGCAAAGCTCGACCCTGAGTGGTACCCAACTCGTCTGATCGATATAAGGGGTCTCAAATCCCAGGACTACCTGAAGAAAAGAAGATATCAATACACAGACAACGCACCTGACGGGGCAGACCAAGACCTGGACAAGATCACTGTCAAACTTGTGAAAAGCCAGGATGTCTTTGGTGGGACCATGGACAACGAAAAGAAGCGAAACAATCTCTATGTCACACTTAGCCACTGTTGGGGCCCAGCTCCGAAGCATTACACTCTCACACCAGAGACCGTTGACGAACTCGAGGCAGGTATCGAGATCCATGAGCTTCCAAAGACATTCAGAGATGCAATCAGCTTCGCATCGCAACTGCACAATGTTGGCTGGATATGGATCGATTCTTTGTGCATCTATCAAGGCCGGAGCGATATCGCCCGAAAGGACTGGCTTCATGAAGCAGCTCTGATGCAACGGGTGTACCAGGAGTCATATCTCAATATATCTGCCACTGCTGCTTCCAACAGTGGCGAGGGTCTTTATTCGGAGCGTGACTATAAGACCCTCTGGGAAAACGAGGTTAGCCTCAAAGTTGATGGCATCCCTGGACTATTACTGGATCAAGACGAGCACCACAATGCAGTGAGACCCCCGAACGGCTCTGCCGGGTTATCATTCTGGAAATGGTTCAGGCAACTCTTTCTTCCCCAGAAGCCAGCGCTCGGAAAGCACACCGAAACCACTGCGAAGATCGACTGGGGTGGTAATGAGCCACTGACTTTGGCCCTTCCGGAACCAGAGGGACTTCGCAGATGCGTTCTCATCGATACGTCGCACTGGGACAACCTGATCAACAAGGCTCCCGTCAATGTCAGGGGTTGGGTTCTCCAGGAACGTCTTCTGGCCCCCAGGGTTCTGCATTTCTGCCAAGGCAGCATTGCTTGGGAGTGTGCTGGATTTACGAGGGCAGAAGGACACCCCACCGGTCTACCAAGGTTTCGACTGCAACACGATAGGATCCTGCCAGAAGTATCACTCAAAGGTTTGGACCCTTTCAAGCATGGCAAGGATTTGAGAAGAATCCGACTGGGAGACTCCAAGGAACCGGATCCGCACATACCGGAGAGATATCGATACGGGTTCGAGCTGTGGGCACGGGTGGTCGAGACGTACTCCAGGATGAATCTGACAGTGCCCAAGGACAAAATCATCGCTCTGTCTGTGATAGCGCAGCTCATGTCGACCAACGTTATTGGCTCCAAGGAGGCCCCGGCTCTGTATGTGGCTGGGCTTTGGTACAAATATCTCGAGAGCCAACTTCTATGGAGGGTGGAGCCTACATTCATCAGACATAGTCGAACCTTTCACCAGCCTGGACGACGGCCACAAGAATACAGGGCACCATCGTTTTCCTGGGCCTCTGTTGATGCACAGCATAGTGTCTCTGGCCAACCTAGCAACGGCATTACATACGGCGAGGTTACAGACCAAGACTTGCTCATTGACCTTGCAAAGGGACACGAATTCAAGGCTGTTCACACAGAATACTACACTGATAACGTCTTCGGTCTCGTAAATGGTGGCCACATCATGCTATACGGGAAACTGAGGCGGATCAGGCTGTGCAAAGGGAAACTGGGCAGGTTTTACTGGCAGCTACTAGAACGGAACGACGTCTGCCCCGGCGTGACCGAAGGAATGGACGAGGAAGAACACCACAATGTCTATCTCGATGCACCAGACGACGACGAGAGGCTCCACACGATATTTAAATCCGACAATGTCTACTGCCTTCCGGCGGCGCTCGGTCCGAGGTCCGAGGCCAAGGAATCAAAGTACATCATCTGCCTGATCTTGCAGCAGGCCACCAGCGATGACGAACAGGTCAGGGGTTTGGAACCTGCAGAGCAGGATGGCACATTCCGCCGTATCGGTTTGACGAAGCTGTCGAGCTGGGGAGACAAGCTCACGTATGAACATATTCGGAAACATCATGCGAGAGACGCCGAGCTGCCGCAATGGCCTCATGGGTTCGATCACAAGACAAAGAGACACTTGATTCGCATCATTTAGGTGGTGGCTGTGATTTTGATAGTCCGGTGGCTAAGAGATACTAATTTCGTGATCATTTGTGGTCATGGTGTCCTCTAATTGCAGCTGTGGACAGTATAGAGAAAGTATAGATTGCACGTGGCTGGGATTCTTAGACGGACTTCCAATTGTCTGGCAAAGAGATGTCAGTGCCAAAGGGGATGGAACTCACTTCCTGTAACTTGTCTAGTACTTGAGGTTCAATATGACCACATTAAGCTGCACCACTGCCACCCAACCAATTGTGAACGTGTTGAAACGGGGCCACCTTCGTATCCCAGCATCAGTATTCCATCAAAGACCCTGCATCGTCGGAGGCATGGGTAGAAGCCCACTGGGCGCCGCGCCACCAAAAATGGATATCTTCCCATCAGTGAAACCATACATGGCAATCTCAATCAGCTTGACTTCGCCGCTTCCGAAGTGCTCCCGGACACGTTCGTTCTCGGGAACTCCTTGAATGGAGAGCTTAGCAGCCAGTTGCTGCTTCTCGGCATCGACCACCATTTCTTCCACAACGTAATTGAGTCCCGCTGTTGCGGGCTGGATGACATTCGCGAAGAAGGTGCCCGTCTGTTCATGATCCAGCAGTAGACTTCCCATCACCACTTCTTTGGCAAAGTGTTCGGCTACGTTGGTATGTATGCAGCGGGCGTTGATGTCGTGGATGTATCTCAAGTAAGCATTTTCGAGTTCAATCGCCGACAATGGATTCTTCGAGGGCTTGGGGGAGAAGGCCGGCAGGGTCGATGCTCGGAGGTGGCGGCTTATCTCTGACTCGATCTGATGGAAGCGAGAGATCTTGCCGTCTTCCACAAACAAGAGTATCGCATCCCAGAGCTCGAACGTAGTCCCATCGGCATCTTTGGCGGTTGCAATCAGGCGGCCGGCCACAGACTTTGCGGCTGTGTCGGCTGTCAACCCGTCCATCCGAAGTTTGATGTCACCTCCCTCGGTCTTTTCGGCGATGCGGCAGGTGAACCGGTCCCTGGTTTCTCGCTGCCCATTGTAGATCACGAACGGCTGCACAAATCCATGGATTTCGTCCCACCTTCTTTCGTTGGCCGCGTCCAAAAAGGCCTGGAGTGTGGCAATCGCCGTTTGATCCGACATTCTTGTAGTGCAAGGAGCAATGAACCACCCGTTGTGAGTAGGTTGGGGGGGGGTCCGTGTCTTGACAATGATACGTATGGGCAGTGTGTCCTCCTCTGTTGTCCACCAATACCCGCAATGATTTACATGCAACGTTGTTTCCGAAACGTTCTCAAGAATTGTGTTTCAAAAGAATAAATGAAATGAAGCCTATTGATCGATAATGCATATGGCTAAAGTTTGGCGTAGCGAAGAGTGGTATTTTCTACTTCGGATTGTGAAATCTACCCGGAATTATAGTGAATTGTGACAGGAAAACGGGGAGTTCGCGGAACCCTTACCCGACTGCTATTTCCTCGGACTTTCTGCCGGATCAAAATAAACTTTCGCTACATTCGAACATTGAAGCCACGCGTCGTATCCCCATCAAGATTTTCGGGGATTTTGAAGCCTGTCGGAAATATCGGGGAAGCGGCGTTTTGCAGAGACTCCATTTCCGACCATCTCGTATCCCCACTTATATTTCCAGCACGTAGATAGTTCCCATCAAGTTCAGTTCCTCGACAAGCCATATCAAGGTAACGTATTAAGTAAGTCTTTGGAAAACTCCTTGGACCTCTTGTTACGTGCACTTGGGGAGGTGCAGATTGCACTTCTCGCACGGAATCATTCACATTTACGATTAGAACGAACACAAATGCGCTCTTATGATCAATTGAAGGTGCACTCTCGAGTAATTGGAACATGGACCCTGCCCTGCTGTTTCAGAGTTCAGATTTTTCTATAATTGAATTCCCCAAGCCAGTCTTCTCCCGCATAGCCGACATCGAATAGCTCCTGATTCAGACACAACCTTGAAATTGCCGGCGCCGTGTCTTTCATGATCACATTTGAAGCGTAGTATGGCCTCAACATCTGCCAAGCTTCCCAAGATATGCCAACGGAAACGTGCAGTGGGCCAGAGTACAGACGTAACAACGGGGTCGAAACTGTGGCTGCAACCCTTCATCCTAAGTATTTGGAAATGGTCCGGCGACGAGAAGTCCAAGCCGCGGCTTTTTGAGGATAGGTGAATATAGTGCACATTTTGGTTGACAAAATCAATCTCCATGGTGTCTCCAGCTCGTTTGTTGAAATAAGCGAGGGACTCCGAGACCAGGGAGAAATCGCGCCACCACCACCACCGAGATCCTGGCCTCATATCACCGGCATTGAGCAGCACTAATTCGTCGGTTGTATTTAAGCGACATCGAAATTGTATGGGCTTGTAGGACCGAAGCGCAATCCCCCGGGTTTCTGTGTCTACAGACAGCGCGGCTGGATTGCATTCAGACGATCTTATGACGTATCGAGAGGTTGCTGCATCATGGGACCGAGGCGCGTAGTTTCGGATCCACTGTCCCCAAATCCTGACGTGGCGAGGCTCAAATGCATGCTCCCATATCATGAGCTTCAGTTCGAAGGGAAGTTTCTGATAGTAAGGAAAGCTCGCGGGGGTCGGTGTTGAATCTTCAAAGTCTGACACTAGTTGACTGGACTGAGAGTCCTGATGCTCAACTTTTGCACCTTTCGATAGTATTTGACCCATGGAGATTGCGGTTCGGGAATGATGTTAATCCAGGGCCGTGTCGAGGTGCTGGGTGGGACGAGTTGTTCGTGGAAGATGGGACTCTATGTCATGGAATGGCTGCTGAAGCTATATAGCTGTGGTACTAGCAAAGAGAATCTCGTCCAATGTCACTTTTTCTTCGTTCACTGAGCAATCGAGATGCTGCCTTCCTGTCAGTTGAGACGATTGGGTATAAGTATTTCACGTCAGTTCGGCAGGCAATCAAAGATATTGTGCAGATTCTTTGAGTCGACGTTTCATGATGTGAGAGAAAATGAGACATTGATTCAATTACAAAGCAGAAAGAACAAACGCCTATTGGAATTGTCTATGACCAATCTCCTTCAAACTCTAACTTCTCCCCCTTATCAATCCGGCCATACAATTCATCAAGTGACCATGGCTTGTAATTGTATCCCGGGGGAATGTTGGTGTTCTGAAACGGTGACCCGTCCACAAGGCTCCTCAGAGCCTTGCCGTAATTGTCATAGGCGTATCTCTCGGGGTTATGAGCCCAGATCCACCGCCCATATTCCGGCTTGGGAGTAGCTGAGGCGCCGCCCACCTTTCGCAACGCGGGCTTCAGGAAATTGGTCTGATTAAGGAATCCTACGAGCTGGCAGCAGGAAACACGCTCGAACCTGCGGTCGTTGTTAGTGGGGTCATCACACAGGTAGCTAGTAACGTGGCTGGAAAATCCGACTTGCCTGAGTTTATTGTGCGTCTTTGACCAAAGACCATTCTTCACACCCCCTAGCTGCAAGCAGGTCGCGACTGAGATTGCATCCTCGATGCCCTGAACTGCCCCGTTGCCGGATGAAGGCAAGAAGGTGTGTGCACTGTCGCCAACTTGGACAACACGGCCGAGGGGCGAGGTCCAACTTGGCTGAGGATCTCGCCACAGCAATGCCCAGTCGATAATGCCATCCTCAGGAGCGGTCCTGATGAGCTTGTACAGGTACTCGGGAACATCCGGGAAGTTCTCCTTGAGGAAGTTCACCACATACTCGGGCGAGGCCTTGTTTGCCCACGACTCCTGCGAGGTTCCGTCGGTGTCCTTTAAACCCTTTGTCAGTAATGAAATATGCATCAATAGTTACAGATAGCTTACATTGTGCACTACGTGCCATTCGACGACATCCGGAGTGCGTAGTACCAGGATCTGGATGTCATCCCCTGTCCAGATCTGAAACACCGCGCCTCCGTCATCGCGCAACGGGAACATCTTGTCGAGTTCAGGGTCAGAGCTGATGTGGTCCCCGTGATAGGCGGTCCGGAAAATCGAGTGCTTGCTGCTCATAGCCCGGATGTCGTGTCCGTTGATCAGCTTGTGGGACTTGGTGCCAAGCCCGTCCGCAGCGACGACGACGTCTGCGTCGACCTTCGACCCATCCTCCAGTATGACGCCGGCCTTTTCCTCGTCTTCGAAGTATTCCACCGCCTTTTTGCCGTACGTTACGTCGATGCCGAGGGCCAAGACCTGTCCGAGCAGCGCAGCATTGAACTTTGGGCGCGAGACACGATACACTCGGTCTGGGGCTGGCTCGCCATCTTCAGTCACGGCTACCACCCCATCTTTCTTAAAGCTGAAAGGCTGCGGACCAGCTACCTTCTCGCCAGTCGCCTTGTGGAATGAGATCCATGGGTCAGGAGCTGTCTTGAGAGCTGCGTCATACACCGAGGGCCAGGTCTTCTCCACGTGCCGCTGTGCGGAAGGGCCGAGCATAAAAGAGTCACCTGGGTTTTATCATGTCAATATGGACACAAATGCATGGTGACCACTGTATTCTTCTACTGACCTGCAGGGCTTGGTGCTGGAGTCCGGTCAATGACACGGGGATTGTGGCCCTTGCGCCAGCATTCGAGCGCGGTGTACAAGCCAGCTGGACCAGCTCCGACGATCAAGACAGATATCCCCGTCAGGGGATGTCGAGAAATTTTAGAGGTGTCCTCAAACTTGAGAGATGCTGTGATGTCCTTGAAGAAACTCATGGTTGGAAGGCGAGTCAATTGTGAAGGTGAAATGCCAGAAATAATGGTATTGTGAAACGGTGTTTGATGATCTGGGTTCGAAGTCAGAATACTTGTGTTCCAGTGTGGGTTTACCATATCTTTGTTTCTAGATTCTATCACATCTGTATATATATTAGCCTGGGTTCGGCATCGGATAAGACTTTCCCATCCGAAAACCGGCGAGTGAGACATGCGGCCCACCCGTCGCTTATTCCTTCAGTTACACAGGCACGCACCGCCTCATTCCTTCAGGCGCCAGAATGTAAGACGCGGACTAATCCACCCACTGCATGTCTTACAGCATTTATGACACGAGAGTGTAAAATCGCGCCACATCTTGTGAAGCGGACATTGGGTGCCTTTCATTGGTTATAAATCCCGAAAATATTATCGGGGCGGGCCTTCCGACAAGACTCGGCTGAGTGGCAGGTCACAGTCGTGGTCGTGCTTCCAACTTGATGTTACGTTCCTCGCCGAAGGACCCAAGTGACTAAGTGAATGGTCACATTGATGCGAGTCTTTCAGCGTCGGGGGTTGAGGTTGGGCACTTGCAGCTTTCTCGGTCTTTGACTCGATGGACGAAGTTCGAGAGTTGAGTTTCTTGCTTTGAAGCAAACTGTGATCAAAATGCGTATACAGCGAACAACATGCCATGTTGTAGAATAGTCGGGCCCACGGTCAGAGCTACCATTATGCCTATTCTTCCGGAAAACACCATGTCATTCGGTAGCACTTGATTACCTAGGTATGCATCTCGCCATAGAAGTGTAAATACCTTCGGTCTGTTCCCTGTACTATTAATCGACATGACCTAGTTCTACTTTTCCAATCTCTTCGGTGACTTCGATTTAATATTCCTTTACCGGAAGCGGTAAGCTCGGGTAGTCATCCTTGACATTATTGCGGTACATTCTTTGTTCTAGGTCACCTTTCTCAAACTAGTACTTCGGTCAATCCTCGCCTTTGATCATCTCGGCCAGTGTCTATTACCATATCGCAGTAGGTCACTCGCCTGCCCACTCTACGGGACTATCTTGTACTTTCTAGACACTCAGCCCAAGTAGCCGCACAAATATCCCCTCAAGATGGCTGCTGACAGCAGTACCGATACCAGTAGTAGCGACTCCAGTGGTTCCGACTCCAGTAGCGCCGTCCCCCTGGGTGGTTATGCCCCAGGAGATAGCAATTACAACTTGATCAAGTTTGCCCTCCAGGCCACCTATGACTACTACGATTATTTCTGGAGGGGCGAGGGCCGCCGCTGGAATCTGTCTGACCGCAGACCCAGTTTTATGGATTTGCCCGTGCCCAAAACAAGGACACGTCCCCCACGAGGCGCCAGACCTGGTCGAGATCAGCCTGTCCGGCAGTACCGTCAATTTGGGAGAATGGGGCTGCGGCAAGAACGCCCCGGGGCGCTGGCACAGGTCGAGGAGCAGATCCAGCAAGGGTATTTTCCGGTGAAGGCTGCATTGGATCCTCTCGACATCAGTATCTCCAAAATCCTCGGCTGGGGAGGCCAGGCGGTTGCTGTGCTCTGCGAGCTGCTCGGGGACGGCGGACAACGGGAGAAAGTGGTGGTCAAGTGCCAGAAGCCGGGGAGGTCAGATCTAGCGTCAGAAATTGCGCACATGGACGTGAGTACTCGCCTGTTCAATGACTTGACGTGATGTCGAAGACATTCTGGATCTGTCTGATTATCGATACAGCGATTATCTGGGGCGCGACATATTGTTGGGAAGAGAGAGTATGTACCTCGACGTTTCAGGAACCCACAAATTGATGCGGATCGGGCAATTGCAGTCCAAGCCGGTATCTTGTCTGCGGAGGGTGAAACATTGGCCCGGAAAGACATATTTGCGATGGAACTCATGCCTAATAACTCCCTCGAAAACTTGCTCAAAAAGGCTTCCAAGGCCGGCGTACATTTCAGGAATGGAGAGTTGTGGAAAATATTCCAATGTCGTAGGTTGCAATTACTGATGGCATATGGTGGGTTGGCGTTGGAAGCTCACGCGCGTATTGACAACAGTCCTGAAAGCATGTATCGCGCTTGCATACCCGGACAGCTGGGGAGGTGGTAACTTACACGATGAGACGATCCCACGAGGCGATGATGGCAGTCTTCTGCCTATACAGAATGCCATAATCCATTTCGACATCAGTACGGATAACGGTAAATAGAATCAGTCTAGGTAACTCATGTGCGTTTGAGCAAGCTAACATCACCTCAGTCTTTATTGGAGATTTTGATTCAACCCCTGGGCCCCTCAGCCACGACACTGTGCCTATTTTCAAGGTGACCGCACAAACTCGCGTGTTGCATTGCATGACCTAATAGCTTTGCCAGATCGGGGACTTGGGTCTCGCTGAGTCCTTTTCACAGGCCGATCGGGCAGACATGTAGGTAGAGCTCGTATTTCGGGCGTTTCCCGTTGACTTAACTTGGATACATGGAAGCTAACAACTCGATGGAGGTTCACAATGGTAGGCCGGAGGAGGGTCGGAAAGTCTGTTTGCTTCACGCCGGTTAGTGACATCCACGTCTCAAAGTTTTATTACCTGGACGACTACCCACACTGGAAGTTTCATCATATAGGAACAATTTACCGATGACTGGAATCATTTGACCAATGCGCCAATATCAGAAGGAGAAGAGACGGCTGGCAACTACGACTCGTGGACTAATGTGTATGGCATTGGGCTCGTAGGTGCCCCTGGAGCTATTCTCCCATCCGGACTAGGCCAGATCTAATGTCGTCTCAGATCATGTGGCAGCTGATTACGCAAACAATGACTGAGATGCCTCCACAACCTACGCGTTTGAGGTTGCCCGAGGCTGCAGGTGCTTCGGCGGAGGATTCCGAGACGTGGACTTATGGCGGCATGGTGCAGAATCCAGAGTTCGACCATTATGACAGCCAACTCAAATACCTTGTCATGTGGTGTTTAGGTAAGATTTCTCGCAAGACCGGATCCGGGGCCCACTGCCAGGGGCCGTCGGGTGCATGGAGTTGACAGACGGCTGATCATCTTGAAGTGGACCAGCCTTCACTCAGACCTACCCTGACAGCGGCGCAAGACATGATCACTGCAGCTCTTGCGAAAGATTGGATTGATCTGGGAGATGACCATCCCAGCAGGACGTCCGTAGAAAGTCTCCTGAGAGATCCACCCGCGTAAGTTCCGCCCCCGTTTGAGATTTAGACTCTCCGCCGTTCCAGAATCCGCCGCGGCTGCCTCCGGTGGTGTGAGCTTTTTTCCTCTGCCTGCGACGCGCCATCTCCTCAAACCCCCCCGTTCGCTTGACTAATCTCTTTGGGCACACAGAGCTTCTGCGACCGTCCGACCCCCCATATTGAATCAATCAATCCCCGGAGATTTGGGACTGCAGGCACTAACACTGCAGCCCGGCGGACCCGCCCCAAACCCTCCCGCGGCGCCGGCCCAAGACGTTCCAGACCCTGTGGGCCCGGCACCGATCCCCGTCGCGGTCTATGCGGGGCCGAACGGGTTCTACACGCGGGTGGGTGATTCTGGAGGGACTCTGCACGAGTTAGAGGTGCACAAGAACGGCGACAGGCACTCGTTTGTCGTCCTGCGGGATATCCGGACCTATGTCGCTGACGTTGGGGAGGACCCCACGGCGCGAGGATCACCAGCCACACCAATCCCGGTCTCGACGCACGCCGGCCAAGATGGCCGTGCCTATGCAACGGCGTGGAGGCCAGGGTTCAGCGTGGAAGAGCTTGTCGTGCACACGGACATGACGAATAACACCCATTACGTGGAATTTGATGGAAGGAGGACGAGTATATTGCTCATGGCAGGCATGCCCCCGCGGCAAGCCTGAGTGCCGAGGCGTCGGGTTTGATGAGGTGCACAGGAGGGGACTGGCCAAGATAAGGCGATAGGAGAAGCGCGAACACATGAGATCCCAGGTATTCTCCGAGGGGCACGCACGTACCTCGACCCGGTGGATGGGGAACTAGATTTCACGTGAAGACCCCCCCCCCCAATCAGAATCAGGCCCCCAATGATAGGTTGCCAGAACGTCAATTAGACTTCGTTGCAGCTGATGGTTGCAATTACCGAGGACACCGGGCTGCATATATCCATACTCAGTCCTGCACAATACGATCGATCGATCTTGAGTTTGGCTGAATATCGGAATGCTGGACGACTGTGTTCACATGTAGTATTCGTAATGAAAATATTAGTCACTCAATGCAAATCACGAGGTCACTCGGTCTTAATGTTCCGCAACAAACGTTGTTAAAATTGAACTGTCAAATCGACAAAGTCTACCCACCCGAAGTCCCCGCCCGGAGGTGCCCAGGTATGCAGAAGAGAAGGCCGGTCGCTTTCAAAGGAGCAACTCGGGCCAGTATATCATAAGATACAGAAAAAGGTATGTGAAGCGAAAGTGGTGAGGGTATCCCAAGAAAAAGAAGAAGCGAAGAAGAAAAAAGAAGGCCCAGGTTCATACACGCGATACCCTCCCGATACTCCAGGTCCATGCGAGCTCGACAACAAATGAAATCACACGCTGCATCCCAACCATCATCAATACATCAACTCCAATCCAGGTAGTACAACATTTTTGTGTGTCCCCTGCTATGCACGTCTCCGACGCAGAGAAGAAAAAGAATTGCGGACCCCGCCCTTGAGGGCCTTTGCCTCTTGCGCGTCTTTTGTCTATCGTCTCGAAAAACCCGTTGCGTCACTCCCCAGGAAGCCAAGGAGAGGGAGGAGCTTTATTTCCGGTAGGGTGTCATCTTCAGGGTATCATTGCTCCGGGACGACGAGGTTGACGAGCTTGATGACGTGGAGGCCGCGGAAGAGCGGCGGGCGATGGGGGCCGGGGTGGGAGTCCGCTTGCGGATGGACTCGGACCTCTTCCTCGAGGCGGACCCAGGGTGCGCGTGAGCCGCGTTCTCGGGGTGGAAGCGGGTTGGGGTCTCGAAGTGGACAGGCATTTTGGATTGGAGGTTGTGTTTGTTTTGATGTTGTGGTAGATTGTGGTTTGGTGATGCGAGATGCGCTGCTGTACTCAGTACGGCGTTGTGTGTGTAAAGTTGTTGTGGTATGATATGATTGATGTGTTGTGTTATGAGGCGGAAGACCAGCGTTGAACCCGGCAACGGTTTGAAAGAAGTAGAAGTAGTGGCGAAGAAAATGCTCAGAAGGCGGTCGAGACTTGAATGTTATTGTTATTGTTGTGATGATGGATAGGAAGTGGATGTTTTAGGCTGGGAGAAGCTGGGGAGTTATATGCTCACTTCCGTCAGACGCGTGTCTTCTGGAAGCAGCGACGATTGCAATTTCCATATCACATCCCTTCATCTACCAGTGGCAGACCCCATAATTTCCCATCGGACGAAGGTTCAAAATAGAGCATGGATGGGTGGCTGGGGGAACCTATCTCCAGAGGCCGATGTTTCAACGTTTCAGCGTCTCATGCATATAAGGCTGATCAGGGATCTTCCCTCTGTCCGAACCCCTATTCCGAACTACTGCGCCTGCGATTCCAGCGGCGACTGACTCTTGCATACCCTGATCCGGGCGCCCACACTGCTAAATCGGGGCCGGCTCTGCCCAAAACCACCACTTCTGAGGTAGATGATGTGCATTCGCAATGCACCCGAGCAGGTTTGTTCTCTTCTTTCCCCTCGTGGGCGCCTACCATCGTGACCTGTAAGGCTGAAGATCAGACGGTTACAGCCCCAAGTGCGCCTGTCATGCCTCCCTAAATTCAGACCCTTCCAACAAAAATGTTGGCCGTGGCATCGCGGGCTTACTCGCCGACCCGAGGCGGTGCTGGCGCCTATTCCCGTCGTAGCCGTCGTAGGTTTCCAGGAAATTGGGTGCACCAAGCCATGAACGACAAGCTTAGGCGCGTCGCTCGGGTGGTCGAGAAGGGACTCGCACCGCGATGGCAGCCACATCTATATTGGACGTCAATATGGGTTCATCCCGGCATTTCTCAGGGGGGCAGTGCCGCTAGACGGCACTTGTGCTACTCCGGCCGGGTTGATTGGACAATGCCGACGTGGCAGCTGGGCTTGTCCCTGACTAATGAGCACCATCCCCTGGGTAGGGACGTCGATCGCATGCCATGCCGACGCTTGGGAACCGGCGGAGAAGGGGAGGGGACCCAGGGAAGACACGTGCAATCACAACTCAAACTGCGTGATGGTAATGCAGGCGATCGTGCTCAGAACATTCAGGGTCCAGTCAATATGATTGACCTTTGTGCCGCATTACACCCGCATCGACGTACTGTAGAGATAATCTACTCCAAGTTTGAATTGACGCGTGATTATACGTCATGGAAAGCCTGTTCAAGGCTTGTCGGCCATAGAGCTTCAATAAGAGATCAAAGGAGGAAGACAACATCGGGCCATCACCGCCTTTCAGACGCCTGAGTGGCTGCGCATCAGATCATCGAGGGACCAGAACTTCCCCCGCACGGACAATTAATTTAGTGGACGCACATGGCAATCTCGCGGCGTTGAAATATAAGTTCCGTTCTCATCAGAAGCGGGTATGAGCATATCGGAAATCGTGATGCTCGTCGATGCTTAGTTCGGCCATGATTCAGTTGGCAGCAGCAAGATAGAGAGTTTAGATAACTCTCAAGTCAAAACATGAAGATTCTGGATTTCAAGCAAGATGTCAAAGGAAGGCTAATATCTGTGAACCTGTGGTATATAACCTATAAAGACTATGCAGGAGACAAAATTAGATAACGGGTTTTCAGCTCGTTACAGCAGGCATTGGAACAAGGTGGTCTGGATACCTTCAGAAATCTTGACCAGTAGAATAGTTGTTCCAGTCTCAAGTAGACTGAATGAGCTGATACCGGGTAGGCAGTTTTCACGAAGGTTGGCTCATTCTCTCGGCCGAACGAATAAAGAGGTGGGTTCTTGCTGTATTGTGGGTACTCAGAGATCCACATGGTGCGGCCGTGTAGAACGTGGCTGAGGCTGTCTCCAAATGTCATCAAGGAATAGGCTCGAAAGTGTGGGGACAGGATCACTCAATTGATGGATCCAAAGCAACGTTGTGCATTGGACTATATTTGCTGCCTGTTATTACCACAATGTTTCTTCGGGGGCCAAACTGAGATCCTTCCTAAGTTCTCCATTCTTTGTGTAACACGGACAAGTCCGTCGTGAAAACCCCGGCAGGACTGTCCCAACCAAATTTAGACCGTACAGCTGAAGCCAAGTCAGGTACTCTGTTACAGCTTGTTCACTTCCAAGGCTGAAGGGCCTTGTATTGGCATTTATGACCGGGTAGGTGCGGACAAGCCGGAGAGTGGTCATTGCGACCCTAGAGCCTTTCCCCACCCCCCACCAGCCTCCGACGACAGCGGACGATTTTGGCTGTAGATCACCTTACTCGGCCCTCTTGATGAACGCATATTCAACACCGCCCAATATCTCGCCGGATCCGACTTCTTCAAATCCCATGGCGCGATACAGCTGGGCGCCCGACGGACTTGACAGGAAGTGCACGGCCTTGTTCTCCCCCGCAGCCCTATCCATCCCCCAGCGAGTCAGCATCTTGCCTACACCCTTGCGTTGATGCGCCGGGTCTACGGCAACCGAGTTCAGACCTAGAGATCTGCTATCAGCTCTTGTTCAAAGATAGATCTTCCATGGGACGGCCAGGGTAACGTTCGACCTACTCCAGGAATTCTGGTACCCCTCCTCGCCCAACGATTCTCTCAACTTCTTCGACAACTCCTCAGCCTCCCGTCCGAGCTGTTGGGCTGCCTGCAAGTCGAAGCTCGCAGGTAATCGCGCGATCCCTTCCGCTCTCTTCTTCTCGCGCTCCTCCGGCGTCAACTCCTCGATGGGGTCCTCCCCGCTTGTCCACTCCGCCCAGCCCATGATGCTATCCTGATCGTCCACAGCCACGATGTAGTGGCGGTTCTCGTAGTCGAAGGTGCGAACCATATTTCTGACCGATAACTCGATCTCGTCTGTGTCGCCGGGGTTTACACGTAGGCGTTCTGGGAAGAGCGCGGCGTTGACCTGCCGCCCGCTGTGCCGGAACGCGGTGACTGAGAGCTGCGCCATGGTGGTGAGTTCATCCTTTCGGGCGTAGCGTATGTTGGACGGTTTCTGCATCTTAAGCGACTGTCAGACACGTGTGACCCCAATGCACAAGTTGTTGATGTCTTTCGCCGTTTTGGACCGTGTCTGCAGAGTCATGTGTATAGTGTCAAAGCAGTGTGGGGTAGGCGATAAGCCTGCCTTTCGAGCGGAGGATATTTATCCGGCAGTCTCATTGACTTAGCGCTACCTTGATGCTATGCACACGCTCATCAGCCTGAAGGTCTTACTATCGTCTCTGAAAGGAACAGTGGCGCGCATATCCACTAAATGCGAAGGTATGCAAGACTACACCAACGCCACATTAGACTTCAGACACATGTCAATGCTGGAAGAGATTATTCAAGAAATCATTCGGGAAGGCTTGACAAAGTTTACAAGATTTGCATTCTGTCAATCCTGTGGCACCAAATGAAATGGCAATTGCCGGCTGTAGCCCTTCCCCCCGTAAGTCGGATCGTCTGCCCATTCGGCCTCGTACTCATGGTAGTCGCGTGGAGAATTGTTGTTGACGACACCCATTGCTTCTAATTCCGCAGCAGAAATGCGAAGCAGTTCCACAAGCTTGCTGTGATACGCGTGCACATTCGTGAAAGTGGGAACTTCCACCATGTCAGCAGGGACGACAGCACCCGCTTTGAACAAGAATCGGACCATATCCACATGCCCTTGCCTAACAGCTAACTCAAGTGCCGTTCCTCCACCATAGGTGCAAGCCGGTGCGTTGACATCTGCGCCACGGCAAACAAGGAGATCAGCAACTTGAACATCGCCAACGAAAGCCGCCGCCTGTAATGCCGTGAGCCCGTACCACCAAGCTGGAGCTGCGTTGGCATTCGCCCCGTAGTCAATGAGTAGCTTGACAAGTCTCATTTTCTTCATGCGATCTCGGGTGCGCTTTTCTTCCAAGTAGCAAATTGCTTGTAGTGGTGTCACTCCACCAACGCCCCGTGCCGGACAATTGACATCAGCACCCTTCTGCAGCAGGATGCGTATTATTGTCTCGTTTCCACGCAAGGCTGCGGCTTGTAGTGGGGCCACGGCCTCAACGACATCGTATTCCTGAGGCCTTCTGGACACTTTTTCACACCGGTGGTTGAGTGTGCAGTAAGCGTTGATGTTCTCAGTCTTGGCGAGAAGGTCCCAATGCAGCACTTCTGGATCACCCATATAAATGGAAGCTGCTAGCGGCGAGCCAGGGGATGTTTTGGCTCCTTGGTCCAGAAGGTAATCGAGTACCTGGTATCGGCCTTCGGCGCGTGTGTCATCAAGCTCCCATTCGAAGATACAAGTCTCCAGGATAGACCCAGTTTCGCAAACAACGTCGGCGAAACCGTGGATTTGTTCGACAACTGCTTGGACTTTGGAGAGGAAAACTCGTTCCCGTATGTTCTGTTGCTGTAGAACGCACCTCAGAAGGCCCATGAGACACATATTAGCTCCGGTCGGGTTTACTGCTCCTCGGGCCAGCAAGTATGCTACCATCTCATCGTTGGCGCCTGGCTCCTGCCGTTCGAGACGCGGTATTTGGGCGTAAGCAATGATGCTTATATGACAGAAACATTCTGGTGTGAAATGTGGATAGTAAACGCTGCCGTTGATATCCACGTTTTCGTCCAGAAGAATACCCACGGTTTCGAAGTTGTTCAGACACGCGGCCTTTCCCAATGCCCGCGCACCGAACTTGGGGATATCAATATTGCGAGCGAGCCACTTCAATATCTCGACCTCGCTTCCGTCCGCTTTGCGAATAACGGTTTCCAAGAAGTGGCTAGTCGAGAAACAGTCTCTGCTGACCAGCATGAGGACTATTTCAAGATAACTCACACGGCGGCTTGGATGCACTGAGTCATAGATCCTGTCGACGAACGTCCCAAGAGAATCATCCTGCTCGACCCGAACACTTCCAAAGGGGTCCATGTCAAACTTGACCTCTGTAATTGTAGGCCCATCCCAGTTTGGTGTACGAAAGTCTAAAAAACTTTCTGCGAATTTCAAATCTCGCAGAAAAGCATTTCCGGCTTTTTCTATGTCATATTCTGCGTCCTGAAAGGTTGGTTCATTACTCTTTCTGTCGAAGGCGGGGAGCGAAAGTCGTGGCCTCAAAAACGTCGGTGCTTCGAGTGGAGCAAGCTCTGGCGACGGAGATCGTAGCTCTATGTATGACGGCAATAGTGGCAACGACATAGAGTCTGACTAATCTTGTTAGCTATAATTGAGAAATTAGGTGAGGTGCCACCATATACATGCCCTGAAGCGGCTCTATTTGCCCGGCGATTGCCCTGAGACATCTTCTATGCACATTCTGCCAATCGTGCTTAATGCCATGGATGAGGAAGATAGTATCCTTGTTCTCCTTGTTCCGCTGGAGTAGGTGTTTATGGATCAGGGCCCATTCGTGTTGTTTGAGGTTCCTCGAACCGGCTATGCGGGTGCGTTTCTGAGCTGAAGATCGAGGGGCAGAAGCCGTATCGTGAGAATGGAGACGCTTGGCGTGCACAGCGGAACATGCAGATTTGCCCATGGTCACGAAGGGACCGTCTGAAGGCTGAACCTCATGAATTCGACGTCAAAAGTGTCAATGGGTAGCAGTATAAAGGACGGAGCAATGTTTTCCATCAGAGCAGAAGCAGTGGAGGATGCCTGCTGTCCTAGACATGACCTGGACTTGGACATCGGCTGGTTAAGACTACAGGGAGACGCATAAGCAATCGCGGGTACTCAGGGGTTGGGTTGCCCGACTGTGGCACAGGGCCAGAACTTGGAAACGTCCCGCCCAGAGTGTTATGCAGCTGGGTGGTATGCACGCCACCAGGAGGTGATGGATTTCGCAGGGGTTGTCCAATTTCTCTGACTACTGATTTGCTGCAGCCATCTGTTTGGGAGATTGGAAGTTCGGAGAAGCAGGTTGAGGGCCGTGTCGAGGGGCCAGCATCTGCAGGCTGCGGCTTAGGCTTGTATGACATTTGATCACCCTCGAGGAACCGGGGTTGTCCAATATCTGTTGGCCGTGAGTGCTTGACCGGGCACTTGAGCATACACTGCCCCGATGGGTGCGGCATGGGCCGTCCAAAATCTGCTTGATTGTCACACATTGCAAATTGCAATTGAGCTGCGGGCTCTCCCGCATGTGGAAGGAAGATCGGTCCATATTTTCTGGGTGTCACCTAGCCTAACCAAATAGTGTTACAATTTTCTGGGGTTGTCCAATGTTGCGCAACTGCTTTAAGCCTCGTTGCTGCACGGCCCGAGTCGATCTCACCTCGTGCAGCTGTGCCCAAACCCATGTCGAAGTTGGCCACGGTTCAGCCAATGGGCACAAGGGAGGTAGAGAAAAACATCACGTATTCACGAACCACTAAGACCAGGGTAATCCAATTCCCATCGCCCCGGGACGATGCGCCGTGAGTGCCAAGGTCTTTGCAGATATGTAAACCATTTCACTAGGGTTGTCCAAAGCTCACGTCCTGTCTGTGAGGCTGAGGCGTGAGGAGGAGAGGAAGATGGCGGCAATCCTGAGGGCCCGAGGGAGGATGTTATATAGCAGTCCTGGCCCCGAATTCTTTCCAAACAATGCATCCCCCTCACCCAATAGTTTGTCCTTTGTTTAGATGTATTTTGTTTGCGGCCAACAATGCTCGACTCAGACGCCATCATAGCTCTCGTTTCGCTTTTCGTTATGTGTGTTCCAGGGGCGTGGTTTGCAATACGTGTCCTCAGACCATGCTTCACGGAATGGAAGGCTCGTCGCCGGCGTCCAAACGAGGCTCTTCAGCGCCTGCCTCTACATCACCCAACCCCTGTCGCCTTCGGACCTCTTGTCCTCCGCTCTTCAAGCCACCCTGTACGCATGTCTACCATGCGTATGTCTGCAACATACTCATTTGTACGTATTGTGCCGTCCTGCATTCCATTCCTTATTATGTGCGGTTGTGTTAATGCTTGCTGCCACTCTTCAAGGACCGGGTGGAGACTCACAGAACATACATACACTACAACGACACAAACCAACGTATGGACGACATAGTCACACAAGGCAATCCTGATTAAGGAGGGACCATGAATATGTAATAGGGGACACTATTTTGAACTCCTTTAGTGGTTCTTTTCAAGACCACGCCAGCAGAGATATGGGCAGGGAGACATTGAGGACAAGATAACACAGCATGGATGGGGTTTATAGAATAGCTTAACATGTCAACCACTGGAAACATGCTGTACTTCTATGTTATGAAGAGGGATGCGACTCTTACCTGCACATTTACACCTGTGCAGCCATCTCAATGACTCTACTCGAGGCCAGAGAGAAACACACAGTCAGTCTATGCAGTTCCAAGTCAGTGTCTGCAGGGTTCTACTCATTTGTTTCTTTTCCCTTTCAATGAGACAAATTTCGGCCTTTTCCCTCATTCAGGCACACTTAGGGACAACTATAGCCCACGGATGCCCCTCGACCCCAAACATGATCTCAGAAAGCCATCGTTTTAAAGTTGTAGTGATCTCCGCGCCGCGTCCGCTCTCACCCACGGGCACACTGATGTCACTTCCCCTGCAGTGAATATGAGATACAGCAGAAATGAAATACTGTTTCTGTCAGTAAGTACACTGAAGTCAAATGGGATATACTGGGTGGAACTCACAGCAGTGCCTGCAGCAAATGACTCCAAAAGACGACCTTCCGCAGCAGCCTCTATGACTTCCGTGACCGTGAACTTGCGCTCCGTGACTTCGATTTCCGGTGCGAGCCTCTCTTTGGCCAGCTCAAGACAGCTTCGTCTCGTGACGCCGTCCAGGATCGTCTTGTCATCTAAGGGTGCAGTGATGAGCTCTTTCTTGCCGTCCTTGCGTATCCATACAACGAAGAAATTGCATCCCCCAGCTTCAGTGCATTCGCCATCCTCGCCGTGGAGCCACAGGACCTGATGGTATCCCCGAGCCACTGCTTCCTGGTGGATTATCACCGCGGGACCATAGTTGGCTCCGACTTTCGCATACCCAAAACCGCCAACCCACGCTCGGACTGCGTTCTCCGGGGAGCAATACAGGCGCAAACCACCTGGAGGCTCGTCAAGACGCGGCATGTAAGCGAGGACGATGAACAGCATAGCCTCCTTGGGCCTTTGAAGGCCAAGCTGAGGTGCAGTGCCGATCATGGTGGGGCGGATGTAGAGGAAGTCGCCGGCCCGATGGCTGGGGAGCCAGCGGTCAGCATCCACTGACAGTAAACTGAGAATGAGTGTTTTGACCTCGTCGGGTTCGAAGAGCGGGAGGGAAATCCGAGCTGCAGAGGTCCTCAGCCGAGCAACATTGCGGTCGATCCGGAAGACTCGCAGTTTGCCGTCGTGGCCACGATATGCCTTCAGGCCCTCGAAGCACTCGGTCGCGTAGTGTAGGCAAGACGCAGTCGGCATCAGGCTTAGGGGGCCATAAGGCTTCAGCTCAGGCTTGGACCACCCGACGCCGTGCTTCCATGTTGCGACAACCATGTGATCTGTGCATATACTTTGGTCTGACGATAGAATCGTCGCCTCGCTCGGCACGGGTTTGGGGTTGCTCGTTCGGGTGCAAGACAGTTCGCAAGCCCTCAGAGAGTGCTCTCCAGCTGGAGAGGCCATGTTCGATGGTGGATAATTCCCGGACGCCATGCGTTCCTGGCTATTGCTTCATGGGGCCCTGCTCAAATAACTAGGAAGTATCGTATAGCCTTCGAACACGAGGTAAAGATTTTGGGCAGGAGTGAAAGAGACATGAAGCCCGCAAGCATCGCCTCATTTATGAAAATTACATGACATATCCGGTGCCCTCTTAAAAGCGAGAACACCGATGTCGGATAGCACACGTCGGCGTAATATGACTCCTTTTCTTATTTTTCGGTGATTACCGTCGGTTATCACCGGACCGGATGGACTGTCGTCGGGGAAAAGCTTCGGTGCCGATGTTCCATCATGCCATCGTCTTAGAAACTCATGCATATTTCTTAGCCTCATACTAGCAATCAACGAGCGGTATCACTGGTCAACGCTAGGTCCATCACTTTTTTTTCTGGACGGCTAACAGTACCAAATTGTTTTGCTCGACACATGGCGCCCCTTTGCGTATGAATAAACGATGGGCGTGTAATTATTTTTGGCTAGCTAGATTTGTGCTGTCTTGCGAGAAAGGTTTGCCGATGGGCCCCGAAACCAAAACACAGCACGGCAAGGGCGCCGTACAAGCGCCTCATGTTGTGCTGTATTCATATAACGAGCTGCGAGTCGTTGATCCCTTCAACCAGGTGGAATCCAAACCTCTTTGGGGTGGAGATTCCATGTGACTTAACAATTGGTTTAGCAGCAACCACGTTCCAACCTCACGCATTTTGTTCCAGTCATACCAATGGTCGCGGGCCGCGTTGGCAATTTCGGCCCACCACATAGCACTTATGTGACTATTTGACGATTTGAATGTTACATATCACGGTGCTTTGTCCGTCGTCGGAGCGGTTGGCCTGACCGTGACGGCTTTGCGCATTCCCACCGAGGTCTTGGCGCTCGGCGATACAACTATTTTGCCGAGTGGACGTTCTCAAATCTGTCTGACCTGAGACCTTTCGGGCACTTCCCCGAAGTACGACCAACTTAGAATTTGTAACTTAATGTGGGATTAAATTCTTATTGATTCGAACTCCATCCTGCGGCACCTGCTAAGTGAGGCACGAAGCGCAGTCTACAAGGTAGTTAGACTCTGTTGACCTAGCCTAAACATTCTAGAACATGTACCAATCTCTGTACTATCTAAATTTCGAGGTCATTTTAAGCCGACTCACTTGTCTGAGTACGCCGGCAGGGACGAAATCGATATTGAGTCCTTCAGTAGAGGTGAAGTAGCTTTCCGGAGCACTGTGATAGTTTTTCTCGGATTTTGAGTTCAATTAAAGCGATTCAAAAACAAGGAAGAAGAAAGGTAGCCTCAAGCCCATAAGTCTTTGATTCATACTCGCCAACATTTCTAAGAGTCAAGTTAATTCGTCTCATCGGAAGCCAATTACTGTCTCAATTTTTGCAGTCGAAGAAATTGGTCCTGTGCACTGAATACCTCTTCAGCTGACTTGCCCACAAGCCTCTCGTAGATGTTGGGATCTGTTGCTCCTTCCAGGCCAAAGATCACGCACCGGCTGTCTTCATTGAGACCCAACCTGTCGCGTAAAGTCTTGTCTCTACCAGCCTTCAAGAGAACGCCCATGGTTGCAGCTGATGACTCTCCACAAACAACGGGAATATCACCATGCTTGCCTTCTGCCAAGACTCGCATCCCATCAATAGCGACAAAATCAGGCACAGCAACAAAGTCGCTAGCGAGCCAGTCAAGAATCTTCCAAGCAGCAGGAGAGGGGCTCCGACACGCAAGCCCAGCCATTAAGCTCTGGAGAGTGCCTTCGCTCAGACGAATCTTCCCTGCCTTTGCGCTCTGAAACAAGCAGTCTGCCTCGTTCGGTTCCACGACGACACAGCGAGGAAGCGCAACGGTGCTGTCCGCTGCTGATATTGCACAGAAACGCTTGTAGAACCCCGTGAAGATGGCTGCGGCGATACTGCCCACGCCTCCGCAGACAAAGACATGCGTGATAGTCTCGAGACTTGGCAGCATGCTGAGCGCCTCTTCTGCGACGACCATGTATGCGTTCATGACGTCCTGGGGTATGCCGTGGTCGAAATCAGTCCAAGATGTGCTGCTGACGAAGTGCCACCCATTCATTCTTGCGTCCTCTTTGGATCGTTCCACAGACGCCTCGTATTCTCCATCGATTCGGATCACAATTGCGCCAAAATCCATCATCGCTTTGGCACGATCGGGGCTGACATGGGAGTGGATATAGTCGACACAGCGGCATCCGAAAACCTTCGCTCCATATGCGAGACCCCGACCCTGATTGCCGTCTGTCGCGACACACACGGTCACCTGCTGGGTGATATGATGATATTTGCTGGTGCGAAGCTCGGCCGATGAAGGGCGGACGCCGGTCTGGCGTTGGACTTCGTCGGCAAGGATTCGATACACCGCAAACGGTGCCCCAAGGGCCTTGAAAGAGCCAAGTTTTGTGCCGAATCGTCTACTTTCGTCTTTCACGTAGATGTCGCCGAGGCCCAACGTTTTGGCAAGCTGAGGCAAGTTCCTTAACGGCTGCGGCTCATATTCGGGCCAGGTCTGGATCTCCTGAACGGCAGTGGTCCAGTTGCTGAGATTGGAGACGCAGTTGACAGCAGCCTCTTCGGCGGCTTTTGACAGCCTGCGGGTACTGTAATGATGGTAGTAGTTGACAATGGTCATGTCTGATGATTGTTTTGGTAGGGAAGTAGATGTAATGCATTAGAGGACCAACATCACAAGTCCGGGATGATTTCCTCATGGTGACCAAAATCTTATAAGTTTTCCTCCATATAGTATAACTACCTAGGTAGACCAGGAGATACTTGAATATCAGACAAGCACCCAATGAGGTTGTGGTTTCCCTCATTAGATGAGTCAGCAAGCTAGCCATGACTTCGGCAAATTTCCAGCACGCCGAATTGGTGGTTGACTCATGCGTCACTAACCTCGGCGAAAGGTGCTAGCGCCCGTTGTTCACGCTGAGGGAGTTGATGCCGGATTATCAGGTATTCTGCTCCCTGCATCTCACGAAAGAGATCATCTAAACTTTTCTCAAAACGCCAGATTACCGAAACTATCTCATTTCTGACAATATCCACGCTTCGGCATGAAGAGGCAAAATGCCGAGAACCCCGGGATCAACTCGGCCAAACGCTGCTGCCCGTAGCGCTCGGGGCATTCTACCCACGGGAAAAATTATTGCGTAAGTCTTTCTCAGGCAATGCCATGGTACAGCCCTGACCCAGCATCATTGCAAGACGCTGAACACTTCCAGCTGTTATCGATGTCACGAAAGAAAAGTGAAGTGCAGCGGAGGCCGTCCATGTCAGAATTGTCAACAGTCCGAGAAGGCAGCCGAATGCTCTTACCCCCAAAGGAATAGAACTGTCAAGGTTCCACAGAGGTGAGTGGATGTGTCAGCTCGGCAACCCAGCTCGGCAACCCAGCTCGCGACACGACCTTCTCCTAACCTTCCGAGATTCAAGCCTCCTGGACACTTTGTTCCAGGAGATTGAGATACTGAAGCGACAGGATGCCTCCCAGCCGCAGTCCGTCGAAAACCATGCCGTCGAGAACGATAATGCCCGTGACAAGGATCCATCCCACGATGCCACACAGCAATCACTTCAGTCCTCAAGAGATGCTCAGCAGGACTTGTCTGTTGATACGGCCGAGGAGAAAACAGAAACGAGTCCAGCCATGAGCACTGGCCCTTGGTTCGACAGCATGAACATCTTCAAAAGTCCCGTCCTTATTGGTGAGGCCGCGGATGCCGCCTTCGCCACTCGATTTCGCCAAGTCATCGCAGACCCTTCGACTCCCGAGCCCACCCACCTCCTGCGACTGAATCATGCTACGAACGAGTCTTTGATGTCGCTGGTCGATGTCAACGTCCCTTGGCCTAGCCCCTCCCGCGCAAAGTTTCTGCTCGAGGCGGCTATGAGATACATTGGTCGTTGCTACCACATCGTGCAAAAAGAAGCAGCTGAAGACGCTTGGGAGCAGATAAGTCACAATTCAAGTCGCATTGGCACAATTCTGCGATGTAGGACCTGGGCAATGTTCGCTATTGGAGAGCTCTATATCACCAAGTCCATCGGTGTTAATGGATTTCCCGGTATGGCATACTTCGCACAAGCAACCAAGGCGTTGGGATATCTCGACGAGCGCCCTGAAGTTGAGTGTGTCGAGCTTTATCTTCTCTTGGTCAGCCAAACATTTCGTCTGTCCTAACGAAAACTAACACCTAGAAAGGCTTTCTATTCCATGACTCTGAACCGACGATACAGTGCGTACCTCTTTGCGGGTACAGCGACACGTACTGCCACCGTCATCGGCTTGCACCTGAATGTTCCAGAATCTCAATTACCAGATCCCAGGATCAGGGAACATCGGAAACGTCTCTTCTGGACGGCCTTTGTTCTTGATCGAATCTTTGCGTCGAAGCTAAACCATCCACCAGCAATTCAAGACGACGATATTGACCTTGACCTTCCCTCAGAAATACCCACGTCTACTCCGAGTGACAGCTTCGGAGATGCCGAATACCACGTTGCGAACATCACGATGGCTAGGCTGCTAAGCTCCATAATTCGATCTGTCTACAGCGTCCGAAAGCAGGCCGAGGGGACTTGCGCAGACGTCTCGAGCCGCGCCCAGGCCTGCCTCAACGACCTCCAGTCCTGGTACAAAGCTCTGCCTCGTCGGTTCCAAATTGACGAAAAGTCCCTCGACGACCATCATGAGCTTCAAATTGTCTCCCTTCACCTACGTTTCTATCAGGTTGTACCTCTTCTCATGCCCCTATCCCCTTCCGAGGCTCCGCCGCGCGTACACCAGGCTGATTCTTCATTAGTATGTGATCCTGGCCACTAGGCCACTGCTACTACATACCTTGCGGCTTCAGATCGCAGCCTCACGTGCCGACCCATCTACCACATCACCCAGGATTCCACCGAGCGCAACCGCACTCTCACAAGCGTGCATACGGTCTGCTCGTCACTCGACAAGACTCCTCACACGAGCTTGGATCGACGGGAACTTCGTAACCTTCGATTGCTTCTACACACAATCTCTGTTTTCGTCTTTGATCATACTTGCAGTGTCCAGCCTGTTGGATGGGATAAGTAGTCGACAGGATCGGGAGTCCTATGAAGAGGCGTCGCGTCTGCTGGAGCAGCTGAAGACGGCAGGGAACCTGGTGGCTCAAGAATGCAGCCGCCATGTCGAAGCAATCGAGGGAACCATGATGGCTCATCTGCATATTGGCCCGAAGCCGCGGTCAGATGAGGCAGCGACGCACAGCGGCCAGGGTGCAGTCCCACAGATTGAGCGCAGCGTTGCAGATGGGGTGGTGCCAGCGCTGGGAATGCCTTGGCCAGAACAGCAGCAGCCGTCATTTCAAGAGCTATTGTGCCAGCCGGTGATGGACTTCACCTCGTTGGAATTCGTCGTTAGGGAGGATTACTTGCCAGACGCATACTGGCCGGACATGAGTGCAGATCCTGAAGAGATCAGTGGTGCACCTACGGGTTCAAGTTTATAATAACGATGAAATAGTCCCCATATAGATGCAACAAGAAAGACTTGTCGTCAGCAATCTTTCGGCACTCGTCACATTTCCCTCTTCAAACAGCAGGTATGCAAAGAGCACGATGGCAAGAAAGTTCACCCTGAATTGACCCCATCAGCAAACCCCAAACAAAAACTTTGATGAGAGGGCATTGGGAACAATCTTGATCACGTTTGGACAAAGTAAGTCAGGGAGTACGCAAAGATAGTGGACGAAGTTCCTCCAGCACACCACAGACACAATGGGGCTCAATGGAAGCCCTACGTCAGGAGAACACAAACCAATCATTACACCTAAAGCCAATGACTTGGTGGGGTCCAGGAAACGACAGGTCTTCTGCCGAACTGGGTTCCTTTGGCATGATCAGACATTCCAAATAGTCAGTGGAGAGGTGTGAGGCTGTGGTCTACCTGCGCCAGTCTCTCGGTATAAAACTCGCAGACCACAACGTAATGTAGTGATCCTTTAACTGTAGCGATATCACGTCAGACGGATAGGCCATAAGATGTCAGCTGAACGTTGATCCGTCGATAAACTTTGCTCGAATCGGAAATGGTTGCACATGAATCCTCTCAGCAGTCAGCATCTGCTCCACAAATCACATCTCTAAGCCAAACGTACAGATGACCCTGTGGATCCCGTTCATGAGAACACAGGCATGAATGATGAGGCTCTTCGTAGAAGTGAGCCAGGAATTCCAAATAGATTTGTAGGCTACCAGTGGGACAAGTGGTCATCCTCATTCCAATATAGAATGGCAACGGCTCAACCCGGCTGATGTGCCTCTTTGCCTTCGCCTCGTGGGTCACGGAATATCACAAGGTATGAGTAAGGAGATCTGCCCACACGGCTTCCTCCGAATGCAAGATCCTTTAGCTGCTTGATTTGGAATTGAGAAAAGTCGTCATCTTGCACCCAGTCGGACGGGAGCTACTTCATGTGTTCTTCAACTTGAATAGGGGGACCGATCTGCATACAATGAAGTACTCGCGAGAAATGTCCCGGCAAGGCTTCGACTTTTCACTGCCTTCACCGTCCGATCTAAACGAATTACGGTGAAATATCCATGTCATTCAAGGTATGAGAAGGCTCGGCCATCATATACTTCGATATTTGAGAAAGGCAAGAAGGTGCGGGACCGTGGCGTGAACGCGTGACATGCCCATCGGTCAGACATCTGTTACCTCGATTTTCGGTGGCTGAGTTCGATGTGTGTGTCTGCATACTGTATCCAGGATCCTGATCCGTCTTTTCGGTCTATTATCGTTGATGGAAGGAATAATGCCCACTTGCCCAAAGCCTTGTGCCTTGAGTTGATCTGGGATGGGGGCGGGTGGGAGATGAAATATTTAATACCCTGATACAACTGCGAACTCAACCCAAAATGTCAAATTCCCACATCCTCCTTCCAACAGGCTTTCGTGTCTAGTAGGACATACCTTGAGCTTGCAGGAAAAGACACCACACCACCCTTGAGCATCGTCGTTCCTCGTGGACGAGGTTCAAGCACATTTTATCATTACATTGGCATTCAGGAGGACAAATATCATCCTCGCGACTTATATCAGCTCAATATCATCGATCTCCGATTTTAGAGACAAAATTCCTTTCAGGCAAAATGATGACTATGGACAAACCGTCTTCTGCTGAGCCCACGAAGAGGTATGCGAAACTCCGATTCGCCTCGAAGATTTCATTGAGCGTAGTTTTCGATGCTCTTGGACTCATAATAACCTCTTTTATAGGACCGGGGACGCCTTAAGGTCTCGTGTTGCTTATTTCTGCCACACCCTATGGCTCTTCAACTTGAGCGATCTGAAAACAATCGTCATGCCGAACACGATATTCGGCATTATCAATGCGCTAGCAGCGCACAAATTCGGCATCACGACGACGGGGAGTAACCCTATCCTAAGACTGCCTCTTGTGCTGTTGTGGGTATGGGCGAACCTGCTTCTTTTATCTATTAACAATCAGAGAGCGCCCTTGTCCGTCTCAGAAGACGCCGTCAACAAGCCGTGGCGCCCGCTGCCACAGGGCCGTATCTCGCCCAGTCAATCAAAGAGGCTCATGTACTGGATCTACGCCATCACTCCCCTCATCAGCACTGTAGTCGGTGGCGGTCTACGTCAAAACTTCGTTCTGATATTCCTCGGGACCTGGTACAACGAGTACGGCGGCGGAGACTGTCACCCGCTCCTGCGCAACGCAATCGTTGCCGTTGGCTATTCCTGCTTCGCCTCCGGGGCGATGGAGGTGTCGCTTGGGTTCCAGCTTTGGATGCCCTTGACGGGGGCCCCTGACTCCGAAGTCTCGATGCCGCTCTTCCAATGGTTGGGAATCATTGTGGGCGCTATAGTCACGACCATGCACACCCAGGATATGTATGACCAAGAAGGGGACGCCTTGAGAGGGCGGAGGACGTTGCCTCTCGTCGTCGGTGATGGCTGTGCTAGATGGATCACAGTCTTCTGCATGTGCGCTTGGGGGATCATCTGCCCTCTATTCTGGGCCTTACCGCTGTTTAGCGGTGTCTCTCTCCTAGTCTTTGGACTCGCGGCCGCAGTCGGTGTCAGAGGCTTGTTATATCGCGACGTTCCGAGCGATAAGCTTACTTTCTGGATTTGGAATGTGTGGATCTCATGTATATTCACTCTGCCCATTTACTGCTAGAGTCTCCAGTCACATTGAAACACCCACATAGCTTAGATTTCATATCGACACAAGGGGCTGCTTATTTTAGAGCTTTTCGGAATCAAACACACCATGACGACCAGCTCCACCCCTAAATCTAGCAGCACCACGAACACTCTCGGTAGTGATAACCTTAGCTCCCTCGTCGAACTCATTCCTGAGTGCGTCTTCGAAAGAGGAGGCGTCATAGGCAGCGTAGTAGCAGTTCGCCCTGTCGACATTCAGACACTCCTGGGGGAACGCAAGCAACTGTTTCGCAATCCTCTTTGCCTCCTCCAGAGCCGTGCTTTTCTTCACCACGCGGTTCGCCAGACCCATCTGCAGGGCTTCAGGGGCACTGACACCACGGCCAGTGAGAATCATGTCCAAAGCACGCCCCAGCCCAACAATGGCCTGCAGGCGGACCGTACCCCCGTCTATCAGGGGCACACCCCAGCGACGGCTGAAGACGCCGAAGACGGCATCCTCCTCGGCCACACGGATATCACCAAGAAGCGACAACTCAAGCCCTCCGGCGACGGCATGACCGGACACGGCGCTTATGACGGGCTTCTTGATCTGCATACGAGACGGGCCGATGGGGCCGATATTGCGGCCCTCGACCTTGTGGCTCGCATCGACGATGGGCCCCTTGTAGCCGGGCTGCCCGGGGCTGAACGTGGCAACCTCGTGAAGGTCGAAGCCGGCACAGAAGGTCCCATGGGCTCCGTAGAAGACACACACCTTCTGGGAAGGATCCGCCTCGAAGTCCAGAAACGCAGACGTCAGCTTCCTGCCGGTTGGACCGTCGATCGCGTTTCGGCGGTGCGGGCGGTTGATGGTGATCGTAGTGATACCATCATGGGTCTTGGAAATCTGTACTGCGTTGGGTTCGGTGTCGGTCATTGTGGGATCAGGTAGTTTGTATGGGTAAGTAAATGATCTGAATGGCGCTGAAAGCACAAAATGCGAGGCCGGGATTTAAAGCAGATCGCGCGAGCAAAGGGCGAAGTAGCCAGTCGCCGGGGCGAGGTCGGACCCGAGTCCAGACGCTGGCATACAAGTTGTACACAACTGAAGCTGCTGCCGAGAGATCTTGTATGGACTTCCGGTCTACTCCGATACGACGTGCTCAATTGCGCAGACTACTTCATCTAAATCAAATCTCTCCCAGTCATTGGCTCGGTCCAGCGGTCATCACGCCGAAAAGGGCCAATGTGCTGCTTCGCCAAGTACCGACCACCTCCTCACGTCCCGTCAGGCCACGCTGTCGCCTGCCATTGTTAGACTCGGTCAGGGGTTTTTACGCCTTATTTAGATCAAGTCTTTCACTCTTTGGAACGCAGATGAGCAAAGCCTTATTTTGGGCACACCTTGATCATTGAACAACTGCCTCCCTCGGACGACTTGCCAACTCGGTATGGATGTCCCGGGAAACTAAGGTGCCAGTACTCAGCGTCTATATTAGGTACTATGAATGGGAAAATAGCTAGAAAGCAGGATTGTGTGGTATATAAGTCCCGAGTGTCCAGTGCGGGTAGGCTCCCGCACTTTAGGTGGTATTATACATAGATTTGCAAAATTTGTAAATCGTGGGTATCGCACTGGAAGTTGATCCACTATTTACCATGCCCTAAGTGCACAATCGTTCCTAGTTCCACGTCAGAAACAGGAGTGGCGTCTCTCGAGATCAACATTGCCTCCATGTTATGTATCCTCGCTGTAGGGGTTGGTATGGCAATGCTATCGCGGATCTGGTTGTACGCCAGCCCCCGTGGAGCCGTGCTCATGCCGAGAGATTGCCCATTGCCCGACACAGACTTTGTTCGGTCTTCGGACGAGTCCCCCAAGCCACGGATGCGGAGGACAAGAGGCCTCATCAGTGGAACGCAGGCCAGAATGACGGCAACGCTGGGCTCCAATCCACTCCATATGACTGTCTGCATGATGGCGTAGGGCGTGTCTCGGAAGTCCCCGGAGCTGAGACTCGAGAGCGTTCCTAGTCGGATAATACTGATTACGCAAGTGCTGTACATACATATGTCAGCATAAAGGGCTCCTATATGTCTTTTCACAGTTAAGTTGCCGAGGTCTGGACTTACAAGAGACCAAGGGCGAAAGTGGCGAGGAGAACCAGCCTGCGATATAATGGCAGCTGCAGCCTGAGAACATTTCGGACAGGGAGCAACAGCACGACCACGTCCGAGACGATATTAAGGGCACCCGTCACACGGAAGACCAGTATCCGGTCTCCGCATTTGCCCTGGAAGAGGTTCTCGTAGTCCCAGTTATCATCCACATCCTCGCAGACCAGCACAGCCGCCAGCGCCGTGCTGAGCGTGTAGCAGAAGATCACGGCCATGATGGCTCGGCCCCATCGCTTCAGGGTGGGGAAGACCTCGATGTAGAAGAGAAGTATCGACACTTTGTAGAGGCCGCCTGCTACTGCCCAGAGTATTTGCAAGGCGAACGAGATCTGATGGATACCTAAATAGAGATTCGAGAGATGATGGACTTGGAGACTTACCTGGAACGCGATTTCAACCTCTGCATGGCCATACATGTCTATTATCTCGCCCACGTGGAATCCTAATCCTCCGATGACAACACCTTCGATCGACCCTGTCAGCAAGTCGTGGGGCCATCGTCGACCGGATGGCTTTAGCTCACCTGCCAATGCCGTGGCCCAATATGATATTACTGTTATCTGCAGTGAGAATCAGCACCTGTTGTTAATGATTCGACTCTCGAAATTCCAAAATACTCACACATGCTGCTATTATCAAATAATCACTCCAGTCAAGCGCCCGACGAATAATCCTCCTCGAAACCAGCCGCATCCCGACGGCCACAGCAGCGAGGATGCTGAACACAACGCCGACGGCGATGATGGACTTCTGGTCCCGGCGTTCGATAGGAAACGAGTTCGGCATCGTGGAGTGGTCACGGGTCGTCAGCGGAAGTTGCCGTGGGTGTGGGACATCAAGCCCCGTGCTTGTGGTAGCGGGAGACATGGCCCGAGTCTTATTATCTCAAGATGAACGCCTGCCAGGGTGACATCCGACAGCAGCATGCGGAACCTAGCTGGATCTGGCAGCGTGCAGGTGCGGTGGTCTGCCGAGATGTCTGTTTGGTCTTGGAATTCCTGGGCACTATATACAGGCCCGACGAGGGTGATATCTGGCTGCGAATTGTATCCAGAGGGGATCTCATCATGGAGGCTTGAATCGGCGTCAAAGCACAGTTGAGATCGTTCTATTGGATTCATCCCGTACATACAGAGGTCGCTTATCATTCTCTCGCTTACTTCTCCCTTTTCGAGAGTTGGGCTGTCGCTCTCGTGTAGCATGCCTGGGTGGGATCCCAGGAACCGGGATGCGATTAAGCTCAAGCTCAATGAGATGCAGCCGAATGGCTGGCGTACGGAGACTGCCAGACGTCACAGCACGGCGCCGAGCCGCGTCACTTGGTCATCGGGCTTCTCGCAGGACACACGCCAAGTTGTCATTGCTCAGGTATGCACAACAGAGTCCAGATATTAGTCTGCGTGTCTGTGGTAGCCCTCCACACAGATTTTCACAAACCTTAAATCGCAGGAGCTCGGTTTGAGTTGAAGTAGAAGCTGCCCCTTCTGTGCCTCGGCCAAGCGGTGGTCAGGGCGATTCCGCTTGAACCGCAGGCTTGTCGAGAACGGGAGTAAACTTCCCGTCTGCAGGCGATTGACTCGGTGCAAACCGGGGACGAGAAGCATGAGTGGTCATAGCGAGGAAAAGATGAGGGAAATCACCTTGAGGCTCTAATATAGAGCAGCGGTGCCCAAAGCACACAGCTGCTTCCGGTGGGCGGCTAACGGTTTTTTTGAAATGCTGTCTGGCGCGATGTAGCCGGGCTTTTGGGAGCGGCCAATATGATAAGGTTCGGGTCATCCCAGGCTGAACCACGACAAGCATCTCAGCCTGGGTTTCTGCCCTCTTGGCAATATGACATCGCAAGTTGCTTTTCCCAATTGCTCGTCAGTGCTTTCAGCTTTGACCCTCAACAGCAGCCAAGAACGTCCAACTTGATCACGCTCAACTCCACAATTGAGGAGAGGAATCCTGGGACTCTCCTCACCCACCGATGACTCGTCGTCAAGGAAATCTGGACGCCGAGATCTTTGGCTTAGCCGGATGATCCATCACCTACCCATTGAGGGAAAAAGTATCGAACCGCGGAGACGATCAGGAAAACAGCCGCCAATATATACCACAAATTTGCATTGATCCTGTGAGTGCGGAGTTGAGTCGTTTTGCAACCTCGTGATACAGCAAGAGCAGGGGACATCAATTACCAAGATCGATTAAGTCTGGCAGCAACACCGCGCAAAGCCATGACGAGATCGCGATCTCAACGGAAGTCCGCCCGCTGATTCGAGCAGTTTCGGTCTTTGTTAAATCCCCGCCTGAACTCAATCTGTAATCTTGTCAACTGAGGTCTGTTTCGAATGCTCTGTGCGAGGCTTTTGCAACATTGTCGTCCAAGATACAGACTCCCAGATGTGCTCAGGTCCCATTGAGCCTCGGCACGGACAGGTCAGAGGTGTCGTCTGACATGGAGGTTATAAATCAGGACGACAGGAACGAGTGGAGCACCCGAGGAGACTGTAACATTCATCTAAAGTTCATCGAGGCTTACAAACTATGTGTTTGAAATCGTTGGTTCCCTTCCGATCCACACATGCCAACGCCTGTGGTCCGATGTTTGTTGATATGCAGTACAGTGGGGATACACATGCTTCCGGTTTACAAGATGCCGCACGCAAATACCCACACCAAACCCAACAAAACCCCTGGGCGAACTTAGGCGGGAGAACTTAGAACGTACCTTAATTGAAACCACAATCAACCCTGAGCGCCCCCATGGTAGCCTCGGTGCTCGCAATAAGATTCAAGTTCTCCCTCCGCTTCCATCTACAACACGGACGCTGTGCCGCTGCGAAAACCGTGAACGACCCCGGACTAGCAAAGCTAATTTGTCTTCCTTCAGCTCGGCCTTCGGCCTTTTGCCGGGCCGCCCTACAAGACCTTGGCGGGAATCTCTCCGAAACCTCTGACGATTTTGGGAAGGTAGGCTCTGCATTGGATGTGAAAGCGAGGAATGGATATTTTTTCTGGGGATGCTTTCTATGCCGTGACATTTGTCTGGCTCTCAGCTTGTATGCCCTAAAGATTAGTTCATGATTGGCTTTCCGGAGTAAAATGGTGTTAATAATGTAGTAAATACGTCAGATGAATTATCGACTGAAACAGTGACATTCACATCGCTTCTTGCTTGCATATGATCGAAGAATAGGAGCCAGAATTCTTTTAGTCGTTGTACGGAGTGTATCTCTTGGCATGTCATGATATAAAACTTCCTCAACCTTATGCCATACAGTCAACGATCTTTGACCAAAAGGTGAAACCCTTGTATCCAATGCTGTTCTCGACGTCTTACCAAGCGTGGTATTTGATCAAAGAACTCGGAGAGGACTCCTGGTCCGGGACTTTGGACGGGAGATAATACTGAATAGCAAAGTCATCTTTACAGAATTCCCCTAGAGTCCCACCTCCCTGGCCTAAGAGGTCCAGAAGTCGCGGGAAGTGCTTGAGTGGAGTGGCTTACTCTAGGTGACAGAAAGTCTCCAGATGTCACATTATCTGGAGGTATGCAGTCCTGAGGGGAACGAAGTGCCCAGAGGGAGATTTCTCAAACTGTGTCAAATGGCAAGCATGGAGGTAGAGCTTGTGCCTCAAAGAATTCTCATTATCCCATCTGTGGGAAGGATGTACATCGAGTTTCCGCGCAGTCATGGTCCGGCCGGACCGTCATCAGGTTCCCAATACGCCGGACGCGCTGCTGGTCACAGTCCCCCCTCATCTCTCAGACGCAAGCTGCTCTGCGCTCACAGGCTCAGCACTCTCAGCACCAGGCCAGTTGAGACCTCCCTCGGCCGCGCCACTAGCTCCCTTCTGCCCCTTCATCTCCGCGGCGCGTCCTTCAAGGTCAGCCCCCGTCGCCCGGGCCTTGCGCCAGACGGACCCATCTCCCGTCTCGGCTGACTGGCCGTACTGAAGGTGGCCCCCGACCCCAGTGCGGCGCTGTGCCCTGGCTCTGTGGGCCTCGGCGCTCGACTCGCCTTGCGGGGGCTTGCCGAACTGTGTCGCGTTGTGGACGGAGCCGGACGTCGCGCCGGGGAGGCTGCCCAGGGCGTCTGCTTGACCTGGGACTTCGGACTCCGCGTTCGGCGTGAAGGTGTCTTTGCTGGGAGCTGTGCCCGGCTCATGCACCTCCGCGCTGAACTCGGGGGCGGCGTCGTTGCCAACCTTGACTCCTGGCTTGTGCTGGTGGAAGGAAAGGGTGGGGTTAGTTTCGTTCTGTCGACAAATTGCATAAAGCCCATGGGGCAAGACTTACTCCTCCATGTGTGAGGGGCTCTGCGCCAGGCTTCTTGATGTGAAACTCGCCCTGGCCAGCAAGCGAATCGATGTTTGGTGCCGACATGGTGGTTGATGTGATGTACAGGGTGCTGGTTTTGCAAATGGCAATGGTTCGTGGTCGTTCGGACGATATGAGATGGGTATCACAGGATATAGAGAAGATTGCTGTTGTCAAAGTTAGTCCAACAATAAGGTTCCGTAAGTGCCCAAGCTTCCCTCAAATATGAAAAGCTCAAGGAGAGGCCAGCCCATAGCTACGTCAGCTGCCCGACCGCTGTTGGGCTGGATGAGCCTCCATGATGTCAGTTTTGACCTGCGCTCTTACTTCACCTGCTGCATCGTCTTGGTACTGATGAATCGTATTTCGCCAGACCCCCCTGATCTTGCACAAATCGGTCACGTCGCCGAGAGGTCGCCATTCTGGGAGACACGTCCGCCTGTGATGACCGTATGATGCAAGACCGGGTAGCCTAGGTGCTGATGGAGTGTTACGTCCGTTCAGTTGATTGGCACACGGTCCCTACGACTAATCACACCGGAGTAATTCCTCCGCATTTGGTCAACCTTTTGCAGCAGGCAGGAAACTCAGGAATAACACTCCTTAACTTTATTAAAGCATCTTCACAGCTAGACAAATACAGATTCTTCGACGCAACCAGAAAGGTACTGGATACTCTTACTTTTCGTATAAATCCGTGGCGTAGCTACCTTTCAAAATAAGTACCCAGATACCAGATTCCTTAGCCTATCATCTTCACACCAGCTTCAGATCACCATCTATCAACAGGCCGGAACATCTTGCGGGCACCACGAAGGGACAAGTCCCTGATTGTCAACACCCTGAATATTTTGGCTGAGATTTACGAAATTCGGTACATCAGGATCGAGGAGTATGTTCTCCATAAGAACCGGTGGACGGATCCTTGGACGGACAGGTTCCTAAGACAGAATGTACTGGAATCCTCAGTGTAGTCTATATAGTCGTGCCATCACATGTGCTTCCCCTCCTGAAGTCCGTCCGATTTATGTTGAATACCAAAATGAATAAATTGCCTAAGCAGCACACGCCTAGTTTTGGCCACTTTGTCACCTTGACTGAATCACCAGGCTCCTATAACCCACAGGCCTTAGGGAGCAAAATACAAGAACCCTCGCCAGAATAAGACATAACAGCAACTCGTTGTTTACGAGACCATCAAGATGGAATATCTCACCGTGATGCTGCAACAACAAGGGGCGCGTGTGCTCGGCATTCACGTACTTGTTGGAAAACGCCGCCGCCCCCAGCCCAGAAACAAGCCGGGCGTAGTACAGTATGATTCTCTGTGGGCGTTCGTGCCAAGAGGAGGTGGGAATCTGGCGTACGACGCTTTCAACGCCGCCGTGATGGACAAGGTCGACACGCTGGCTCAGCTGAAGTCCGAGGAAGGAGCCTTGACATTCTTTTGGCCCATCGGGAAGTACATGTCGTAAGTCTCCAGTGAGCAACTCGAGAGCTCGATCCCTTCATTCAGTGTTTCTCTACAACTGGTTTAATCGTCTCCCATGGTGCAGCGGACATCGAAGGAGTCCTGTCTCACAGATCTACCCACAGAATCTACATGACACCCTTCGCGGTCGACTTGCCGCGAGGCATCTACGTCCCACCGCCCACTTCCCTCATAACCAACCTGTCCACCAGGTGCGACGACAGGCGCCCCCTCTGGGTAGAGTTCCACATCCACAACCACTCCACCTCCCCCAGGGACCTGTCTCTGACCACCGAGGTCAACCAGCAACTCCGGCGCCTCGACTCGAGGCTGAGCAACGGCCAGGACGGCCACAACACATTGGGCATCACCGAGGTCCCGGCCCAGACGCCGAACCTGACGGACACCCTCGCCATCGACAAGAAGGACTTTATTTGCGTGGCGGAGCTCAGCATCCTCGTCCTGACGCTCAACAGCCCGTCTGACCTGAT
Organism: Diaporthe capsici; assembly: GCA_013364905.1. NCBI lineage: Eukaryota > Fungi > Ascomycota > Sordariomycetes > Diaporthales > Diaporthaceae > Diaporthe > Diaporthe capsici. Next base: position 669,018 of record WNXA01000015.1, read on the forward strand.
AGAGAATATCGTCACGCGCTACGGGACCGTGGGCGGCCACGCCGATGAGCGCTTCATCCTCCGGCGTAACTACGCCGACCTCCTCAGCTCCCTGTCCCGGGACCTGTTCTTCGCGTGGGTGTGCGAGGAGGACATCGAGTCCGTGCTGAGGAAGAGCATCGGGGATAAGGAACCCGGCCTGGTCATGCGCCCTGGGTTCACGATGGTGATGCAGCGGTACATGCTGGAGCTGGCTGTGGACCTGGCTGCGGAGCTGGAGAGAGAGTGTGGGGTTCGAGGAGTCTAGGAGGGGATTGGAGTAAAGTAGTTAGGTTGAAAATGAATTAACAAAAATGGGTTTTCTTTTTAGGCTATGTTAAATGCTAACAATAAATAATACAAGTCATATAAAAAGAAATATATACCATGAGAACCTCCCGGGATCAGGCGCCGAGGGGCCGATCCTCGAAGGATAAGCTGCAACACTGCCGCGTGCCCGGGCCAAGTGTAGTGCACTACAACTTGATTTTTCCAAACACCCAATGGCGCGTACCTCAACACCACGCCCTCTACCCACGAACTGAGAACACATTGGCCTGGTTTTATAGTAGCTCAAGCTTCAACGACATTCGCACTTGCTCGAACATGTGGTCAATGCTCAGAAGTGTCCTGGCCAGGGCCACCAGGTCCAGCCAGCCCCGCCACGCACGTGGCCTTGCTGTCGCGTCTGACGCAAACGTGCAAGCCATCAACGAGGAAAGCCTGAGTCGGTACTGTGCTGGCGGTTACCATCCCGTACGTCTCGGTGATACTTTCAAAGCCGGCCAGTACAGGGTCCTGCGGAAACTTGGCTATGGGCTCTACTCTACCGTATGGCTTGCTTACAATAAGGAGTAAGTCTGTCAAAAGAGCTAGTGCAACCCCCTTTAGCGCAGCGTACTGTGAAAAAGAAATCCTGGATTTATGTATTTCTTTTGCCTAATTCCACTTACTCCTAGGACAAATCAACATGTTGCCCTCAAAATACTTACCGCAGATGCGTGCAACGGCGAGAACGATACATTTGAGCTTGACATTTTGAGGCATATCCGATCCAAGTCGAAAGGTGCGGGGAGTGTACTCGGTTCAGACAGGACCTTGGGACTCCTAGATGAGTTTAGTCATACGGGCCCCAACGGCCAGCATGCTTGCTTGGTATTCAAGCCTATAGGACCCGATAACGGCTTTCGACACTGTAGCTAGCAAGGGGCCCTCATGTCCTCGTTCTGCAAGATACCAAAAAAAATAACCAAAACAGCTCTCAATAATTAATCAATTAGTGTCTTTATATCAACAAACAGCATTATGCAAACATGGCTTGTAGATCTAGACAATGAAGGTGCCAAGTACGAATGAAGCAAAACTTTCCGTCTTGTTTAACTCTCGTTATCACGAAGATCCTCGGCCACAATATTGATGCCCTCATGGCGCCCAGAAAATATAACACGCAAGTTCTGACTGGCCTTGGGAATCAGTTCAACCCGCACATCACGTTTCGGAAGCGGACATGCCCTGTCCATGACAATGTCCTTCTCCGGCTCGATCCATTTTCCCCCAACCGGTCGTATGTCAAACCGCACAAGAAGTAACGCCACCAACGCCAGGACCTCTGTGCTAGCAAAGTGGCGGCCAGGACACAGAATGTGACCACCTCCAAAGCCGCGAAAAGCGGCTGCTGGATAACGAGACTCGTTGTTCTTCGCGCCTTTGAGGAAGCGTCTGTGGTTGAATTGACCAACAGTTGGCCCCCACAGAGTCGGGTCACTGTGGATCACAGCGTTTGGCATCATGAGGAAGCCACCTTTCTTTAGTAGATACTGGTTGTCTACCAAGGTGTCCTCTTTGATTACACGGGCAGCTATACTGATGCCATGGAATCTCAAGACCTCTTGCCACGTTGATACAAGGATAGGACAATCCGTCATGACGTCTGCGAGGTTCATGGTACGGGTACCATCAGCACTGCTTGTCACCAGCTTGTTGATCTCCTCCCGGCAATCCTTGGAGACAACGGGATCAGCAAGAACTTGCCAAACCAGCCAGAAAGCTGTAGGCGCAGTATTGACAATGGCACCGGTGACCTGGCCAATTTCAACGTGCGCTGTCTCTTTGGTGTCAAGACCGAAAGCCGCATTGTGCTTCTCGCGTAGCTGGATAAGAAGCGACCCCTCGAGGTGTCTCTTGTCGTTGAAATATCGATCGAATTCCGCAATGAGGGCGCGGCATGCTTTCAGACTTCGTCTGGCAAGAATGCTTGGGAACAGATCCAGCAAGAGCGTCAAGATTCCAGACTCGAGTTCGAACCATGCCTTCTCGTTCTCAGCGTCCCTAAACGGGTTGTGCGGCCCATAGGTTGCCTCCATTGAGGAGGTAAATAGCTCGTGGCGGATCCACTCATACAGCTTGACCGTGCTTGGCCCACTAGCCGCCCGCCGTTCAAAGTCTTCGGAGAAGTGTTTGACTGCCTCCATGCTGAGTGAATCCAAACCTTGACCGGGCGAGGCGCCCGGGGCAATAGCTCTTGCAAAGCTTCGCAAGTAACCGTCCTCGGCCGTCTCATTGTCTCCAGCGACTTTTTTCATGCTGTCTTTGTCAAGGAGCGAAACCTTCTCGCACAGCCGGGCTTGTATCGGTGAAAACGCAACAGTCATGATGTGACGGTCGATACGCTGAATCATGTGCAGGGTGTTGACGATATAGAGAGGCGGCCCTGGTACTCGTAGAGTGTAGATTGGAAGACGATATTTATCTCTAATTGAAGGTAGCAATCGTCAGTTTACGTCACGAATAGAGGGATTTCGAGATTTTGACAGTGCGTACCTCAGCCGAACGTAGTAATGACCTTTCTCAGTGATCATGCCAATGAGGGTGCTGATGAAGGGAATCGTCCCGACAATCGCCTCTGGCTCTCTTGGATCATGTTTGAAACGTGCTAGAGCCAAGAGAAAGACGTAGACAGCCGCCGCGCCGGCCACGGACAAAATGATCGTAGATGGCATTCTCGCGTAGTGGGCAGATGTTCAGAATACGCTGGGGAAAACAGTTGGACGGAGGTCCTCAATTGTGTTGCTTGTTAGATTTCAGAGGCAGGGCAGAAGAAGGAAGATCGCGCCACAGTCTACAGACTCAGTCGTACAACGGCGCGTGGGCAACAGCTGGCCGTCATTGCTTGGAAAAAAGGGAAGATAGAAAAAGGAGCACAGGGAGGCGCAGTGTGCGGGAGAATGCGCGCACAGCCGTTGACAGGGACGCTGGCTTAGCTCACTGTGTTGGTCGCAAGAGGCTGATGGGAGGAGAGGGTGTTGGTCGGGTGTAGGATTGATCAGTCAAAGGTGGGGTTCGTAGGTACGCGCGAGGTACATCAACCGGAAGGTTTGTTCACGCCGCAATCAAATTGATTAAATAGGCAACCTCCAACATTGCTGGTCCCGATACGTCCCGCCGTACACACCATCAGCCAAGTGTTGGTGCTCAGCAAGCACCAACTAGCCGAACTTGCATGGCCCACCGGGGCGGCACTCCAGCTTGGGTGGTTCGGCCCGCTTCTGTGGTGTGCACCGTGTGCAGTAGGCAGAGTACAGGGCTTCCTGTATAAGAATGTTAGCCTGTGATTTCTGAGGGGCTAGAGAAGGGCCCTCTGGCTTGATTCTGATAAATTGCGTAGTTTGCTCAGTCTTAGCAGTTAATGTATATAATTTGCTACCTAAATGTTATTATAAGGTAATTATTTCAATTAATGCCTAAGATCAGAATGGATCAGTCCATAGGCGGCGGCAATGAATACAGGTATTGCGCAACATGATATAGTAGAATGCCGTTGTGATGGTTTGTAAAGAACATGACGTTAAGAAGGGCTGAAGGACACAGCACTCCTTTTGTATGCGTAGGCAGTACGCGTGCCCTCACTTCACCATAGCCCCTATTTACTGCGTCACGATATCCTCTGCAAAAAAGAAGACCCGGCCATTCCCTCACCATCGTCTGGTCAGATGGCTTTGAACAGATAATATCCGTCACGCGATCTTTAGCAAATGCTCTTCGACTGCCCATCAGTGTCGGAACCGGGCTCACGAACTCTCAGACATAGTATCGGTGGATCTTGCCCGGATCACCAATTTCCGGCTGGAGAAGTAGAATCCAGCTCAGGGCAAGCCTTAATGGAAGGGTTGGTGTTCCCTCCGATATTAACATGCGCAGTGAAGATCTTCCTATAGAATAAATCAGAGCAACTCCTGAGGGCTATCAGAGCCAGTCAAGAATTCTATTGCCGGGATGGTCCAGACCTCACTCACCAGCCGACGATAGCTTCAGCCCGCACCTCCGTCTGATCATCGGCTGAACTCTCAGCTCCCCCTCACGCGGGCCACGATGTTGGCCCAAGATGGTTCCATTGGAGGCACCCGGGCCCCAGGAATAGGCTCGGCGAGCACGGTCGATAAGTAGAGACGAAGTCAGATAAAACCAAGTCACCCGTATTTCTGGACCCAAATTTGGATCATTGACCACCAGGTAGACGGCATGACTGGCATATCGTGGCCGCAGACCCTCTCGCTGGCCTCCGCAACACGAAGAAACGGCGTGCACACGGACTTTGGCTGACTACCAAGCTTTATTGCGGCGAGACCTGATAGATGAATGCCAGAGTTGGCTGATGATTCACGGCGCAAACTTCTGCAGCCTATCGAAATACGATGAAGAAGCTATGAGCATCCGACCATGAAAAGTCAGATATCAGCAACCTCAGGGGCCCACCTAGAGCTTGCATTTGCGGCGGGGATAGAAGATGTCATACTTCAGTGGGCGACTGCCCTCGGCCCCGTACACCAAAAGCTCGTTCTCACGTTCCCACATGTACAAATCCCTTCCTCGAACGTGGCCCAGCCCGTGCGTTCTGTATCGATTCGATAGCCATGAGATCCAAGCACTTCTGGCCGTTGGTTGACCTGGTGTTCTGGGCGCAGGTAGACACAGGCCGATCGCTGCCCCTGCACTACAACAACGACGCAGGGCTGATATCGAAACGAGACCGACCACAGTTCGACACGGGCCAGCCTATCGATGGGGCAGGCAGGGGCGGCCCCATACTGGGGGGCACAAACCACCAGCTGGACCTCCAGAACCCGTCCAACCTGGGCCAGCAGCCCACCGACAGCGGCGTGGTGCCAAACCTGAAATGGAGCTTCTCGCAGTCCAAGACGCGCATCTCGGCCGGCGGCTGGACGCGCAAGCAGACCATCACGGACCTGCCCGCGAGCCACGACATGTCCGCGGCGCAGCAGCACCTCGCGCAGGGCGCCATCCGCGAGCCGCACTGGCACAGCACGGCCGAGTGGGGGTTCGTGTACAACGGCAGCGTGCTGGTGTCTGCGGTGGACCAGGACGGGAGGTACCAGGCCGAGACGCTGGGGTTCGGGGACATCTGGTACTTCCCGCGCGGCGTGGCGCACACGGTGCAGGGCATGGGCGAGCAGAACGAGTTCCTGCTCGTGTTTGACGGGCCCGACACGGACGCGGCCGGGTCGACGTTCAACGTGGACGACTGGGTGGCCCACACGCCGCGGGACGTGCTGGCCAAGAACTTTGGGGTGGGCGCGGCCGTCTTCGACGGCGTGCCGCGGCCGAGCCCGGGGATCGTCAACGGGACGGCTGGGGGCAGCGATGCGGACCGCGGCGTCACGGCCGGGCCGGGCGAGCAGCCTGCGGGCGGGGCGGACTCGTTTGTGTTCCGCACGCTGCAGCAGCCGCCGATCCAGGCGCCGGGCGGAGGTGGCTCGCTGTATAAGGTGGACTCGACGAATTTCCCGCGGAGCACGAGCATCGCGGCGGCGCTGGTGACGCTTGCGCCAGGGGCGATGAGGGAGATGCACTGGCATCCGGACGTGAGTCTTTCTTGTCCTTGTCCTGCTCCGTCGGCAAAGCTGAAAACACACCCACATGCGCATACACCGTTACATAGATGCAGGTTCCGACCATCATCTGACAAGCACACACACACAGGCAGAGGAGTGGCTCTACTTCCACCAAGGCACAGCGCGAGCAACGGTGTTCACGGGAGACGCCAACGCGCGCACGTTCGACCTCGCGGCGGGCGACACGGCGGCGTTCCCGGCCGGGTCGGGCCACTACGTGGAGAACACGTCGGCGGACTCGGGGCTCACATATCTGGAGGTGTTCCGGGCGGGTCGGATCGCAGACATCTCGCTGGCGCAGTGGCTAGCTCTGACGCCGCCCGAGATGGCTGCACAGGCGCTCAACGTCGATGTGAACGTGATCAAGAGGCTGCGCAAGGACAAGCAGGTGCTGCTGCCGGCTGGGGGGCTGCCTCCTGTCGGCGGTTAGCTTGGGGGAGCGAGACAAGACATGACGGCTGGAGGGGCGAGCTTGCTCAATCACGGCCCTCTCCCTCGCTAATGGATGTGATGCACCCTCTGATCCAGCCTGTGACTCCACTGCCGTACTGCCGTGGTGGAACCATTTGTGGGATGATGTCACTGTCCAACGCTGTTAGTTTCATGAGGTCTCCTCGACGGATTCCAGGGTCAGCATCATTGAATTGGAATTTGAGATGAACCGCATAGCATGGATGCAACTCTACCCCCGGGCTCACAGGGTATCTACGCAGTAGATGACCATTGACTTCACCAGCAGCTTCAATTGTTGACGTTGATCTCGCTGCTGTCGGCGCTTCTGTGGCCTTCAAGCTTGGCTGCTCATTAGACTACTGATGTAAGCTGCAACGTTGTGTGGGCGACCTGAGCACGGCACTGTTCCTGGACCCCTGGCTGCATGATGCCCAGGTTGGCGCTAAACTCTTGTTTTTGTCTTTTTTCGGCAAGGCGAAGTCGTGTCCAGCTGGTGTGGGCCGGCCAGCCAGCTTCGCCAAGTCTAAAATAAGCCTGGCTGTTTGAGAGTTTAACAGCACAAACACAGCCAGCTGCGACTTGGTACCATTCACTCGGTCACTGCCAACATGTCTGCCACAGACAGAGGAACTGTGGAAACAGGACTGGTTTGTCGGAAAAACGGTATGCATTGGGACTGTTCGGCCGATATGCAAGATCGTCGACGGTACCGGACCTGCTCGCTCGTTGCGTGGAGGCAGCCAGCCAGTCAGTTCACGGCGCTCGTCCTGACTCAACCTTCGGACAGGCCTGTTGTCGCCTCCACCGGGATGCGACAAAGATAGAAGCAGCAGAATCAGGACTGCTGGTGCTGGTGGCACGATTCTAGCCTCGAACCTTGGAACGCTCGTAAAAGCTGTCTGTACGGTACAGAGTAATACACTCTCTAGTAATCCGTAGGTCCGTTGAATACGAGGGGTTGTCTTGAAGCCATCAATGGGGAGACAGAAGGAGAAGGGTGGCAATGGCGCCAAGTGATGAGTAAGCCCCGGTGGTCTCTGGAAAGCGTGCCCTCTTCAGCCAGCAATTGATGCCATCACCGAAGGTCGATGTGTTGTTTACTTCCCATTTGCGCATTCGAAAAGGTCAGTCATGCCATGCCATGCAATCAAATAAACAACCGTTCAATCGGTCACCACCTGCATTTGATCATATGTCACATTGAACAGAGGAAAATCCTCCATGCTGGTCGCTTGGGAGACGACTTGCAGCGGGTAGGACAGGCCCTCCAATCAGGAAGGAGAAGAAGGGTTAGAGGGTGGGAAAGTGGGAAGGGGTGGGCCGTGCTGGGGGGACCCTTCCCCAGGAGGCTCGCCCTTTGTTGCAGCGCTAGCCACCGCGAGGGGGCCGGGGGCAGGTGATCGCCCCAAGCTTGGAAGGAATACCTGGGAAGGAGGGAGTCCAGAACCCACAATCCCAGCCATCCCATCCCCTCAGCCCGCCCCTGCACACCCTTCCCAACCAGCCAATTCGCGGTTTTAGACCAGCCTGCCAGCCCGTGTTTCCTGTTTCCAAGAATACGAGCGAGCGAGAACGAACGAGGTCATCACTCGCCGGCCTTGTTTGTCTGTCCGTCTGTTCTGCTTACCAGTCACTCTGGCCGATTGTTTTCTTTCCTTTCCTTTTTTGCCATTTCCTACCTGGCTTGCATACAGTCCAGTACCTTCATTCAAGTCGATTGCTTCACTTTTGCTCGCGCTCAAGGCCGTCAGCACGTCTCCTCTCGGCCCACACTCCGCCCCATCGTATTGCTTCTTGCCTCCCCATCCGCCCTCTCTTCGCGAGACCCACTCAATAAGCATAAGTATAGACAGGGCTGGCACGGGCTGCGCTGCACTTGACTTGCACCGGCAAGACACTGTTGAAAGCCAAACCCAAGGAGGAACGGCGACAGGGACGAACCCGACACCACAGAAGAGCACAGCTGAGGAAAACAGCGACAAAGAAGAGGAAAATCTCCTGGAAATTGTCGCATATTTATCGAGCAGCAGTCGGTTGCATTGCGTTATTACCTTCCCCTCCCGTCGAACCGCCAAGCAAGGGCACACTCATTCCCTCCCGCCTCTATCTATCCTCTCCCTCGGCCCAATTTACGGTGCTCCTGGCTCGTGGTTGCAGCGCTCTCTCAATCTCCGACACGCTGCTCCAGTCTATTCCTAGTCCCTGATTCAAACTCGGCGCTGTGACTGGCAAACACTCCCGCCCGCCCCCGTCGCTGAGGCCGTTCGTCCGCTGATCGGTCAGGGAAGACCATTTCTTGCTCTGAGACACCTTGCCTATTCCTGAAATTGTGATCCTCAATCTCCGACAGCATGCCTCGATACTCTTTCGAGTCCGAAGGCGACGAAAGGGAGGCCTTCAACACCAGCTCTTCCACCGAACAACCTCCACTGCATCAGCAGCAGACACAGCCCACAATGTCACAATACCCTCCAGCCGCCGGCTCGAGGCGCTACGAGCAACCTCGCTACGAAGACTCGCCCAGTCGACAGGCCATGCCAGGCGCACACCCAGACTCTGCCTTTGCTCAGATGCGTGCAAACAGGAGGTCAAGCAGGGAGGGCATGCCGCCACCAAACTCGAGCCGAACACCCTACATGGCCGCCGGCGCTGCCGCAGGCTTCGGAGCTGGAGCTGGAGCAGCATCAATGCAGCCAGTTTCGCCGCAAAGTTATTCTCAATCACCTGTGCCCTCACAAGCTCAGGGCCAATGGCGGCCTGACCCAGACTACTATGCTCCCCCGCAGAGCAACATCACCCCAGGTGCGGACAACTTTAGCGAGGCGGCGGCCGGGGGAGTAGCGGGCATTGCTTACGGTGTAGCAGAACAAAACCCAAGAGAGAGTGGTCTCGACGCCATGAGGGGCCCCAACTACCCCCAACAAACCTATCAAGCACAAGACCCCTACGGATACGGACGAGGGAACAACGAGTACGGGATGCATGACCCACAAGCCAGTCTGCGCCCAGGCCCAGCAGCATACACTGGCGACAATCCGGGTGACCGCGCCTCACATTCCAGCTTGCAAGGCCTCAATGCCGCCGCAGTGCCAATGGCTCAGTCTTCCCCGGGGTACAGGAGTCCAGGCTATGGCCCAGGACCATACCGCGACGACCCGTACCAAGGCTACTCAATACATAGCCACACCAACTTGGGCACCGTCGACCCCAACGAGATTCTCGACGACGGCGACGATGGACTTGATTATAACCAGAGGGGCGCTCGGCATAGCATGCTCAGCCTCGGTCATTCGAGCGGCAAAAGCGGTCACAACGGGACTGGAGCAGCAGCAGCAGCAGGTGGTGCGGCTGCCGGCGCTGGCGTGATGGGCGCCATCGGTGGCCTCGTTGGCAAGAACGGAGCCAGTCGAGATGGCAACGGCCACTACGACGCCGTTCAGGGTAACACGGGATACCAAGGTGCAGGTGGCAGCGCGTATGACCTCGGCACACACGGCGCTGAAAAGTCCGCGTGGCTTGAGAAACAGAGTACAAGTTCCAAGAAATGGAAGTGGCTAATCGCCGGTGGTGTTCTCTTGCTGGTTGCAGCTGGCATAGCACTGGGCGTCTACTTCGGTATCGTTAAGAACAAGGGCTCGGGTAGTGCTGCCGCTGGCAAATCGGCTGCGGACGACACGGCTGACAACGGAGACCTCAATATCAACAGCTCTGAGATCAAGAAACTCATGAACAACGCGAACCTGCACAAGGTCTTCCCTGGCATCGACTATACGCCCATCAACACGCAATATCCTGACTGCATCCACAACCCCCCTTCGCAGAACAACATCACCCGCGACCTGGCCGTGCTGTCTCAGCTGACCAACACCGTCCGACTGTACGGAACAGACTGCAACCAGACGCAGATGCTTATCCACGCCGTCAACCAACTCGAGCTCAAGGACACGGTCAAGATCTGGATGGGCGTCTGGCAGGACGGCAACACCACCACCAATGAGCGGCAGCTCAGCCAAATGTGGGACATTCTTGATGAGTATGGGGACAGCTATTTCAAGGGCCTCATCGTCGCCAACGAGATCCTCTTCCGCGAGCAGATGACGGCCTCGGAGCTGGGCTCGCTACTCTCAGAGGTGCGCACCAATTTGACCAACAGGCAGCTGACGCTACCGGTGGCGACCTCAGACCTGGGCGACGACTGGACTTCGGAGCTGGCGTCGATGAGCGATTACATCATGTCCAACATCCACCCCTTCTTTGCGGGTGTCAACGCCAAGGACGCGGCATCGTGGACATACTCGTTCTGGTCAAACCAGAACGGCGGCTTCTGGAAGTCCGACATCAGCAAGAACATCATCGCAGAGACCGGCTGGCCGTCACAGGGTGGCACCGACTGCGGCACCACCGAGGTCACTGACTGCCCCAACGCTTCGGTTGCCGGCATCGACGAGATGAACACGTTTATGGACAACTGGGTCTGCCAGGCCCTCACCAATGGCACCAACTACTTCTGGTTCGAGAGCTTCGACGAGCCCTGGAAGATTATGTACAACTCGGGCAGCCAGAACTGGGAGGACCACTGGGGCCTGATGGACGTTAACAGGAACCTCAAGGACGGAGTCAAGATCCCCGACTGCGGGGGAAAGACCGTTGATTGAGCTGAGATCAGGAAATATTCTAATGATGTATATGAAGAGAAGATTTGACGGGTTCATATTCTTCCTATTTTTGGTTGCGAGATCTTCTGAGACATTCTGAAATCTAGAAGCGAGACGGGACTCGATCTAGGCGGCTTGTATGGCTTGTACTGGTCTTTGGGCCGAGGTCCCGGGTGACCTGGCCAGCAGGGACCAGATGAAACATTTGTCCAAGCGTGTACGATTTGATTTGATATACTTCCGGGGTGACCGGTTTGCATTTATTTCGGCGGACAATAAACATTCCCTGGCGAGGCACGCTTCTCATCCAGGATGGGCATCAGCTTCTTTCTCATGGTCTGTGGTCCTACGCACACCACACCAGACCGCATCGTTTGGGCTTCCTTTCTGGGCTGCAAAAGGACCTCTTCTGGGCTACTTTCCTCTTTCTGCTGGCGACTTGATAGATTTTCTTGGGCGAGTTGTGATACACATTGGAGTTTTAGGATTAGGTAGCAGCGCTGGTGATTGTGCGCCTTGACGATGGTTGGATGGTGACATGGCCGTGAGTGGTCGGGCTGTGGGTAATTATATATACACTTACTTGGACGGTGAAAATATACCGTACTGGGAAATGCAGGGGGGAGATAAGTCTTGCGAAGGGCCGCAGGCCCTGCTTATATCGCAAAGCTTGCCCCTATCGCAAGGTCTATAGGTACCGCAAGGCTTGCGGCGCTGCGCAAGGCTTGAGCGATTTTAAGTGCAAACGTCACGTGCGAGGATATCAAAGTTGCTCCTCTTGCTTTAGCGTAAGGTATGGCCAAGAAGGAATTCTCTTCTAAAGCGATTTTAAATCTTCCTTTTAATCTCTACCTGCTCTGAGCGGGTATATTGAGTCTTTTAATTGCTTCTGGCTTTTTGAAGTCCCTTCTTTAGCTATCCAGCGGTTAGGTTGTTACCTCTTCGTGACTGCCTTCGTGGTTGCCTTCCTCTTTATATCTAGGTACGTACCTAGGTACATACCAAAAAAGTCATCACGTGATACCCTCACCCAAAATATTATAAGCCTTGCGCAGTGCGCAAGCCTTGCGTATTCATTAAAGCTTAAAAACCACGACAGGCTTATTGCAGTGCGCAAGGCTTATGACCTCACCTATAGGCCCGATACGGTATTATTGCAGCATTCATATATTCCTTTTGTGAAGTGGAATGTCCCTCTTGAGGCCTGATCCCTCAGGAGGCTTAAGAAGCGGCATGACTTGCAACGGTCTGGTGGACTTGTCGACATTTCTTCTCTGTATCTGCCTTGTGATTCTGACCTTGTGACTGCCCTACAAAATCGTCAGATCGTGGAAAGACATGCTCCCTCCCCTTCTCATCCCCACTTCTCTGCTAGTAGTGGGTAAGTGGAAGCCGAAGCCCACGGGTACTTTAGAGGTATTTTCACGAGCCAACTCTGCCCGCACTAAACCTAATGCGGCCTACTCAACACTAAGTGTGCAGATGAGGCCGAGTGAGGCTGAGGTGACCACCCCGCCGTCGCCATCTCCAAACCCTTCAAGCTCCAAGAGTCGGCCCCGTGCGTAGAATTTGATGTCTACTCAATTCCCCGTTTCGCCGCCATGGATCCAAAGTCGCTAGCTTCAAATACAGCCGCGCTCCTTGCGCTGACCATCCAGGTCAACGGCGCTCTGTATGGAAACTGGGACGACGACAGCCGGCCTGTTGCAGAGCGCCTCCTGTACGAGCTTGCTCGCCTCCGCGTCCATTTGACCGCGCTCGAGGAATCGTCCCTGCGGAATGAAGACCCGATCATTCTCGGGGATTTGCCCCACCTGTTCAAAGCCGTGAAGGCTACGTTGGTCTTCCTGGGCTCCAAGCTGCTCGGGAATGGAGAGACCGGGGATATACCGAGCCAGAGTGACCTAGTGATGACCTGGGAGTCGTTTATCCAGGGCGACGAATTGCGAACGCTTCCTATCAATAGGCGCGAAGGGGAGAGAATCTTCAACGAGTTCCAGACCCACACGGCGCGTCTCAGGCTGGCGTATGTGATCAGTCCCTAGCTGGGAATATAGACAGCATTCGATGAAAGCTCTTGAGCTTCAGAACTAATCCTTCATGTAGACACCCCCGCTCACTGGCGATTACACCTTCAGAGGAGCTGAGAGGTAGCACGCAGTTTGCGCCTCTCCAAGAGCGCTCGGAATTGTGGAACGACAGCGCCAAGTATAACGACATCCACGCTAATTCCCAAGACATTCGGGTCGATGGCTGTGGGGTGTGGCTTCTCATCCATCCGGTATTCCGCAAGTGGATGGAGAACGACATGCTCGACACTACTCGCCAGGAGCATGTCCTGTACTGCCATGGGAGGCCTGGTTCAGGTAAAACCATCCTTGCGTGAGTTCATCCATCTGCTCTGGCAGGGTCGAACCGCCCTGCATGAAACGATGACAACTGAAAGCCGGCACAGCTCTATAGTTGTTGACGAGCTCAACAGCCGGGGACGGCCCGCAACCGTCGGCCTTGCCTATTTCTATTTTAGCTACAGAAATCAGGTCCCGATATACAATGTCACTCTTGCATTACTGCAGCAGTTATATATCCAGTCATCGGCTCCCGAAATTCAGGATCTAGAGATCCAATACGCGCAAACCGCCTCTAAGCCGACCCTGACCAAGCTCATCCACGTTCTAATGTCGGTCACTGCACGGTTCCGCAAGGTGTATATCGTCTTAGATGCCCTTGATGAGTGTTCAAATGACAACGGGCGAGACCTAGCCCACTTGATCGCATCGATCCGGTCTTCGCATGCCCGCTTGTTCGTCACAACACGTCCGTCGCACAATATTCCCGACCTGGATATTTGTCCCCCAATTGCCGTCGAGCCCCACCCGAAGGACATGGAATTATTCGTAAGGGAAAGACTGGGAAAGATCTCCCGGCAACAGGATATTTTTACGGCGGTGCAGGAGTCGAAAATGGTGACAGAGTTAGTTCGGAAGGGAGGCCAGCACGGAATGTAAGCAGGAGCAGGCTCATTTCATCGTGGTGGAACATAGCTAGATGGCGGTGACTGATTGAAACAGGTTCCTACTCGTCGAGCTGCAGATCACGGGCCTATTGAAGCTATTCGAACGAGGGCTTTGGAACGACTCAGACCTCGACGACGCCCTCGGCAATCTGAAGGGAGATCTGACCGAGCTATACGATGCCCAGATCGACCGAATCATGGGCCAGCACGCCGGTGAATCCAAACTAGCCAGGCATATCATAAGCTGGCTATACTACAGCACAGGCTACATGCCGACTGACGAACTGAAGCACGTCCTGCAGTGGCAAGTTCAGGAATGGGATGAGAAGCCTGATGGGATGCTAGACACTGGCCTCATCCACAAGGTTTGCTTCGACCTCGTTCGCCTAAGCCAGGATTCCAAGGCAACCACGTTCTTCCATTTTTCGTTCCACGAGTACCTTGAAAAACAGCAAGAGCTGGGCTCCGCTCAACTGCCTATGTCTGCGACTCTCCTGGCAGAGGCCTGCCTCTATTATCTGCTCCAGGATGAGCTAGCCGGCCCAGTTTCAAGCCCTGAGAAGATCAACCAGCGGCTCCGGGACTTCCCATTTTACGAGTACGCTGCTAATAATTGGGGCAAACTTATTTGCCAGGGGGGTGTTGTTGACTTTGAATTCGCCCCTCTGAAATCACTCCTGACAGATACATCAAGGAAACTCGCTGTCGCGGAAGTCATATTTCGAGACGAGCCTAGGTTCTTCACGGCCACAGACGCGGACCGGTTCGGGACACTGCACTTCATAACTCACTTTGGCCTGCTGCGACCAGAGACAGGCTTACCAACCTACGCAGAGAAGTGGGATGTTGGCCAAATGGATTTTATGGCTCGGACGCCTTTTCAAGTTGCCTCTATGATGGGCCATTCTTCCGCGCTGGAGGTTCTGTTCCCCATTGCAGATCTCCAGCCACATGAGACACACTCTGCACTCATGTCACTCGACAGATCAGGACAGAACGTATGGCATCTCGCCGCCGCAGAGAACCATCCGCGCGTGGCAGAGCTTCTGGTCCAGAAGCTTCGAAACCTCAAGGAGGCGATCCAACCATCCCAGCTTGCGACCAAGGACGACAAAGGAGTAACGCCGCTCTCCTATGCCGCCGCAGGCGGCCACCTCGATATTCTTAAGCTCTTCTTGCGGAACGGAGTCTATGACACCGACACCGAGGATGCCCTCCAGGCAGCCATCCGGGGCGGGTATGCAGGCGCCGTAGACATCCTTCTGAGGCATGGAAAAGCGCCAAAATACAGCCACCTGATGATGGCGATCGACTATGGCGCTGAGAGCGTTGTCGGGCTACTTCTGGAGTATGGCGTCGACGTCGAGAGCGAAGGGCCCGAGAATGCCCTCATCAAAGCTGCTGAGGCTGGAAAGAACCCGATCTTGTCCAGTCTGATCTGGAACGGGGCAAATCTGGAGACAACCGATAACGCGTCACAGACTCCGTTGTCGATTGCGGTCAAGAAGAGGGATGTCGATGCGGTCAGATCGCTACTGGAGGCAGGTTCGAATCCTGAAGTCGAAATAATCGATACGACCGCAGCTGAGGCCCAGGCTTACCGAGCAGCCCCCTGGGCGGCGGCCCATGGGCTGTTGGTTATCTTCCAGCTTCTGCGAAAAGCGGGGGCTGACTGCTCCTCTTCCTTATTCCCGGCCGTTGAAAAAGGTCATTTCGAGATCGTTCGGGACATCCTAGAGTCCAAGGTGATTCCTAAGCTTGACGAGAGACTCAGGGCTCAGGCGATCTCGACAGCTGCAGAACGTGGACACACGAAGGTCGCCCTGCTCCTTCAGAACTGGAACACACAAGACCACAGTGTTGTAGAATCTCACGAAAATACGCAGCAGCAGAGCTCGAAGGAATTGATCTATCCAGAAGATATTTGGCCTAAACCTGGGGAACCTAAACTTCTAGCGCTGGCTGATGAAGTGGCTGACAATGTGGATGATATGCCTTCTGTTCTGCCGGTATCTTCCCAAAACAAACCTGACGAGATCGAGGAGATGACCTCAAACTGGGAGTCAACCGGAAGCAAACGAATCCTCGTTGACGGGGGCGTCCAGGCCTTGGGGCCCATAGTCGCGGCGGATGGTTCGATGATGGGTGCGGTCGTGGTCGGCTCACGGCCAAGCTCGAACCCTCAACTACCCCAGGTGCGACGCGGCTGGGTCAGGGTCTCAACCAAACCTCAGGAAGTCTCGACGAAAATGTCTAGGGCACCCTTTATCCTCCTTGATTCACCAATAAGCAGCGGTCGCATTCACCTAGGCTCTCTTGTCCGATCTCCCAACAAGCCGTTAGACAGCCACCTTTCGTTATCCCAAGGCGCCTTCGAGGGTCTCATCCCGGAAACGTTTGTCCAAGTGGTCCATCAGAACGACTTCGAGATGGAATCGGCGAAGAAGAACAAATTTTCTGCTGAACTTTCCGTCTCCGTCGATGGTGCCAGTGTAGGGGCCCAAACGAGTCGGGCCCCGGAATCGGGAGTCCGGATGAAAGCTCCGCATGTATCGCGCCATCAGCTTATCCAACACGAGAGGGCTCTAGAGGGCATCTTGAACTGGAATCCTGAACACTCAAGAGACTTCATAGAATTCATTCGGCAAGAAAAGAAGGCCTACATGGTGGTGGGTCTCTTCGTGATGAAGGACACCACGGTGGCCATTGGCGACGACAGCGACAACGAGTTGGTGCACGCTTCAGTCTATGGTGGCATCCCGGGACTTGAGATCAACCCGGGATCTGCAGCTAGGCAGCAAACCATGTTCAGCACTGTCTACAGGAAACCTCTTGTCCACGCAATTCAGTATAGGAGTGTGAAGGTAAGGACAACGGTTCGAGATCGGTTTCGCTCAGAACGTAGGCGAGAGCTACACTTGGAGCTTGGGGGTTATGTAGCAGGCAGCGACTATATAACGATCTTTTAGTTTTAATAATATTCAGAGACTGTGCATCGTGTTGCAAATCTCTCTCGCTCTCTATCCTCTCATCAAGGATCAGTTAAAGTCGAGTCTGCCAATACAATCCGTGGCCGTGATTGAGTTTAATGGGATAGGATTGATACTAAAAAAGATAAAAAGAAATCGCATTACTCGCCATGATATGGATCTAATCCGAAGTCAAGACGCTATCATACTTTCGAGATATCCACGAGAGAACCGAGTCTCCCTCTCCCCACGACGGTCTGGATTTGCTCTCCCCGAAGAACATCCACGGGCGGACGTAATTCTTTTCCGAGCTCATCGCTTCGAAAACCTTTCTGACCACTTCTCCCTGTAGCTTCATCGGGTACTCTGGCCGATCGAAGCCTTCCTTCTGAAACAGCGCAAAGCGCTCACCAGCCAATACCAGCGACGCCACCCCAGCCGCCACTGCTGTTGCCACTGAAGGGCCCGAGATGTCTGGTGTGTCCTCTAACCCGCCCAGGTGCTCGGTGCGGGCGACGATCTTCTCTCCGGGGAACAAGTAGTTCGCCTGGTCCTCGACCGTACCCGACGATGGGCCACCAACGCCATCCGCGGACGCGATGGCCAGCACGTTGTGGTAGCTTGCCGGGTATCCCGCCCCCTTTGTCTTGGAGCCCTCTCCATGCACGCTGGCTATGATGACAGCACCACGGTTTACGGCGTCATCGACAGCTATCTTGAGCTTGGCGCTACCCTCGTCTAGCGTCAGAGACAACGAGATAATGTCGGCCTTGGCGGCCACGGCCCAGTTCAGCCCCTTGATCACTCGGCTGGCGGTGAAGTCGGTACGAGAGTCGCCGACCTTGGCGACGAGCAGGCGGCAGTACGGGTTCAGGTCCGTGATGATACGGGCCATCTTGGTGCCATGGGAGTGTGTGATGTGCCACCAGTTACTCTCACCAGTGTCCGACGGCACAAAAGAGGAGCCACTGATACTGTAGCAGTTGATGGAGCCCGGGTCTACCCCGTTGTCGATGATGGCCACTCTGATATAGGGTGTGTGCTTCCGCCCTTCGTCGAGTGGATTGAGCAGCACCCTCCTCGCCAGCCGGGTGCGTCTCCATCCGTCCACAGCATCGTCCCCGAATTCTCGATGCAGCGTCTTATAAGCTGTCAGGAAATTAGACAGTTGTGTCGCCTCTACGGCTGTGGGGTCTCGAGGTTTAATCTTCCGCTGAACCACCGGACACAGATCGGACCAGCTTTTCGCCTCGAACGCAACGTTGAGCTTGCTGTCAGGTTTTGCGGCCTTGAAAGTGTTGAATCGGTTCTCGGACAGCTGAACGTAGGAACCGGAGAGGTACTCTCCAACAAACTCGCTCAGAATGCGTATCTCCACAATCCTCAGCTCCGGGAGGCTGTCAAGAAACAAGAGACTCTCCTCGCTGGTCCAATAGGCAAGTGCTGGCCAGCCGCCAGCGTATAGCCTTAGTATTTTCAATTTTGGGCAGGTAAATGATTTCTGGTTGTCCATTGCGTGTAGCACGGATAGAGACATGTCGAGGCGGCGCCAGTCGAGAACTTCGATGTCGAAGGGGGCCACACAGAGCTGAATGGCCATTTCAGTGTGCGGCATGTAGCATGAATCGCGCACCCTAAGCTCGTAAATTCCTTCTACCTTCTTGTTGTTCTTGAGCCACCCGAGAATGTACCAAGCCTCACCTCGAACCAGCGCTGATGAGCCGTCAGCCTGCGGCGCTGGCAGATCGGACACGGGTATGTCCACCGAAATCAGAGTCTTCTCGAAGCTGACCTGCAGGAGAATGTCCCCAGGATTGTTTTCGGCCTGCCTTTGGTTGTTAGGCTTTCGAATAAGGTCTAGGAATGACTGTGCGCTGGACGCCGAGGAGCCAAATCCACTTAGGGAGAGACTTATTTCCTTCCCTAGCAATTACTGTTAGCCCGGACGAGTATGTAGTCGGAGAATATTCATCATTAGAGGCTATTTCTTGTATTGGGGTTGGCCCCTCTTAATTAGACTGAACCGACCTACTTTCGTCTTTTCTCCACATTAGTCACATGTCTTGATCACTACCAACATGAAGGAGAACAAGAAAATAAGAGGTAATAAGCACCTGGAGGATCCGCTAGCAACTCTCTTACTACTTCCGAGATAGAGGGGTTGACTGTGCTTGGCGTCTGTGGGTGGTTTTCGTCCTTGAAGAGAACTCGATAGCGTGATCGATCGGTCGAGGGAACCCGCCGGATGATGGTCCGAACAATCCTGTCCCGAATCTGCGGATTTACCTTGAATGAGAGCACGGGCTTATCATCTCGGTCGAGCTCCAGCGACAGCTGCGGAAATCTTTCCAGCAGCGCGGTGGCCAGGGTGTCCACGGTGTCCCTGCCGGACTTGAAAATCTTGTGGAGCAGTCCGCAGTTCTCAAAGAGGTGGTGGCATTCCTTCTGTGCCTGCAACGCGTTCATTGTGCCCTCGTCGTTGTTTTCTATCGCGTGGTAAAGGACACTGTTCTCGATTTCCTTCGGCCGGAGCTCTATCAGTATCTTAAGAATCTCAGTGTTTCCATTAAGTAGAATCATGGCGAGGAGCGTCGGGTCTTCGATAGGATCATCGTTATATTTCAGGATGTGGCGGATTAGATAAGGCAGCGACTTCTCGACTGCCATCCGCAGTGCCGTCTTGCCGCTTCCGTGGTTGTTCTTTTCTTTGAGCAGACTGTTAAACTCCTTTCTACGCTGGGCCCTAGCGAATATGGCCTCGACCAAGGCTGGCGACTCGGCCATGACGGCGACGTGAAGGATGGTGGGCTGAGATCTTTCCCACTTCTCGTAAATGACGTCCGGTGACTGGGCCAATATTGTGGTGCAGATGGCCTCGGCGTCGGTATTTACAGTGGCCATATGGACTGCCTGCCTGAGAACGAGGAATTTGTGTGAATCCTCGCCCCATTGTAATATCCGCTTGCCGAAGGTCTGGTTCTTCTCCCACAGCTGGAACACCAGCTTGAAGACCGAATCTGGAGGCATCTGCGTGACGCAGTCCAACACCCCTTCCAGCCTTGTAATGCTATTTTCGTTGACCGCATCTTTCACATCCTGAATGTTCTTGGATACAGGTGGTTGAGGAGGAGTGGTGCCCGGAGACCCCTTCTCCTGTCCGCTCCGCTGTCCGTTGAGCAATTCGCTCTGCGACTTAGGCTTGCCCGGCTCGGCCGCCAGGTCAGCCATCCTGAGGACTTATACACAGTTCAGATGTACAGATGTAAAGGGAAAAGGGAAGACTGGGGCATGGATTTTCGTGAAAGGCAGCCAGCTGGAAATCATGACGTTGGAGGAGGGCATGAGAGCATTTTCACATGGCTTCGGAGTCTTGTCTTCAGAGATGCGTCGGTGTGGCGCTCTTAAATTCTCGCGAGCTGAACCCTCCTCAGCTCTTCGCGGGGCTTGATTGGAGATTTGGCGCCATTATGCAGAGGGAGGCGCAACCTTGATACCCCTCTAAGTTAGTGGCATCGTGGTAGTAGCTTAGCTCCCTGCACTGGAGAGGGAATAGATGGGCTGGGGCTTCGGGAGGCGTGTGCAACGGATGATCACTACCTGGGATTCGGACTTCGCCGTGCACATTAAAGCCTCAAGACGTCCTCTCTTGCTGCTCTCAGCATACTACAGAGCCATCCTTTTTCTCTCTTCTGTCTCGAGGACTGTACCAACTCGCGTCAAACGCTGATCTCTCTTCCACTGGCCTCATGGATTTCAACAGAATCACTCAAGAGAGCCTACTCAACGGCTTCGATTTTGATGTGTTCGACGCCTCGCTCGACGAAGGACAGACCCGCAGCAATGAGCCCGACGCTGACGTGCACTGTACTGTCTTCACTGACCGCGGTCTCCATAGCAAGTACAAAGTGCAGGCCCTGCTCAAGACCTGCATACACGGCATCTTGGACAACGAGTCGAAATTACCCGCGAGCCTCATCATCGTCGATTACTCGCTCTCCAACCTAGAGGAGCAGGGCCGCTACACCTCTGTCACAACGAGCTTCGATTTCGAGCCCTACGTTGAGGATGTGCTTGGCCTCGGAGACCAGCATAAAAACCCGCTGGACACACCCAACGTCATCGCATACGCCCCGTTCGAGACGGCTCCGCTCGCGCCAGCTACACAGTGGGGCCAGTCCACTGCCCAAGAAAGTAGCACGCACAACCCCGAGGTTGCGATCGAGCCGGAAGTGTCCGGAGTGAAGGCCGGCAGTATCCGGTACTCACACGAGAGCAGCGGCTCCCACGAGCAGCGCTACTTCTCCCAGGGCCTCGCGAGCCGCCACTTCATGCCGCCCGGCCCTGCACGCAACATCGCCTATCACGTCTGGTGGAATATGCAGCACAACTTCAGCCAGGAGAGCGGGTTGCCGCCCAAGTTTCGCACCGCGATGCTGGTGACACGGCGTGTCGAAGCCGCGGGATCCAAGTTTCTCGTCCGCTTCAACGTCGCCGTGCGTGGGGGTTTCGGGATGCGGCTGAGCGCGTTGGCCGATCTCTTCCTGCGCCGGAACAAGCCAGATAGACCAGTCCTGTTCGATCCCACCACAAAGCTCGTGGGCGAGAAGCTGGATGGCCTCAAACCCAACGCCGAGGGAGTCTATGTGCTCGGTCATTTGGCCAAAGGGCGCGAGCTATTTCAGCTCAGTGGGGTCTGGGGACTTGCCCCGTTGTCTCAGTCGTCGCAAGCCTCGTAATCTTTCCTTGCGGTAGTACTATCATCCCAAGGTTGGCGCTGCATAGCGGGCGGAGAGCCTGAATTTCAACGTGTCTCGCCGTGTGGTATTTAGCGCGTAAAACAATGTATTGGTCTTTTCAAGGAAATGAAGAATCGAGTGAGGCAACCGTAGCACACTACCTTGTACTGTAAAAGAGCGCATTGTCCTGGCCTTGTACTTGTACTTGTACTCCAAGCTACAGGAGAGGTCAGTGTCTCTGGTACATACCTTAAGGAAGGCCGACCCTACCAACTATTTAGTGTTGAAAGACACCCCAATCAACCAACCAACACCCTCACAGGTGCTTACTGCGGTTCTATTCTACCACCTTGGTACGTAAAGACAAGGTGACTTGGTCATTCGAATAAGAAGCTGCTTATATGCATAAGCTCATACGAGGAGTCGCCTCAGACAAGTGCTTTCGCATAGTAACACGTTATGAGAGAATGATATTGTTTTTCTCACTTGCGAGAGAAAGAACTTCGAAGACACTGCAGTCCAGTCATCACTACACGTCCCAAATCCCACCCTCTCTGCCTTGCCGGTCGCCTTGAAGCTTTTTGTGGTTTCTGTTCCCTAGCGATAGGCAAATCCTACTGTTTTTCTCTCAACGTCCTATCGCTGTTTTCTCGCCTTGGATCCTGTTACAGTCTTCACAACCGTCGTCGTCTTATCCCAATACTGACATCGGTCTGTAGTGACCGGTGTGATTCAAACTCAGGATGGAGTGGCCATTATCATATAACTCGTGTGGTCTCGTTTTTAATCTGTACACATATGCTTCTTAAGCAGTATGTATCCAGTCCCTTCATACAGTGATAAACGCTTAAACACCCAGCATGAAAAAAAAACAAGTTTATACAATGCCGATAAAAGTAGGTTTCGAACACAATTGTAGCTTGTGGCTAAGAAAACAATAACAGCCTTGTGACAACCGCACACTCCTGATTTTAAACCAATTACATGTACCCAATCTGGCCGGTATAGCCGTCCTTGCCAATCTGCTACCTGAAATTGAATGCCCTGAATCCAAGCACAATGAAGCCTCAGTGTTGCCCTGAAGCACACTGGGAGTTCTTTGTCGTCATAGGCACAGCAAGGCTTTGTGTATTAACAAAGGCATTGTTGCCTTCCATCTATTGTCCTCAGAAAGGAGTGATATAATCTTGGTTCCAAGTTCACCAAGTATATATTTCTGGCCTGATCATCGATCCCAACAGATATCTCCATCCTCACTCACCACATCACCATCCTGGCCTCAACTGAAAATCTGCATCTGCACACACCATCTTACATACATCTTTATCAACCTCTATCACCAATCATGATGGAACCTACCTTTTCCACTGCCGAAGAGAGGGAGGCTCGCGCTCAGCAGAAAAAACAGGCCAAAATGTATCGCGTGGCCATCATTATCCTCACTTTTCTTGCCGCCGGCCTCCTGGCCTCGACCATCTCCCTGGCGGTCATCCACGCCCGCTACGTGCAGCGGTGCCGCGCCTACATGCCCGCTGAGGCGTCGGACGCCCCGGCCGTGCCTGAGGCACCCCCCGTGGGCCGCCGCTCGAGCGGCGACCTCGTCGTCGTCCCCGTGGTCGCCAGGACGCCGGCCGTCGTGGTGGCCTCCTCGTCCAAGGATACCGTTGATGCCGCACCATTGGTGGCCAGGGCCCCCACTACGCCCATCTACACTAACAACACGAACGGCTCCACGCCCGACGACTCTGCGCAGTGCGACCCCGGCTCGGTCTGGGGTGGCCGGGCGCTCGACGAGCTGAACCATGGCTATATGCCGCTGATGCAGAAGGCGCTGAGCGAATCGCCGGTGGGTGTTGCGGGAGAGATCCGCGACTACTACCACACGGCGCTGAAGAGCGTCTTCCGCTGTGGCGAGTCTATGGGTTTGGACAGCTTGAGGTTGTTGATGCTTGTAAGTCTGCGTATGTTGTGAAAGGGGAGAAGGTTCAGTGTAACGAGGGTGGGGGCATTGGTAACTCTACTTTAGCTTCGGTTTAAGTGCGGTGCTTGCTCTCTCTCTCTTTTCTTTTCTTGTTTTCATCCGGGTTTTCTTCGGTTGTGAGAATGTGCAGACCAGGATAGTAGGCGTTCTTCTAGAATTGAAACAATTTCTCATCTAGCATCAACTGTTGGTTTTCATCATCTGATTTTGTGATACTTAATTCTAATATTTCCATAAGCACACACGTGACGTTGTTCACATATATCTTTTCAACGACACCAACGCACAACGCCTTTTGTTGGGCAATTATATGGCGAGGTTACCTATCTGCGTGGGTTTAAGACTCTTCTGGCCATATAAGGATGAATGGTTTGCGCTACACGCTCTATCCCTCTGTAGCTGGATTGCATGCCTATTTTGCATCATCCCGACGGAGTTCATAGTGGTTCAAATCAGGTGCAAAAGTCTCAAAACAGCTCGGAGCAGGCAGTCTGCATTTGCACCGAGACAACTGACAACTTGATGCTCATTGGCAAATTGCAAGGATCAGTGAACATCGATGGTTTCTTTTGCGTGAGGCATGTTAGATAAGAGCAGGGGTGCGGATATTCATTTACCACGGGAAAGGAGAATCAGTCTAGCTGAAGCGTCCTTGTTTTCTTGGCGCACCATTTGTGGCTCTGCGGAGGCCCCCTAGTGGCTGGCTGGATGAAGTGTGTCAGATTAAGCATTCGCCTGTTCATCCGTCCATTAACACAGCTGGTCCAAGTGCCGCTGCGCCCGATCAACCAACAGACGAATGAGTTCGGAGGTGCTCTGAAGATTGACAAGGAGGGCTTATATAAGCCGCTTGAGATACTCGGAGCCCTGCCCAGCAGACTCGGGGCGACGTTTTATGTTAATGCTGTCGTTGAGAGGTGATCTGCCGAGTTAAAATGGTGGCCGTCCTGCAACTTCGGAACAATAAGTTCACGTTCTTGTCCTTCCCCGGCATTTATTTTCCGCTGCCATTTACCGGGAAGCAGGGGACAATTCTATGGTACTAATCAACACTGAATGTTTCGAAACAAAGGGCGGGACGGATCATGCCCTTGCCACTTCAACTTGAGTGCAAAACAGGCACCCGGGACTTGAGGCCCGTGGTCGACTTAGCTTTGGCGCAGAGTGGATAATTATTAGAGAGTCTGTGTTTGCCCGATGTCCATGGGATGAGGTGACCTCTTCCTTTGCCTTTATCGTCTCTCGTTCTACTGATATCGCCATTCTTCTTGGTCACTCGTTCAATATGTTGTACAGTCATGCTATTACCGTTGCTCTGTGCGCAACTGTCGCACATGCGGACAAGATGGTATGTGCTTCAGCAATGCCCCCACAGTAGGTCACACGGTCTAACTTCGACGACAGCTCCGCTTCTCCTGTTCGCAGCTGGTGACTCAGCGTCTTGATCCGTGAGTGTGATACCTGGGGAGACTTGTTGCCTTCTCAAATCTTACATGTCCCATCAGCGTAGTCCAAGCTGGACAGAATCCATCTCAACATGTGCACCAGGTACGCATCTATGAATTCTTTCAGTTCAAATATAGTTAGAGGAATAAGGAATTGACGTTGTCTTCTCAGATTGTTGGAGGCGTAAGTAATGCCCGGCGCGCATGATTGCTTATCCATGGACATAGAGCTAAGGATAATAGAATGCTTTCAACGTCACAATGGACCCGGCACTCGATATCCCAACCGAAGCATCTTGCACAACATGCACTTTCACTGAGGACTTTTCCAACTACTGGACACCAACCATGTACTTTCGGGCTCGTAATGGGACATTCAAGCGAGTCCCCCAGATGGCCAATCAGGGCTTCAACGGCGCCGTGCGTACACCCCATCAGGAGCCCTCTCCGCAGCCTTCCCAGACTGATGTCATGATTATCTAGGATGGCGGTATGACCGTCTACTACGTCACGCCCGACGACGCAAGCGTCAACATCACGGCGTTCGCCCCAGGCTTCCGAATGGTCGTGGGGGACCCCACCAGCCGATCACAGGGCGGCTTCGACGGCGCGATGAACTCGTATCGCTGCTATACCGGGAAGAACTTCGAGCCAAATCCTTTTGGAGTGTCTGATAACGACACGTCTACATTTCCCACTCGGTACTGCGCTGGTGGTGTGAGAGTTGCCATCTTCTTCCCAACGTGAGTACCTACTACACGAGCGCACACAGGATACAAATGCATGCATGTATTCACCTCGGAGATGCCACGAACTGACAGCGGCTTGGTCCAGATGCTGGGACGGTGTCAATCTCGACAGTGCCAACCACAAGTCCCACGTCACCTTCGGCTACAACGGATGCCCCTCCACACACCCCGTCCGCCTCCCCCAAGTATTCTTCGAGACTGTATGGGACACAGGCGTGTTCCCCGAGTCAGAATGGCCGGAGGATGGCAGCCAGCCGTTTGTGTGGGCCCAGGGTGATGCAACAGGATACGGACACCACGCTGACTACCTCTTCGGGTGGAAGGGGGACTCACTGCAGCGAGCCATGGACGCGAGGTGCGACTTTACTGGGTGCACAGAACTTCAAACTCAAGCCTTTTCTGCAGGCAATACGTGCACCCAAGAGCCGATTGTCAACGAGTCCATTGATGGTTGTAAGTGGCCCCGGCTTGGCGGACATGAAGGCGAGGTACAAGTACTAATAATGATGATACAGGGCTGGAAACTCTGCCTGGAAACTTGACGGTGAACTAGGCTCGTTTTATCTCCCTCCGTGTGATCCCAAAGCATTGAAATACGGCAGTGGAATGAAAATACTGAAGTGGTGAAGATGAAGAGCCGGAGCCCATGGTCTCTATGGTACATAAGTCCAACAGCTAGATGTTGCCTAGCAAGAATATAGGAAGGTTCAACATGTTCAATGAAAGCATCGATCTCGACCTCGTATTTATTCTGGACAGAATGTAATCACGGAGGGAGAAGCAGACAGCTAATACAGTGTCCTTCAGAATTAAAGCAGCGGTATGTATGATATGTCAAACACTACAGTGCCTAGGCATGTAGTAACATTCGTCCAGTTCAAGTGAACAATTACTCAAAACTTCATTAGAGAGAGAAGGAAAGAAGAAGGAACAAAAACTCAAATACCAAAGTACTATCAACATATCTCAGCCTCAATCAGTAACACCTCATATCCAGTACAATTGCCCTAGCATTAACGTCATTCCGAAGACAAGTTCCAAAGCCCAACATTTGATACAAAACATATCTGAGTACAACACTACGCAACTAATGAGAAATTAAATGTATCGCGGATAGACCATTGTCCTGTAAAAAATAACAAACAGGGTCAACAGCATCCTGTCAAAAGGATGTGATCGTTCATCAGCAATGAATTGGCGAATGCTCAAGCCTAGATTGTCGATCCTTGGAAAGTCGTCTGGCAGCTCCAGACCCGGCGCAGGTACCGGGTCTCCCGTCAGCAGTTGGAGCGCGATTGACGATTGCAAACGCGAGTCGTCGCCGAGGACTGAGACATCGGCACCAGCCCCGATCAGCACATAGGCCGTCTGGAATGTGTGGGCGAAGTTGGGGGCCAGAACAAAGCCGGACGAGCCCGCGTGCTCGAGGGCGGTCATGCCGTTTAGCACCTGGTTCACATTGGCGCCGCGCAAGAGGAGGAGTTGCACGGCGAGTGGGTTCTGAGCCCGAGCGGCGTGCATCAGGGGGGTGAGGTTGGTGGTGAGGAGATCGGCGCGGTTCCGGAAGTAATACAATATTGCTTCTCTTTCGTTCGGCATCGGGAGCGCCGCCGGGTCGGCCGTCCCGTATACCTGGAGGTATGCGTCAATGACTCGCATGATGCGTGAGCGGTTGGCCGTCCCGAACGTGGCGTCCTGTGTGGCCCGCCTCGCGACCCATTCAAGCAGAGACAAGGGGCGTTCGGGACCGGGACCCGGCCAGGGGTAGGGGACGGTCTTCCGAAAGGCGCCAGGGGGGTCGTAAGGAGCAGGAGGAGGATAGTCTAGGCGATACTGATATCGTGCTTCCAATACGAGTGCGTTGAAGTCGCTGCTCAGGTACTCCTCTGGAGCCGAGTCTATCAGGTTCCATACTCCAGGGGCGTTGAGATTCTCGACTACTAAAGTTCGCAGTTCTGGTGGAAGGGCCACGCCGAGGCTCCTCCTGCTGCGGGCTGGCGGTCCCCGGTCGGAGCTGTCCCCGTCAGAATTGTCATCGTCGTCGCCATCGTCGCCATCGTCTCTGCGCCGTTTCCTGTCCGATCTTCGTGGTTGATTGCCTCCCTGGTCATGCCCTGATGGGTCATCTCCTCCTTGATTGTCCCCTCCTTGATTATCCCCTTCTTGGTCATCCCCTTCCTGGCCATTTCCTCCTTGATCTTCCCCTCCCTGGTTATTTTCTTGACCGCCATCCCCTGATTCGCTGTCGCCTGCCTCGCTAATTTCCTCGTCATTATCTTCGTTACTCTCATCTCCCTCGACGTAATCTTCCTCGCTGTTGTCTAACTCGCTGTCGTCTACCTCGAAAGAAGTGTCCTCATTATCTGGTTCGCCATTATCTTCATCCTCATCAAGAATATCATCTGGTCGACTATCGTTGTATAACCGCAGTCCGTTCTCTGTCAGACGAAGATAAAGCTCGTACTTGATACCGCTCGTGGGAAGACCGTTCTCCCGGAGCTGATCTCGTATTCCCCTGACGGTAGCATTACCAAAATAATACTGATCCTTTCCTGGGACAAGATCCTCATAATTCGCTCCGAAGCTGCCCATGATGATATTATTGTGAGGATTTGCGATTGGTGCTTTCTAAATCAGTTCTGTTGTGGCGACCTGGATTCCTGTAAGATCTTGCTATTCCAGGTGGCAAATAGAAAGATAATTATACAATTGAAATAGTTGAGTTAGCCATCCGAATCTATTACCTCCTTGATTCGGTCAGTCTGCCAAAGCCTGACTTGCCTTTGTCCGGCCCCTCCTTACACACGGGTGATGACGGCCCGTGAGAAAGCTCACACACATGAATGGTAAGTTTTTATCGGACCGCTACCTGGTTGAGCTACTCTTCACGGGACGACTTTCTTTGTGCTCAAGGTAGGGTTCATGGTGAAAATTGTGATAGGTTTGAATTCGCCCGCATTCGGTGCTGGGTCTTTCTGTTGCCCATTTCATCGTGTCCAGTCAATTCGAATCTCCCTCGTTTTCCCGCCTCGTCCATGCTGGACTCTGGCGGAATAGGGGTCACACATTTCTCCGTACAAAGCTGCTATGCCGCTCAGTCAAGGAACTCTTGGTCTTTCGACCACCTTGAAACAATACACATCTACTACCGATCCGGCAGTGTGTATTGTGAGGAGCCCAGTCGAAAAGTCCGTGGAAACGAGTGGGCGGGGCCCGATTGATGGCCTTGATGTTTCCAGCCGGGATGTCCCGCAATTGGGTCGAATTCCAGACTTTTCTGGAGCAGGAGACTACCTAGATAGTCTAATTTCCAATTTACTTGAAGGGACTTCCAAGTGAAATTGCCAGGCGAAAGGCATCAAATGCGTTCGTTGTATGTGTGCACGTGTAGGTTTTCAAATGAGCTGGGACCAACCTTATGTACACCGGCACTGCTAACTACATTTAATGCTTCGCTATCTTTACCATCAGCCTCACCGTAGACCTATGTGCTCTTATGTTCTCGTTAACTTATCATAAATTTGAGGATCTTTACAATCATTTTACATGTGCCTTAGGCTTGCTTGAGAAATTGGTGGCGCATTCTAAAATGTCTGAAGAACAGCTCTTACAGAGAATGATATGTGCCTTGGATCAGTCATTTGAATACATAATCCCACTTAATTCCTTCTCTGTTGTTGACAATCGCGTTGCCAATGTGGGATGGTCCAAGAGCGCCGTCGATGCAGATCTCTCTGGAGATGGAGGCGCAACGACCATCCAATTGTTCTCGCCAAACTCAGAAGTCGCCACATCACTGTAGTAATTCATGTCTGTGATGGTCTGTGCCGGTCCACACTCCAGCCCTAGAGAGAAGTTGACATGATGTGCGTGAAACTGTTGAGAAGAACTAACGCCCAGAGAACCTTCAACAATCAAGCACTTCTGTTTCGAATCCTCAAGGTAATCCGCTATGTCAATGACAATCCTTGTCGTACAGCTTTGTTTCGCCACGAGCGCAGCCCTTTGCAAGAAGTCGGGACGACGCTCGACATGGGATGGCAAGAGTGGAGAATCTGGCCCTACAAGACAGAGCCATGCTGTACCGTCGTAATGAAGGCCGAAGAAAGCAGCAAAGAGAACACCGTGGCGTCCTGAAAGCTCATAAGATGCACAGCCAACAGGATTCTGGTGGCCGTAGGTGTGAAATATCCGTTCTTTATCATCCCACATAGAACAAGGCGAGACCTTGGTGTTCCTGATACTAAGCTTGGTTACCGGTATGGATAATTCACTTGCGTGAGGAAGGAGTATTGAATCCCTGTAGAGGTCGTTGACGGAATGGTGTAGCTGTTCCACCGATGGAGCCAGGTAGAACGCGTCTTGACCAGGACCATGCTCAAGATCCCTGGGATCCATGGTTTTGAGCTCAGTGCAATTCGCCCTCACATAGGTTGATCCACCCACCCACTTGAGGTAAATGCCAAGTGATCTGCATCTCACTCCTGGTCGCTTTGGACAATCTTGTGTTGTGGTCGATGCGCAACACATCAACGGCATCATGTAGGACCCAAAGATGTCACCTTTGCGCAGGGTCGAGACCATCTTGAGACCTTTGTTTGTGATGGTATATTCGGAATTGAAGATCGAAGGGTGAGGGAAACAGCTCGAGATCGATCCCGAATGCTTGAACTCCCCGGGGGAGCATGCAAATATACCATGGTAGCATTCCCGACTACCTGGCTTTTTCATCGGACCAACAAGCCCACTCGCACGACTGTAGTACATGACGTGCTTGGAAGAGTGTGATTCGGGCTTGGTATCTTCGGACTTCCAAGCCAAGATCGTCAGGTCATTGTACTTGTTGGCAATGGCCTCTTGTAGCCTTATGAACGCGGCATCTCGCTCACCGTAGAGCAGTGGCATATGGATGTCGAATATTCCCAGTAAACAGTAGGCTGTGTCTTCCACCTTGGTCGTCTGGCGCATAGAGGCCCAAGACATCTTTTGACAGACAGGAATTTCATACAGCCTTCGAGCGATGCTTTGCTCATCTGTTGCCTCGAGGATGTTCGTGTCAATTCCCGTGATTTCAGCAAGCTCATCGCTCAGTTCAGACTTGTCGCCAATGAATTGCCAGTCACTGTTGTAGAATCGTACGTTTGGTGAGGCGACCAACTCTTGCAACGTCCATCCTCTCGTGAACCATTTGGAGGCAGGATCCAACCCTTCGGACTTTGCATCACTGAAATAAGCCAAGCATACAGTGCTCTGGGCGTACCAGTGGAACATGGAGTTGATAGACTCTGAGAGTTCGGCAACATCTTTTTTGTTGATGCAGCAACTGTCCATCCACACATAGTCTATATCTTTGTCGAAATTCTTAGCTTCTCTACACACTCCCTCGATCTTTCTCCACCCCATCTCGTTTGTCGCGTTCCTTCGGTGTGAACCATCTTGGAAATCTTCGAACAAGACCTCTGACGTTTGATCGGATTCTTGTGCTTTCTCCCAGGTGTGAGATAGAATCGCGTATCGTTTCGGCGCATTACAGGGCTCAAAGTATTCCAAGCGCACTGAATCGAGTGATTTGCAGTTGATAAGGCGCATCTTGCCGGTCGACTGTGGTATGGGGCGAGTTATGAGAATATCAGAGTTTGGGTTAATAGGGGAGATGAGATTGAGAAAGGATATGTTCAGAACAGCTGCCGAGTTTCTGACGTCCTTTTTGAACTGGCCCCCAAGCCACGCGTATTGGTTTTGATGGGTTACACAGCCGTAAACACTAATCAGTGCTCTCTCCAACAGCTTACAAATCGCCCCTCACATAAAAATGAATGGGAATCCTACGGGTGCCTAAATGGTTCACGTGTATATTTCGAGAGCTGAACTGCTGTTCAGCACATGTGGCAAAACCTCCGATGCACCTGAATGTACAGCCATGTCCGACGCGACCACTCATGACTGACGCCAGATTCATCTCTGCCACCTCGAGCATCATAGAGCCATTTTTTACATTTGCCCTCAAGACCTCTTTACATATAAAACTGTAGATCTCATGCATTTACTGCAGTGGTTGAACCACTAGGGATAAGCCATCAAGCTCAAGTTGGTCAGGTCTCGACCTTGGGTACATGTGTAACAGCTTCACGTGCTATCAACACCTAACGCAGTAAAATGCGCTACAAATCCAAGCAGTACAGGTCATTTTGGTCCATTACAACGCCTTATGGTTAAAGATAATACCAGATTGATCTCCTCGGCCATCAAGTTTTGTTTGCAAATATAATTGGTCCTGGACGACGATACAAATTCCCCCTAAACAGGACCTGGCTGCTTGACTTCTCTCATTTGAGTTCCGATTTCTGTTCGCTTGGCTACTTCTTGTGCTCCACGGCCCTTATTAGTTGTTGTTTGCGATGTCATGGAGGGCACGGATATGCAAGCCTAAAATATCCTAACCTCTTATGGAAGGACAGTCAATGTCCTCTGACCAGGTTCAACTGCTGACCAATAGTTCTGCAGCATCTGAATCCTGTTGGTTATCTGGGGTAGCTCCTGCATCGCTGGCTCATGTCAGACGTCCCATAGACCATCCCATTCACCACCTTGGTGAAGGAAGCGAGCCACAAGCTGCAGCACGCCGCAGATGAGATTCGAGGCAGCTAACTGTGATTAACTACAGTCTTGCTTGTGTTTGCAGCTGGCTTATGCTTCACTGCATCCTACGGGGGGAAGAACTACGATAAGTGTCCCGCGCCCTGTTCCAAGCCTGCTTCGAGGCATCGGACATCCGCTTTTGTCACGTCGTGCGCGATCATGACTTGCAACTCTGAAGACAGTCAGGTATCAACCGAAAGATCCGTATCATCCAACAGACCATGGACTTCTCAGGCTGCCTGAACGAGGGGGCAGTCGAGCCAGCTGTTGTGGGCTGCCGCGGCAACTTCGACTTCACAATCAAATTTGAGAAAGTCTTTTTCTCATTGATACCCTCCACGTCAGTCGTTCCTGTCTCATTCTTGTGTCCTTCGCAACCAGGCGCAGCTTGTGCTGACATTGACGTCGCAGGTTGTTCATCGTTGCGTGTGCTCCGCGGCTCGCTTTGCTTTGGCGTCGAAAGGCCCTTGTGGGCGGCAAGCTACTCTGCTCCGTAAAACTGGTACGCCTCCACGCAGATCGCGAAATTACCGTCGGTGAGCATTGCCGGCTAACATGACGAGACTACAGGCCACTCTCGGCTTGTTTTCTGCCCTGCAATTGGCACTTCTGGTCTTGTGTATCGTCAACACCGGGGCATATAAATCATACTTCGTCTCCGCATCAGCTTTGGCTCTAGTCTCGGGCCTGTCGTTGATCATCCTGTCGCTCCTGGAGCATGCGAGATCGCCAAGGCCGTCGATTTTGATCAGCTTCTACCTCGCTCTAACGCTGCTCCTCGATGTTGCGCAGACCCGCACCTTGTGGTTGGCGTCGAGGAACCAGATAGAAAACACATTTTCCAGGTTGTATACGTCAACCGTGGTTCTCAAGGCAATCTCTCTCCTTTTGGAGTCGCAGAACAAGACACAATGGTTATGTTGGGATATGAAAGAGCACAGTCCAGAAGAGACAAGTGGACTGTTTGGACTAGGCGCGTTCATCTGGCTGAATCGCCTCTTCTTATCTGGGTACGCCAAGGTCCTGAAAGTTGGTGATCTCTACCCGCTGGATCCGGCCATGTGTGCCACGACTTTGGACAAGAGACTGTCACGCCACTGGCAGAATTCCAAATCCCCGAGCCGATCAAAGAAATATGGTCTTGCTCGAGCGTTGATGAAGGCCCTCGCCGTCCCGATCCTGTTGCCGGTCGTACCACGAGCGGCCATGGCTGCGTTCCAGTTCTGCCAGTCATTCCTAATCAACGCTCTTCTCAGCTACCTAGAAGAGCCGAACCCTTCTAAGAATGTCGGATACGGCCTCATTGGAGCCACTGTTCTCATATATCTAGGCATTGCAGTGACGTTCGCACTATACTGGTACTACCAGGAGCGCGCAATGTACATGGCCAGAGGAGCACTAGTTGCGGCAATCTACAAGAAGACCACCGAGGTCGGCCTACCTGCGGCAGATAATTCTGCACTCACGCTGATGAGTGGTGACATCGAGCGCATAATCGCCGGATTCCTCAACATCCACGAGCTCTGGGCCAACACGGCACAGGTTGCCATTGCCTGTTGGCTCCTCTCGCAGCAGATCGGCCTGGCCTTCCTCGCCCCTTTAATCGTGGTTGGTGTCTGCGCCGTGTGCTCTACCATTCTAGCGAGACTGACCGGGCCGCGTCAAAAGCTCTGGATGGAGGAGATCCAGAAGCGAGTCGGGCTTACTTCTACCGTGGTCGGGCAGATGAAGAACCTCAAGATGTCAGGCCTGGCTGCCCCGGTCGGTAAGTTAATCCAGCAGATGCGTATTGACGAATTGAGAGCCGGGGCACGATTCCGGATGATCTTGTCCTTCACGGCAACCGTCGGCGTCACACCTCTCTGCATCTCGCCGGTGATGGCGTTTGCATTCGCATCCCGCACCCTTGGCGTTACCAGTATTTTCACTTCGATGTCCTATATTGTTCTACTGGCAACGCCGCTGTCTGTGCTCTTCCAGTCAATACCCACTCTGATGGCAGCCTTCACATGCCTCGACCGGATCCAGGTGTTCTTGGAGAGCGATCCTCGTCGAGACTTCAGAGTTGGGATATCTTCTACGAAAAAGAACGAGACAAGTACAGCCGAGGGTTCGACGAGGAGAGGAGAGAATAAAGCCACGGCGCAACCCACATACGCAATCCAGATATCAGGAGGGTCTTTTGCCTGGAAGCCAGACCGACAGGTGCTCAGTAGCATCGACCTCAAGATTCCTTCCGCAGCTCTTACCATCATCATTGGTCCGGTTGCTTCTGGCAAGTCAACGCTATGCAAGGCTCTCCTAGGCGAGACTCCCGTGGCTCTTGGAGCAACACGGACCGGTTTCTCTCCCGACTCGACACGAGTCGGGTATTGTGACCAGGCGCCATACCTTTCTAATGCTACCATTCGAGAGAACATTGTCGGATTCTCGGATTTTGAGAAGCTCAAATACGACGAGGCTGTGGAGGCCTCAATGCTGCGTCATGACTTGGACGTCCTGCTCCCGGAAGGAGACCACACCCAGATCGGCACTGATGGTATCACCTTGAGCGGCGGCCAGAAACAGAGGGTCTGCCTCGCGAGAGCAATATACCATGGCACTGATATCGTGATCTGCGACGATGTCCTCAGAGGGCTCGATGCTGATACGGAGGACAGCGTCTTCCGAAAGGTGTTCTCTGCTAGTGGCGTACTCCGCCGCAGGAAAGCAACGGTGGTTTTGTCTACACACTCTGTGAGGTACTTGCCATTTGCAGACCACATAATCGCCTTAGATGAGAATGGGACAATCTCGGAGCAGGGAACGTTTCAACAGCTGGTGGCGAACCGGGGCTATGTCTATGGCCTGAATGTCGAACACAGAACTGATCAGCACTTGGTCGACGCGGAAAGCCTCCCAACAGGTGCGACGAAACTAGCCGAGAAGCCGAAGACCGCTGCAACGGCCGCTCCTAGAGACGCAAATCAGTCAGAAGATGAGCACAGCCGTATGTTTGGCGACGTGCAGGTCTATAAGCATTACTTCGCGCGAATTGGCATCTCGTCCCAACTGGCCTTTCTTGCCTCTGCCGTGGCCTGGGGGTTCTTCTACAGCTTCCCAACTGTCTGGCTCACTTTCTGGTCTGACGACATCACATCTCCCCATCCTGACCACTCGAACTCCTTCTTTCTCGGCCTCTACGCCCTGTTTCAAATCTGCACGCCAATATCTCTGTTGTTCATGAGCCTCGTCTGCTTCAGAACCATGGTACACCAGTCCGGCTCTAGGCTTCACCAGGATGCATTGAACACAGTCATCTCAGCACCTCTGCGATTCTTCTCGAGGACGGACACGGGAACTATCACGAACCTTTTCTCCCAAGATATGACGCTGGTTGATGGCAGGCTTCCGATGGCCCTTACGAACCTGTCCCTCTACGTCTTCTCGTCCTTGGGCCAGGCCGCTGTGATTGCCACATCTTCCCCATACCTTGCCGTCACATATCCATTCCTCTTGGCGCTTCTGTACTTCATACAGAAGTTCTACCTCCGCACGTCACGGCAGATGCGACTTTTGGACCTCGAAACAAAGAGCCCACTCTAGTAAGTTGAGAACCGTGGATGCAGTGAGTACCAGCACCCTGCGGCTTGTGCTAACAACTCGCAGCTCCCATTTCATCGACACGATGAAGGGAATAGCCACCATCCGTGCCTTCGGTTGGGTTCCGGAGAACGTCCACCTGAACAAGGCCCACCTAGACACATCGCAGCGGCCAGCCTACCTCCTCGCCATCATCCAGCGCTGGCTGGGCTTCGTGCTCCGGATCATTGTCGCGCTCCTGGCCATAGCAATCGTCACTCTGGCCACGCAGCTGGGCTCGAACACGGCCTTCACAGGTGCCAGTCTCGTGACGCTGATGAGCTTCGCCGAGGGCCTGATGTACGTCATTACCATGTACACGCTCCTGGAGACGTCCATCGGTGCTGTTGCCAGGTTGAAGGACTTCAGCGAGAAGGTCAAGCCAGAGGGTTCTTGTGGTGAGATGCTGGTTCCGCCGCCGCTTTGGCCACATGGAGCGATTAGGCTGAACAATGTCTCGGCCACATACGCGTAAGTCTACTACGACATCCTGACAACCAGCACTTGAGTCCGCTGCTAAACCATAGCTTGATAGGGACATTGGCAATGAGTCATCAACATCAGCGAATACTAACGCACCCGAGGATGAGAATGCAGGCAGTCGTACGATCGGCACAGACCTGCAGTCATTGGCGTTGAAAAACCTGAACCTCGATATACGTCCCGGCGAGAAGGTTGCAATATGTGGCCGAAGCGGGAGCGGAAAGTCATCGATCATATCACTCCTCCTTCGGCTTCTGGATCCACTTCCCAGCTGTGCTGACGGCATATTTATTGATGATACCCCTCTGAGCCTGGTCAATCGCACTGCCCTCCGCGAGCGCATCCTCACCATTCCCCAAGAAGTGGTATTCCTCCCGGACGGCACCTCCTTCCAGATGAACCTGGACCCATTTGGCGTGTCTTCTGAGGATGACTGCTTGGCCGTCTTGGATTCTGTTGGATTGAGGAACTTGGTTGAGGAACACGGGGGTCTTGCAGCCGGGATGGCTGTCGATATGCTATCCCAGGGACAAAAGCAGCTGTTTAGCCTCGCCCGTGCGCTCCTACGGCACAAGATCAGGTGCAGGCATCTTGAAAATAGCTATGGGGAGACAGGCGCAGCGCAGCGGGGGATCCTCCTCCTCGACGAGTTCAGCTCCGGTGTTGACTATGAGACCGACAGGGCTATGCAGAAGATTATCCGAGAGGAGTTTGAGGCCTATACGGTCGTTATGGTTAGTCATCGGCTGGAAATGGTCATGGACTTTGACAGGGTCGTCATGATGGATGCCGGCAGTATTGTGGAGACAGGGCGGCCCTCAATATTAATCGAAGAGGAAGGTTCCAAGTTCAGGGATCTGTGGATGGTTGGCCGCGAAAAGACGTGAATAAGATGGGCCAGTGTTTCGATCCACTTTGTGAGAACTACACAAGGTCACTGGGGAGAACACATAATTCCATATTGGTGACAGCACCTGCCAAATATTTTCAGAGGCTGTCATAGTGGAAGTGAGCTTATTAAAATCATATATTCATCTACATATCATCTTCCCAACTTGTATGTACCGTAGGCTGACTGGTATACAAACACAGTTGTCTCAGGGCAGATTCAACGAAGTTCCAACCTCAGGATCACAGGTGCAGATGATTCATGGCATGAAGTTTGATGCTCCTGAAATCAAGGCGGTTTGGCCGAGTGGTCTAAGGCGATAGACTCGAATGTCAATTTGATGTTGAGGTGATCTATTCTCTTCGGAGGCATCGGTTCAAATCCGATAGCCGTCGCTCCATTGTTTTTTGCGTTCACTCTTAACGGATCGTTAATTTTTATTCTTTGGGAGAATATGGATTGTTATAAATATGTTGCATGCCGTGGGCTTGAGAGTGTAGACGTGAGGAGACCGCCAAGCCCTTCCTGTGGAGCGACGTTGAGCTTTAGGTCCCACGGCATGATCAGTCAAAGAAAATACGTCCGATGGATTTTGCTTGTTCTTTTTCTTTTTGGACAGAATAACCAATTAGAAATAGTTCAACCCGTCGACGTAGGTAAAAGATTGCTCTCAGCGGACACCCTTCAAATTCGAGAAAAATGTATCAAAGCTCCATTTCGTCATGGTAATATTCCAGTACACGGACTTGCTTCATTATTTTCATCAATTCATACATCCCTAATAGACCGTATAGAAAATTACATGAGTGACAGTAGTAGATACAAGTCGTGAGTGATACAAAGGAAATAGGAGTACGACACAGTAGAATCGGTTCATGTCCAAACTTGTACGAAGCAAGGAGTGTGTATGGCCGAGCTAACCCAGGGCCCGGGCAGCAAAATGAATGGCAGCCA
Organism: Diaporthe capsici; assembly: GCA_013364905.1. Lineage (NCBI taxonomy): Eukaryota > Fungi > Ascomycota > Sordariomycetes > Diaporthales > Diaporthaceae > Diaporthe > Diaporthe capsici. Next base: position 707,535 of record WNXA01000015.1, read on the forward strand.
GCCAGCATCGTTTGGCTCTTCACTTTTCCCCTCAGGCGTCGAAGGCTCGCGCATGCCTCCTGGCAGTACCGCCTCCAGCATTCTTCCCAGTTCCTTGGGTGCCAGTATCTTCGTCTGTGCCTTCGTCTTCTCCCGTTCCGGTAGTCCCTCCGGTCCCTGTGCCAGTGCCAGTACCAGTGCCAGCACCGGTGGCAGGTGGCGTAGCACCGGTAGCGGGCGGCGTAGCAAGCGGCGTCGCATTAACCGCCCCATTAGCCATCTGGAAGGCAATAACACCACCAAAAGGCCCCGCGGCATTGTTATTAGCAATCTTCATGAGGCAGACGCCCGTCTCGCCGTTGACCTGCCCCGTGCAGGTCGTGCCCGCGGGGACGGCGAAGGCGACGTTGAAGTCCTGGTTGACGTTTGTGGCGCGCTTCTGGATGACGCCCGTGTTCTCGAGCAGCGACCGCACGTACGACTTCTTGGTGATGCTGCGCGGGCACTGGCCCCTGGTCCCGGGCACGTCGGCCGTCGTCTCGGCCAGGGTGCCGTCGGCGAACTGGCCTGTTGCGGTCGGGTCGATGACGGCCTTGACGGCGCCGCAGCCGTCCGAGGTCACGACGTGGAAGACGCCTGTGATCTGGGAGTTGACCTGCGGGAGGGCGCCGCCGCCGGAGAGTTCCTGGGGATATCTTGTCAGCATCTTGATAGCGTGTGGTTGTGTCTGTGTGCGTACCTGAGCTTGCGCGACCATGTCGACCGTGTTCTTGCCACCGCCCTCGGTCCTCCCCAGACCATTTGTCTGGATGTTGGTCCTGCCGAACACGGTGGTGTCGACTTCGGTCTGTATCAGTTATCGTCAGTAGCTAATCCCTTTGCACAGGTAATCATAAGCATAACCCAGGAATATCTTCTCCACTTACAACTTTGTTCTTTCCAGGGCCGGGAACCACTGCACCCTGGATGGCCAGCCCGGTGGTGTTTCCGGCCACATCACCCTGCATCTGGGCCACCTTGCCGTGTGCGGCGGCGAGGGGAACAAGAGATAGAATGAAAGCCTTGGATAACATGGTGAAGACTTGGAACGGTAGTGTCAATTATTGGAATTTGGTACTGAGGTATTAGATTGGGAAATCCTAGTAGAGAGGGCAATCAAGGCACTGCCTCGAACCTTAGTTGACAAAGGTGATAGGGGAAATGACTGCCAAGGAGAAGAAGACTGACTGAGGCCAGACTTTTGTGATGGGCGTAAAATTTCTCGAGAGTAGTCTCGCTTCTTTGATACTTCAGCCTCGTCGATATCAATTGACGATCAAGAGAATTCATGGGAGACGGAGCACAAAATGATCACCGCAGAAGATCCCAGACTCAGGCCAGCATTTCTGCCCCTGATGCATGAAACCTGGTAAGCTTTCCCTACTGCCTGGCACTGAAGTATGATCATGTTTTCGTGATAGCTTCACCGACATACCACATCCCCTCAGAGCGCGTATAAAACAACCCCAGTTGCCACCACCCCGTCCACCTTGCCAAGGCGTATGGGCCGGGATGCAATCGCACACGAACCCCACAATATCATTGGACGTGGTAGTTCGTGCCGAAGTCAAATCCATCTAAGCATAATGACAGGCTTGGAATTTCCTTGGTGCAAGCTATGACATCTGTCGCCCAGTCTCAGGCATCATGGGTTCGCTCGCGTGGCCATGTGCCTGGAGGAAGAGTATAAAAGATGCCTGCCCAACCCTAGATTTCCATCCTCATTAGTCCGCGACGGACAGAAAACCAGGCGAAACTGATATGGGAGGCAAAAAATCTAGAATTTCAACAACGGCACAGCTGTCTGAGAGGAGAAAGCATGTCACGACTCACTCCATGTGCGATATCTCGACGGGCCAGTGGGCAGCACGAGGGAGACCGGGCGAAACCGAGCAAGCTGAACAATTCGAGTCTTTGGCGACAAATGCAAACTCTGTATCTAAGCCGCAAGGTCGCAACGGGCCTCGCTTGGGCCCCCGTCTGGTCCCGGCCCAATGTCGTGAAACCAGGGCTCAGCGACAGACGAAACAATTAAGCCCGGGCGCCCTACACCACCACACACAAACACAATGAAGGTTAATAGAGTAGAGGAAAACGCATCCAAGTGGAATATGGCTCCTTTCGTTGGCCGGGATGCATGGGTTTTGTTATCGTTGCTTTGATCGTGCGAATCCTCCGATCATGGGGATCACTGATCACCGCCGAGGCTTGACTCCCGCGTGTCAAGTGCTTGGTATCCTCGGCACCTCGCGTCGACCTACCGTGCCCACTGGGAGTCGAGAATGCTGAGAGCGTGGTTCGTTCCGTAATTCAGTTGACAGTCGGATGTCAGGTCTTGACTGGCCGTCAGTCACATATGAGATGGTTTCGACTTCTCAGCCCGTGACTACATATGCTCGACATACCATAGACTGACTGGAGACTGACTGGCAACATCACAGAAACAGTCAGGGTGAAAAGAATTCATTCAATGATTCATTGAATAAAAGATGGCTCTTGAAGTCTCTCTTGGAATGTCAAGTAAGTAGTATACTTCGTGCAATGTTCCCGTAGCAAGGCACCCCGCTTCGAGAACTTGAAGCGCCGGCGGGCTGGGCTGGGAACGTTTCACCTTTCACAGGTGACTGGTTGGATCTGCCCGCACGGCTCGTGCTCAGCATAAAAAGGAAACTTAAATGGACGTCACAATTTCGGCGAAGCCAGCCGTAGAGGAGGGTCAAGTAAGTTGAGCCTCCAATGGCAGAAGTGTTGCGATAGGCACGGGTGAGTCCACCCAATGTCGCCCAACCGCCAGGCAGACGAATAGGGTGTTGAATTAAGTTTTGAATTTCACGGGGGCATCAGCACTCTCCATGACACTACCCCAGGTTTCATTCCATATTCGAGCCCACCTCTCATTCGCCGCGCCAACAATCCTCAATTGCCGAGCGGCGACTGCTGCCCACTGCCTGCATCGTTGACGCTGCCATACCCGCCCACAAAGTATCCCGCCGGCACCTCGCCCGACCCCGACCCGCTGCGGTTCGCGGGTGCCGCGGGCCACTCGTCCAGGGTCTTGGCCTCGCCCGTCAGGGTGAAGTTGAGGCTCGCCAGGCCCGGCTCGACGTCGAGCTGCAGGCTGTAGGAGCCCGGGTGGAGGACCCTGTTGCCGGTGCCGTCGACGCGGGACAGGCTGCCCAGCGTGAGGTTGAGCGCCAGCTGCGCGGAGCCGGACGACGCCGAGATGTTGTGCGCCCTCGCGTACGAGACGAGGGTCTTGAGGGGGTGCGGCGCCGGCCCGAACTCGCCCTTGAGGAAGAGCAGGGCGCTGTAGTCGGATGTGATGTTTCCTGTGTTTGTGACGCTCGTGGATACCGAGGCGAACGGGCACAGGTCGAGGTATTCCTCCGTGCAACCCGAGGTGAGGCTGCCGATGTCGAAGCTGCTCCCCGACCCGCCGGACAGGCTGATCTCGGCGTCGAAGGTGGTATAATGCAGGCCGTACCCAAACGCAAACACGGCGTCGCCCTCGTACCACCGGTACGTCCGGCCGGGGAAGCCCGTGCCCGCGTCAGGCCGCAGGGCCATGTCGGTCATGGGCACGGCGGCGGCGTAGCCGGCCGGGTACTGCGTGACGGGCAGCCGTCCCGCGGGCGCCGCCCTGCCCGTGATGACATCCAGGATGGCGACGCCGCCGTCCTGGCCCGGGTAGCCGCCCCACAGCAGGGCGCCGACGCCCGGGTTGGCCGCGACGGGCGAGCTGTCGAGCTGCCCGCCGCCCAGCCCGACGACCACCATGGGCTTGCCCAGCAGCGCCAGCTCGCCGATCGCGTCGAGCTGCGAGCCCGCCCACGCGATGCTCACCCTGTCCATCCCCTCTGCCTCGGTGTCCTCGTCGATGCCGCCGAAGTACAGGATGACGTCCGCGGCGGTCGCTGCCTCCCAGATCGAGTCCCAGCTGTTGGTGGTTGGGTCCTGGTACCCCGGGCCCGCTGAGTACAAGACCGAGTCGTTGCCCAGGAGCTGCTGTGCGGCGTACAACGGCGAGTGCAGGTAGGGCGCCACGCCGTGGTAGTTCCCTTGAAGCTGTGCTGTCGCGGCGGCCCAGTCTCCGACGACGGCGACCTTCTTGCCCTCCAAGTCGAGAGGCAGTGTGTTGTTATTCTTGAGCAACACCGTCCCCTCGACTGCTGCCGTGTAGGCGAGCTGCTGCGCCTCGGGGGTGCCCACATCCTCCCAGCCCAGCGAGCGGTAGGGCTGCGAATCGGCGGGGTCGAAATACCCAAGCTTGACCAGGCTGCCGTAGAGACGAGTCACCGCGGTGTCCAGGTCTGTGTCGTTGATGAGACCTTGGTCATACGCACCCTGGAGGTGGTGGCTGTAATACGTCCCGCAGTTGAGATCGGTCCCAGCCTTGAGCGAGTCTGCCGCAGCCGCCTCGCGGGAGGTCGACCAGCGGTGCGGGAGGAAGACGTTCTGGATGGCGTCGCAGTCCGACGTGACCCAGAAGCCGTCGTCGCTCCCGCCGGTCCAGTTCCAGTGGTCGCGGAGCACGTCGTTGAGCAGCCAGTCGTCCGCGCACGTCGGCACCCCGTTGACGGCGTTGTAGCTGCACATGAAGGCGCCGACCCTCGCGTCGCGGGCGCACGCCTGGAACGGCGGCAGGTAGTACTCGACCATGTCCTGCGTCGAGATGGACGCGTCGAACTGGTACCTGTAGTTGCCGTTCCAGCTCTCGACGTCGTACCCTGCAAAGTGCTTGCACGTCGACACCACCTTCTTGTATTTGCCGTCCTTGTTGCGCGCAGCGTCACCGGTCCCATCCAGCCCGGCGATGAGGGCCTTGACATAGCTGCTCAGGTGGTAGGGGTCCTCACCCGGCGTCTCCTGCCCTCTTCCCCACCTCGGGTCGCGGAACGGGTTGATGTTGGGCGTCCAAAAGTCGAGACCCGCGCGGCCGGCGTTGCTGAACGCCCTGGCCTCGGTAGATACGACGGATGCGACCGCGTGCACGAGGGCATCGTCGAAAGCCGCCCCGAGGGTTATGGGCTGCGGGAACGAGGTCGCATACCCAAAGTCGCCCCCGTTCTCTGTGTTGAAGCTTACGCCGGGGGAGTTGGCGACGCCGTGCAGTGCTTCGGACCACCATTCGTATGGAGGGAGGCCGAGACGAGGTACACCCGGGGATGTGCTGATGGTGGCGTTGATCTTCTCTGCGGTGGTAAGGATTGCGACGAGTGCTTTGGCACGGCTCACGACGTCTTGGAAGTGGCATGTCAGCTTGGACGATATATCAAAAGGGGGGTTTGAAGGCCAAGAAGCTCACCTAAGGACGTGTCACAAACGGAGTTGTTTCCCAGTGGACCCGAGCTGCTGCAGTCTGGGAAGTTTGACTGTCCGAGTGCTGTGCCGCTGAGGGCAGCAAGACCGCCGAGGAGGAGGGTAGACTTTGCCATTGTGAGAGTGGGAGTCACGGAACGAGCCTCTACCAGGCCCAATAACATCAATGGCTGGTGAGGCTGTTTCTCGACCCTTATATACCGCTCGTAAATGACTTGTAAGGCATGGCCATTATCCGCGGGTATCTACCGGACCATCGTTCTTCACAAAAATCGTACGCGAATACCCCAGATTCCCCGCGGGTATAGTGGAGGCATTATTTGGGGAAGAGTCGTCGTCGTCGTCGTGTGGGGAAAGCTGGAGCAATTTCCCCTCGCCGTTTGGACCGTGACATCGCACCCGACGTTGCCTTCCCATCGGAAGCGACCCACTCATGGGTTCACGCGATCGTTCAAGTCTCAGCCGGATCGATTCCAAGCAGGGGGCCCTTATTCCAGATCCAGCCTCACCGACCCGACATTATCCCGAGCGCCCTGGAGTAGGGCCGAAAACAGCGAGTCAAGGTCGTAGGCGACGATGGGGCAGATCGCCATTTAACCGCTGCCGCCATTTTACCCGCTGCAGAAGGGCACGGCCCTTGGCGGGTCGACCCATGATGACATACTGCAGTTATAGTCTACCGCTTAACAAGGTTCCTCACATTCGCGCCCAGTCCAGTGCCGACGACAGACAGAGAGGCCTCGCTGACGGTAAGTGAATACAGCACGAGAATTTCCACTTAGAGAATACCACTAGTAGTGTGATTATACCTAGAAATGTTACGGGTTGTGAATGATCCCCTTGGAATGGAGGCTGCCTTTTATTACGGTGGTCATTCGTCCTAACGATGCTCGTGTGAATTAACAGACCTGGGCAGTTGACCATGGCCTCAGAGTCTCAACTTCTCGGAATATGAGGTTGAATTTGTAGACAGCCCTATATTTAGAAATTCACTCGGCCTTGGATGTTGAAATGTCTTGCACCTATATCTGAATGAGCTGAATGTTTTGCGGTGGAGTTGGCGTAAGTATCGATTTGAATAGCGACAACGGTTGACCACAAATAAATAAATCGTATTCCATGGTATCAGGAAATCAATTTTGGGCGTCGCATATGGTGGCAGATGTAATCACATGCTCTATTGAGAAGTCGTTGCTGCGCCGGACGACTTTCTTGGGCAAATGGATCATTTTCTGGTCATTGAGCACGCCGGCTATCAGTCGAAGACCCTTCTGAGACATACAGCAGATAACTTCGAGGGAAACGTTGTTCAGGAAAACCTAAACTTCGAAGGATACGGAAATTCGCACCTGCAAAAAAAGGAGGGTACGTCACTGCATCACTCACGCCATGGCTACAGCAAATAGAGCACATCACCCAGGCCTAATTCGCACACCCACACCCAAACACCCAAACACCCAACGCCCATGCACCCAAAATGTACAAACCTCACTTATTATACACCGAACATATACAGCTAAGTTACGTGCCTAGCTAATTAAATGCACTAATCAGGTATGCTAATTAGGCGTTAGGCAAGTGAATTGCGCATGGGTACTGGGCCTGGGTGTCGGGTGTCTGAACTCTCACGTGGTTTAGGTTGGCGATGTACCGGTGTACCCTCCTCTTTTTGCAGGTACGAATTTCTGAATTTATTTCGAAATGTGCGGCCTGACCTCATGACGCTGCTATTACGCACTAGATTGTTCTAATCAGCGACTATTGTTAGTCTCTACGGACGTGTTGTGGAACACGCAGGTTTGATTTGCACATGTGTTGCTGAAGATAGCCGGCATCAAAAAATCATGGTCTACTTTCGCCCTAACAGCGCCGATATGTGTTCGCCTCAAACCGGGTATTCCTGCTAATTCTTAGCGTAGTGACTGAGTTTGGTCATAATAAAAAGGTTTGGTCGTTAAAAGCCTACAAGTCTCTCCATATCCCTACAACTTTTCTCGGCCGACCAACTATCCATTGCACCTCTACAGTCTGCACCTGATACGCCCGACCGACGTCATCTAGTACCTAGGTACTCTTTCTACGTCTCCCATGGCTTCACACGATCGACGCGCACCACTAGAGGCACTGCCTACCGAGATTCTTCAGATGATTCTGTCTCGGATGGCCTGCACCGAAGACCTATCCGCGGCCATTAAAGCCAGTCCAAGGATTCTCCAGTCCTTCTTGGGCTGGCGTGAGAAGATCCTCATCAGAGTCATCCAATCCAGCCTTGACGCGGAAATCTTCCAGGAACTCCTTGGTTTGGTGGACGTTCCGAATTTTGGCAACCTCCATTACGTGCCCGGGCCTCAGTACGCTGCTTTTTTAAGCTTAGACCGTGACAGCGTGCACCGCCACGCCTTTTGTCGATCTATTGAGCAAAGAAAACTCGCCCAAGAATTTCAGGACAAATACTTCGAGCGGCTCGGAGAGGTCGGGGAGGGACTCGAATGGCGTGCACCTGTACCGTTTCCAATCCCGAGAACTAGGCAAACAGTGAACACCGTCGTCGGAATCTTCGTCGCACTTAAGAGGCATATTGAAGTGTTATTCGGCTGCGCTGTTTGCTTGCGCGGTGTATGGGTCCTTGGAACTCCTTGTGGATTTGAAGCCACGGCGAACTCATCAGAGAGAGTCAGATGGGGAAGACGGACCGTCCCCTTGGTCAAATTACGAGTTCTCATGCGGATCAATCAACGACAATTTCTGCGACACCTCCTCACGCAAAAGCTATTCGGGCATGCATAGCCGGTATAGGCCGTCCACGGCAATTCATACGTGGTCTCTTACTGCATTTCACCAGATGGCCCAAGGATATCGGAGTCGCTCTCTATAGGTCAATTGGGGAAAGCACATCCGTCCTGTGTGCTTGGGTGTGTCGGGCCGACTTCTTGACAATGCCCAGGTGACAAGGCGTCTCTTATGTCGCTGTTCTTGTCTGATTGAACATTCACGGACGACCTGTCACACACGTGTACGGAAGGAGGCTCAGCCGTTCTAGTTAGAACGCAGATGTTGCTATGTTTGCAGTCCAGCTGGTATCCAGGCCAGTGTGGATGGCAACTATTCCTTATCACAGTCTATAAGAATGCAGATTACTGCCTAGGTACTACGTGGGAAATGATGTCCCTCAAGCGTACACAATATGCCTGTTGGTTATGGCTGTTGAGCCGACATGTAGTAATCAATGAGTTTTCTTTTGTGAAACATCCTAATGTCAAGGCGATACTCCCAATCTCGGCATATGTTGTTTGCATGATGTAGTTGTCGTAAGAGTACACATTGCAAATTATTTTCTGTTGGTGGTTCCGCTTGGGGGTAGGACACATGTACAGAATGAGAAAGTTTAGGGCCCAAGAATCTAATTACAGAGATAGACACGCTGCAGTATATCACGCTGGTCTTCTGGCCTGTGCAATGCATGGACAAGCGTACTGTATACTGAACACCATACCTCCAAAGTCAACGTCCGGGGATATCCCTGGCCGATGTGACATGCTCAGGGGGGCGCTCGTCTCGACTTCTGCAACCCCCTCACCGCCCTCACCACAGGACTGCCATTAATTCCTGCAATCTTTCCAAAGTCTCAAAGATGGTTTACCGTATGGACTTCAAAGTAGACGGCGGCTGCCGCGGAAATGGCCAGCCCGACGCGATCGGGGCCGCGGCCTGCTGTCTCGAAATCGACTACGGAAAACGATCCAGGGCGAAGACCTGCCGGCTGGACGACTACTACACAGCCCCGACCAGCCAGCGGGCCGAGATCACCGCCATCATCCTGGCCCTAGAGTGGGCCCTCGAGCGGTACGACGAGCTGGAGGGTTACCCCAGGCTCCAGGTCAATATCAGGTCGGACTCCCGGTACGCCGTCGACTGCATGACGAACTGGATCTACACGTGGGTCCGGAACGGGTGGACCAACTCGCGGGGGTTCGAGGTCGCGAACCGGGATCTCATCGAAAGGGCTTCCGAGCTTGATGACCGTGTCAGTGAACTTGGCTCGGTGAATTATATCTGGATACCTAGGTCAGAGAATGCGGATGCCGATGCGCTTTGCCAACAAGAATTGGACGAACAAGAGGAAAGCTATGGTTTCATATCATTGCTGTGATGGAAATGTGTATGAGTTCCGCCCGTTATGTGAGCTTCGTTAGTTGTGGGATAGTGTGATCTTTATGGATGGATGATCCTTGAGGCTCAATATTGTGCAAATATGGATGGTCAGGCTGACTATTGGGGCAAGCCAGGGTGCTGACTTGGGAAATACGTTGTTAATAGGAACCTGAGACGTTTACTACAAGACAGTTGACAGCCGGATGACGATTAATGACACATTAAGCATATTGAAGTTGATCACTAGTACGTGATGTAATTATTTCTTTCGCATTGCTGGTATCATGCAAAATGTTATGAATATTAAATTGAATTAGGACCTCCGCTGTGTTGACGGCCGACCTCTGGCCTCAACCTCACTCCTTTCTCCTCACTTGTCCTCCTCGTGGTCTCCTGTTGATACCGACGAGGGGACATTACCTGGCGGTCAAAACATCCACCATCCAAGGAGACGCTTTTCCCGCCTCGATTGAAAACTTAAGCGCAGATGGTAGCGTCCAGGTTGACAGGCTGTGGGCAGCCGTACACCTTCTTCATGGCGGGCGTGCTGTAGCAGTCGGCCTGGCCGGCGGCGCAGTTGAAGAGCTCGCAGCCGTCGCCAGGGGTCAGGATGTTGCGCTGGTCGGCGAAGGGGTTGCCCCACTCCGTGCTGAGCTCGTCTGGGAGAATGTTAGCTTGGGTGAAGACAAAACAGGGAGGTTATGATGACATACAGTAGGCGTAGTCTGGGGCGGTCGAGAACGAGTAGCCGAAGAACAGAGGGCTGGTCAGGGTCTTGGTCTTGGCGACCTTGACGGTCTATACGATCTGGATTAGCTTTTGGTTTTGCAATATCAAGGTTTGGAGAGGGGGACTAACCGAGCCAGACTTGCGGAAGTCCTCCGAGAAGGACTGGCCAGGTTGGACTGTGGTGAGAGGGCCGGTCGCGCTGCCATCGAAGGGGAACGACTGGACGTAGATGGGAGCGGCACAGTTGTTCTTGACAATAGCTTGCTGAGCAGAGACGCCGGTGGCGACGAGGGCAGCGCCGATGATAGTAGCGAAGAACTTCATTTTTGCGGTGCGGTTTTTTGGTCGGGGCTTTGTCGGGTGTCTGGATACTTAGAGGCTGTGAGCGAGCGTTTGTGTGTGTGTTAAAAACAAACACAGTCATAGAGATGAACTGGCTGCCCGGCTTATATAGTTCGCATATGCCCTCTATTAAGCGGAGCGGAACAGCCGATTCCTGGAATGGACGTCATCTTGGCGGGAGGAGTCAAGAATGCGCCTCATCGTCACTTGCGCGTGTCTTCTGGGGCGATCTTCGTATAGAATCCAACGTGAGGTTCCAAATGTCGTGTCCCGAGGTCACGCCCACGGTCGTCGGCCATGCCCGTTCGAGGTGTGGGGACGGTAGTGATGCAACATTGTTGTTTGCTACGGTACCCCAACTCGTGCCCAAATACGAGGGGAGTGCTTCCTTACCTCCTGGCCGCCTCGTATCACTTCTGATGTAAGGGCGGGGTGCTTGTCTTGGACCCAATCAATGCCGCATTAGCTTCCAGAAGACCTGTAAATCCCCGCAAAAGGATGCCCACCGGTGGCGCAGGAACGGCACGGAGTTCTCGGGAGTCGGGACGCACAACTGCTAACTTCAACGTTTCTTTAGTGGCACAGTGGGACCTGCCAAGCCTTAACCTTAAAAGCTAACTCCTAACGAGTAAGCGCTGATGGTGCTTGGTTCCTTAGGGTCGAGTTATTCTGGAACTTTACGGTACTGCTAGCTCTATTTTTAACAGGACTGAATGGGAACGGTGAAGGACCGGCTCACTTTCTCTCTGTATGTCGGAAAGAAGAGCTTCGTTACTCGGCTTCATGATGCTCGCAGGCGGTGCAAAGGGGCCAAGCTGCATGAACACTTGGAGAAATGCAAGACAAACACATTGCTTGTTGTCCACTTCCAGGTCCCCCCTGCAGCTGCAGGCTGGCAACGATTGGAGCATGATGATGGTAATCTGCCAAAGTACCTGAAAAGTAAAACAGAAGGGAACTTCGGATAGAAGCATCATTTTGATTGTCTCTGCCTGAGGCAGGGACATGTAAACGGGCGCCGGAGTTTACAGGGTACAACCAAAAGACTACGTGATGGACTTAGTGAATTGAAAATGAAAGTGTCTAATGACAGCGCTATCCGATATACCCGATCAGGACTATGGCTGACATCGATGATGGTGGATACATCACAACGCCTCAAGGTCGAACGGACCATGCTGATCCACCGTCTCCCACACACCGCTCAGCGAACTAGCCTGGCGCTTGATGAACTGTCCGTATCCCTTGTTACCCAAGATGCCACCGTGGTCTCGGTCCCAGACGACTTCACCGCGCAGGATCGTATACCGCGGCCAGTTGGCAACTACTCTCCCCTCATATGGGGAGTAGTCCACATCGTGGTGTAACATTTCGTTCTCCAGCGTGATGCTGGGTCGCTTTGCATCCGGATACCAAATCACCAAATCCGCATCCGACACACCGGGGATGATCGAGCCCTTCTGCGGGTACAGCCCATACATCTTGGCCGCATTGGTGGACGTGACCTCCACGAACTTTGTCAACTCAATTCTGTTGGCGGAAAACGCCAACGGCATTCTCGTCTCGATCCCAGGAAGACCATTGGGGATGTACTTGAACCTCCCCACGGGGTGCTCATCCGTCACGCAGGTCTTCTTCCCCGTCTGCGCGTCATCGTACCGGAAAGGACAGTGATCCGAGCTGAGGATGGAGAAAGTACCGTTGCGAAGGCCCGTCCAGATCGCGTCCTGGTCCTCGGCATTGCGCGGGGGAGGCGAGCAGACGCACTTGGCGCCTTCGAAGCCGGGCTTGTCGAGGTCGTCGCGCGTGAGGAAGAGGTACTGCGGGCACGTCTCTGCGAAGACGGGTTGGCCGTGGGTCTGGGCCTCGCGGATCCGGAGAGCTGCCGCTGGGTCGCTGACGTGAACGAGCAGGATCGGGGTCTGAGCGATGAGGCCCGCCAGCGCGATGGCGCGGTTGGTGGCTTCGGACTCCAGGATGGGCGGGCGGGAGTTGGAGTGGTATTTTGGTGCGAATAGCTTCGCGGCCTCGAGCTTGTCGGTGAGCCAGTCCAGGACATCGCCGTTCTCAGCGTGGATCATTGTGAGGATCTTGTTCTCCCTCGCCGCCAGCAGCACGGACAAGATCTCCCCATCTCGAAGCTGAAGAGCCTGGTATGTCATGTAGATCTTGATCGAGGTGACTCCATGTTGTCTCAAGAGCGTCATCTCCTCTAGAGCCCTGGGGCCTGCATTTCCCATTAGGAGGTGGAAGCCGTAGTCGCAGTAGCAGTTCCCTAAGGCTAGGCCGTGCGTGGCTTCTATGGCCTCCAGCGGGGACTCGGCTTCCTTCTGTAGAGGAGCAAACGAAACGAGGGTGGTGCACCCTCCGGCAATGGCTGACCGCGATCCAGACTCGTAGCTGTCCGCTGAGCTGCCCTTCCCGAACATGCTTGGCTCTTGGAGATGGACATGGCAGTCGATGCCCCCGGGCTATGAGTTGGTCAGCTAGGTTCTCCATGACCTGGATAGAGACGACTGAGTGTGTAGGCCAGCTGACCATGACATATCCACCCTCGGCATCGATGAGCTTCGATGCCTTGGCTTTACCGAGCGAGCCTGAAGGGGCAAGGAGGACAATCTTTCCGCCTTTGATTCCAACATCCAATGGCGCTATGTCGGCGGCAGTAACGCAGACACCGTTCGTGACAACGAGATCAAACTCTTGAGGAAGAGACATGACGTCGGACAGGGCTTCTGCAAGGGTGTACGGCGCCTACCAAAGTCTAAGGCTAAGGTCGCCCGCTCGACTAACAAAGCCCAGTGAGCCAATAGCCGCCACTGGAGCAAAACGCAAGGCCCTTAAATGCACAGCCTAGCTACCGAGGCTTCGATGTGGACGCCTAGAGACGTTGAAGCCAGCATGAATCAGCGCCCAGGAAGCAACCATCGTCATCGACGCCGTTCCCGCAGCTACTAGTGCCGCAGCCAATCACATCGAAGAGGCAAGCTTATCTGCGCGAGAAGGAAGAGAGCGCGATAGCCGTGGCATTATCCCATGCACATACGACCACTGACCTGAGATGGGCCGGGTTGAGATTTACCGTAACAGGAACAGATATCGACGACCGGAAAAATCACTAAGGAACCAGGATAACTCGTTCGTCCATCTCCGCCCTCTTGAATGGTCTTCTTTTCACAAACTGTACATCCATCGTATTTATTTGACAGTGGTTCGCTCAAAGCCGTGGACAGATACTATCATTCCGAAAAGCTCTCGAGACATAATGATAGCCTTTTGGCCTTGGTGTCATTTCTTTCCCAGTGGCCTGTTCCTTCAAAGTTGACCCCACGGATCTGTGGATGCTAGAGATGGTAAACGATCCACTTGCAACCAAACGCCTGAATAATATTGAGTCTCTCGGTGAGTTTCAAGACTCTATGGTCAAATTTATTATGAACGGCCTTGAACACAGTCGATGAGACACGGAGTGGCGCTGAGGTGCTGTGTGTAGACAGGCTATACCAGAGTCACGCTACAGGTCAAGATAAGTCTGCACACAGCCTGACAGTTGTCTTACTTCTAGTTGAGAAGAACAACTACAGTCATGAAGGCAGAAAAGAGATGGCAGGTTGGGTGAAAGTCGTGTGCTCCAGTGAAGGCTGTTGGCCTTTAATTCGTCATTTTTCGCGGTTATCATTGGGTACTAAGCTTCAAATGAGTCTATAGATTGGGGCGCAAGGATTTTCTGACTTACTCCACGCCATGCTTAAAGTAGCTTACCGCTGACTGCTTGTCACAGAGTATAACTATGATCCCTCAGTAGCTTTCAACATCGATGGAAATGTGCCACGCGGAAAGTCTGCTACAGAGATTAATGACATTTATTCCGCGGCATGAGTCTCACTTTCCCATCTTAGACCGAGTCCAAGACACTTCTATCTCTTCATGATGAACTTCTCTGCTTTTGCCCCTCTATCATTCCTTCTCGGCCAGTTCTTCGCCAACACCTCCACCGGACAAGCGAACATCCTGAACACCGATGGCTTCTCGAACGGGATCATCGGAACCTCCACCGGCGGCGATTCCACTTGTGCCTCTGGTAACATCATGGTGTCTATCAACACGACCGGGACCAACATCCTCTACACGGCGCCTCAGGACCAGATGCGCGTGACAGAGTCATTCGTCGAGTTGAACCAGGTCGACTCAACCTTCGCCATGAATGCAATGTCTGGCGGGCCCAGTGTCATATCAGGCTCCTACAGCATCTTCTGCAAGCTCTGCCTTCCCAGTGATCCCGCAACGGCGCGCAAGGTGAAGACGGTTCAGCTGTTGACGCACGGCGCGACTCTGGACCACACCTACTGGGACATTACGCCAGGCTATAGCTACGTCGACGCCGCGGCGGCGGCAGGCTACGCGACGCTTTCCTACGACCAGCTGGGCGTGGGAAACTCGGACCACCCGGACCCCATCCAGGTCGTGCAGGCAGCATCGCAGGTCGCCGTGACACATGGTCTGGTAGAGCTGCTCCGTGCCGGGAAACTGGGCGGGTTCGATTTTGACAAGGTCGTTGGTGTCGGACACAGTGCAGGGAGCACGCTGACCCTGGCCATCACCACGAGGTACCCCAAGGATTTCGATGCCGTGATCCTGTCCGGGACCAGCACCAGCGCGGCCTCGGTTGCACTCTCCATGGCGGCATTTAACTTCGTCAACGCGAACACGGACCCGGCGCCCAAACTCAGAGACTTGCCCGCCGGGTACCTGACGCAGCAGTCGGCGTTTGGCATACAATTTGCCTTCTACCGGTACCCCAAGTTTGACCAGGACGCGTTCCAACAGCAGGTCGCAAACAAGCAGACGAACACCCTGGGCATCCTGCTCACGCTGGGCGGCATCATCGCCCCGTCGGCGCAGTTCGCTGGGCCGGTCGACGTTGTCAACGGGGAGAACGATCTTGTCTTCTGCGGTGGGAACTGTCTCTATCCTACAGACCAGAATAAAGCTGTTCTGGATGTGTTCTACCCGGCGGCATCAAGTGGGAGCCAGACGTACATTGCCGCGGGTGCTGGGCATTCTATCGCGGCCCACAATAGCGGACCGGACAGCTTTGCGCACATGATTGGTTTCTTACGAGCAAATGGTCTCTGATCAGCAAGAATGGTAAGGCCTTTCTGGAAGACGGAGATTGTCATTTTGTGGCCTTGCTGCCGCGACATGGAAAGATTCTTCAGAGTGTGGCACTCGCTCCAAGACGCTTGGAAGCAAACACCATTATATTTTGTCGGTCTTATCTCGCTTCCTACCCACTGGATTTCTCTGCGCTGCCACACCCATGGCCACGGCTGAAGATTCGCCCAACTCTCACATCTCGCACACTCTTGTCGAACATGGTATGGGTGGAAAAGTTGGGTCCAGCAAGTCGGCGAGGCTGCGACCATGCTTCCTGGATGTTCAAGTCCTTCCTAGGGTTACTTTCCAACCCCACGGAGTGCTTCTTGTATGATTTATAGACTACTGAATGAGAGATCGTGTCTTACGTGCTCTTGATCTCTTGACTGCCCAGAGTACTCAGGTCTTGACGCTTTCACGGCTAAAGCAAGGCTTTTGCCACCTAATAAAATGTGTGACTTTTTCATGTTTCCCTATATCCTTTTCAATTGAGAGCTTTTGAGAAACACGTTGTTCTTCCGTATTTGAGACGTCTTGTATGAATGTACAACTTCGAGGAGAGGCTATGTTGACAGAACTTTCGTGCTTAATATGGCATCCAGCCTAATACAGCGACCTCTAGGTACAGAGTCTTTCTCCAACGGATGTATTTAAAGCGATAGTAAAGTTGACTGAGATATCGCGATCAGTCTAGATATCAACACGATTGCAGATATTGTGTCCCCAAGTCTCCTAAACCTGCTCTGATAGGATGCTGCTGAGGAAATCTCGCTGTAATATTCTCACTCTGCACGTGGATCTAGCTTATTCCCAGGCTATGGTAACCTGGCAGACTTTGGCATTGAGCTGATGAACGCATTGGAGCGGAATGGCCAGGTTCGCACCAGGTAGCAATCACGCAGCGGCGTGGTTTTCGGAGCGTAGCGAAGACCACCGTCTCCTTGCCCACAGTTCGTTATGACACGATCAATCTACATGGGACAGGGTTGAGAGCATATTGGCATATGATATAATCACGAATCATCGCTCACGTTTGGTCTTGGTCAAGAAGCCGGTGGAGGCCAAGGACCACTCGAGATGCAGCCACGCGTCGGCAGATCACCCTCCCAGGGCCAGCGCCTCCTGGGACGCCCCTCACGGGCCGTACCGAATCCCCGAGAGCGGCTCTGATCTCTCACAGCCAAGCTTGTCGTTCACAGACGGCTGGAGAAAAAGGCCCGAATTTGTGGGCCTGGCACCTGGAGCAGGCCGTGGGGTTGCTCTCGAGGACGGGAGGGTTCGTTTGTCGAGAGTCTTTTCTCGATGGGTCAGAAGGGCCTCGACTCGACGGTGCATCATGTAATAAACCTAGGGTTCTAAGATCTCCAGCAGGGGGAGTTGATCACCGCGCGGTGTCAACTGTATGAATGAGACGGGCTGACATTCTTCCACAGCAGAAGTTCGGCGGCCGCACACAAGCCGCCGGGTCTCCCGCGCTGTCCGGACTCAGGTGCCTGACTGAAAGGCTCGCCCTGACGCCAGGGCCTGGTGGTCTCTTGCGCACACTATGCACCTCTGTACTGCAACCGTGACATTGTTTCACAGTCAGTAGCCAAGCCACGTGGGCAACAGCCGGGCTCTTTTGGGCCTAGAATTTAGGGGTAGTTTTTCTGAAAAGTCATCGGCCGCCATGGACGGCAATCTCCCTTGTGGACAGCGAGCATGAAGCTGGAGATGAGAGGCTGTGCCAACGGCTGAGCGACTCGGCCGGGAAAGGCAGATACAGTACAGTAGATCCAGGAGGCAGAGAAATGCCGTGGCTTCGCCGCCTGCCAAGCAGATCTCCTGACCAGCATCGGGCAGGGCCGAGCTCTGGGCATGCCACGAGGAGTCACCCCTGCATGGCTGGATGAAGGGCCAGGCAGAGATGTGCGCCCGCCTCGTAGTTGGGACTGCTACGCAGTAGATTGGCACGGGGACACTTGGCACCTTCGCCCGATGGCCCTCAGTACAACCAGCGCAGACACTGTGGTACTCGCAAGGAAAAACAATTTGGCGATGAGCTACTTGGCACCCTCCTTGCTGGAGGTCCCAGTCTACCCGCTCGCAGGCGGCTGCATATGCCGAATACGATCATACTTGATAAGCTCGCTCCCTCTGCCGGCACCAAGGTCAAATGGGGTCACCAGGACGCTGTTCACCCGATCGCAGGAGGCTCAGGGGGCGACCCGAGGACACCGAGTGCCGCCCATACTACATTGCAGGGTCCGTCCTATGGCGGCCTGATCCTTGACGTGTCGGCGCTGAAATATGCTGGCGCCCGACTGTTCTGAGGGTGAGAGAGTTCACCTGCTCACTTATCTGCGGTGCTTATGATCTGCGGTGCGAATGACGACAATAACCCCTACCGCTCCAAGCCTTTTGAACGCAAGGGATTCCATGGCCCTCGAACTGTCGGCTTTTTCCAGGCTGTTCCTCGGCGTTCTTTCTGTCGCTTGGCCCTGGAATTTCCGGGAGTACCGGTGGCCGATCAAGCAACTCGGCGCCAGCTATCGGAACCGAGGTCGGAACGCGGAATGCTCAGTTGCTATCCACGCCTGAGGGGGCGGTGATTCCATCCCTTATGCCTTCGTTGGCTTGTCGGACCCCGGATCATGTCAGCCTCGTTCAACTGAAGAACCCCTTGCGAGGCACGGTACGGGTAACAGTGGGCACCGGGGTATTGTGGAGCCAGTTCTCGTTGAACGGTTCCCCTGAGAGCTGAAGCTTGCGACTTAGTACGATCTAGTAACAGAATGATCATTATCGGATTGCTTTCATCTCAGCCGTACCATTTTCATTAGATTTAACCATCGTGACAGATTCTTCATGGCTTAGTACTGATTGGTCTCCAGAGAAATTGTCCCTCTTTGACGACTGACCATCTCAATCCCGGATGACGCCGCGGAAATACAAGGCTGACAAGCGCCTCGTCTAGCATACCTAAATCCGTGTCTGCGGAAAAGGCCGATGATCACCGGAGAGATCTTGGGTCCGTCCCTGGATGCTCCCGATCTTCATGAGACTTGAACGATTGGCCCAGGACGTCTTCCTATACGAACTTGAGCATCCAATTCGCCGAGGCTCGATTGTGTGTGTGCTGGAGGCTGGGAGATGCCGTCCGCGGGTATTCCTCGATTGTGCCACGGCTAATCTCCAACCTTCTTTGTTGTTGGTGGTGGAGGTAATTGTGTGTGTGTGTATGTGAGTGTGTGTGTTGTCTCGCTCAGGCCCGCCGCAGGTCGCCGGTTTGACTTTTTAGCTTCCTCAACTATCACACATTACGTGCATGGGACCCAAGAAAGATTAGGACGAACGCTGGGAGCCACCGATTTAAGGTTTGCCATGGCCCCCATCCGTTCCGGGCTCCGCCCACAAGCGCCCCGTGGTTCGAACTGGGTGCGGTCTGCCCACCTACCTGCCTGGGCATAGTGATTGGAATGAGCGGTGCACATTTGTTTGGAACCTTATTCCTTGTGTGAGGCCTCTTGCGTAATGGCCAATGCAAAGGTTGTTGCTTGAGGGCAAGTCATCCGGTCGGACGGCCGGTGTCCAGTCAGATCTTGAAGCAGGGGCATTGTTCGGTCTCGCTTTCTGCTGTGAGAAAAGGAGTGGTGATTTCTCAGCCAACCTTACGTTGTAACCCGAGGGAGAATCATTCTGGGCCGCCTTGTCGTGTAGATGATCAACATGCGGGAGCCCCGGGGGTTCCGAAGTCATCAGGCTTCAACGCATTGCCCAGTCAGTGGCCAGCGTCCGGATTTCTAGTCTGGACCGCTGCATATGTGTCTTGGTATCGTCGGTAGGCGCGGAGTATAGCCCAGGAGAGCCAGCATCGGCTTTGAGCCCTCGGCCGGAAGTTAGTGAAACGCCGACGGTGACCACCATCGCGGGCGCTGAGAGGCATCTGTTGTGAGGGCAAGCTTGGCTTGGCACAGAAAGGGAGACGATCTGCGCTGGTATGAGGTTATTAAGATGAACAAATCAGATAACGCCTCACCGGATAAATTCTCCGAATTCGATTGGCCCACTGAAAAACGGGTCACAGTGCCCGTTGGGAACAGACGCCCCGTGACGAGCGTGCGGATCCAGCATCATCCCGGTCATTCCGGAGGGCCAGCCGTATTGATGTACGGACGTAATGCTCCTATGCTGGGCCACGAACATTCACTCGTACAAACCAGACTTGTGGCTCTGAGTTTATTGCTCTTCTTCTTTCATGGAACATCCGTGGCATGGTAGTAGCCATGCAGGTGATGTTAGTTCTTCACGGCAAAAGAAGCATTCAAAGGAGCGCACACGGACGGAACCGTCCATTCCTAGATGCAGGTCATAAAGTATCTTCATCTACCGTCGGTACAGGATGCAAGGGGTGGTCCTGTAGGTTCGTGGCTCTCACCTCGTATGTTTCAATGCCTCGGAGCAGGGGCTCTGGCAACAAACTTTACCACGCAATGTCCCTGAAGTAGCGGGAAGATGGCACGGATGAATGCTAAACCTTAATGAAGCCAGTCAAAATGAGTCCGCCGCCCACCCTTCCCGTTCATGAGGGGGGCTCTCATGAGGATGGATTCTCCCTCATCTCACTTGGCCGACTCACATTCAATTCAACGCTGAATGTCCCAAGATAGTCGACATGGCGGCGCAAGCCACTGGGGTCTTTGACCCAAACGAGTACTACCGACTGACGAACCTCGCGCTGGGCGGCGAGTTTTCTCTCGATGTCGACGCTTCTAAGGATATCCCCGATGGAAAGTTGGGAATGGCACCGTCAGGGCTGTACACGGGACAGATCTATCAGATTCTGGAGAACTCGGACGATCCGGGGCACTACTGGTTCGCGAGCTCCTGGCTGGGGGCGAAAAAGAAGATGGACGCCGTCATCAACGACCGAGGGGACTACGCACCATTTCTGAGGAATTTCACTACGGATTACAACCAGACGTGGGGGCTCACACAACACGTTGACGTGACAAACAACCGCACGACATGGACGATTATGCCGGATTGGTTCGGCGGCGTGGGATCGAGCCTCGCTATGAGTGTTTACAACGACACCAAGCAGCCTTACCTGGCCACGCCTGGACCGAACCCGGATCTTGGGAATGGCGATGTCAATCAGGCATGGTTTATTACGAGGGAGGAGTTGACTATTGATGACCCTACATTTTCGGCAACAAACTTGCCAGCTCTTGCTACAGCTGTACGTGTCTTATTCCCCCACACAAAGTGGATCCATTACTGACAGTAAATCATGGATAGGCACCAATAACACCTGAAGGGGTCACAGCGACTGCCGAGGCAACACCAACATCTACGGCAGACTCAAAGGAAGAGTCAAGTGAAACTGACCACCTCGCCGGCCCACTAATCGCCGCTGCCGTGGTCCCAACCGTAACCGTCTTCCTCTCAGTCATCGCCTTCATCGCCTTCATCTGCCTGCGCCGCCGCAGGGCCAGGAGGATGGCGCGGAACATGCCGTACGGAAGCGGCACAGCCGCAGCGTCCAAGGACGGCCTCGCGTCCGAGATCCTCGACACGTTCAGCGTGGAGACATTGGGCCACTGGCGCCGACGACAGTCGTTGCGAGAGAAAGGCCCGCCGTTCTCGCAGAGCGTGGCGAGCAGCCACCTGAGCGAGCCCCGGCTCCCGCGTCTGCCCGAGGACAGCGCCATGTCGATCAACCCACGAGCGAATCCGCTGAGGCCGCCTCCGTTGCGAACGGCATCGTCCGGACGGGGTAATCCTCAGCTTCACGGCAGACCAAAATTCTTCGGGTCTTCAGCTCTAGGACTGTCCGACACTGATACGACACTGACCAGCCAAGACTTGTACCACATGCAGATCGAGGAGTTGAGCGGAGTATCGCCCACTAGGAAGCCACCGTGGATGGAGGAACGCAGTCCAAGTGTTATGGAAGGAAAGGGGATGGAAGTTTTGGACACGACGTCTGGCGACGTGCACAATCATGACCAGAGATACGGGAGGAATAACAGGCCACCAAGTCTTTTCGAGTTGGAAAATACCCGGCCGGCGAGCAGATATGAGCTGGAATGAATTCAGGTATCTGCTATGTGCACAACATGTACATAAAAGTTGTTTCAGCGTTTCCATTTTATTTGTTTATCACCAGCAAATCAGCAATACTCTGGAGGCGAACACGGCACCAGTCCATACAAGAATAGCCTTAAAAATTAAGTGATAATCCCACGAAATCCATGTCCTCTTTCTACAATCGGCATGATGCAGCATCACTTCTATTGCCTGTCAACCTGGCCTGCTTTTAAGGTTATTCTGCGGGCATAGGTGCGCTGCCCGGCTGTCATTTTGGTAATACTTTGAGAAAATCAAATTGATGGCCTCATACGTGTCAAGAAGACAGATCAGCTGATCTACTGCGCTCAGGAGGGCCTCAACACGGGGAGGCGACCGAGGATCTTCCGAATTTTTGGCGAGAACTCAAAAGACGAGTCCAGACCTGGGCCTCTCGCAACAGACTTTGCCAAGTCGACTGTGCAGGGTTTTGGCCCTGTGCTCCTCCTACCCAAGGGGGCCATGGGACGGTTCTGGGAGTCGGCACGCAGCCGCATCGTTTCAAATCTGCTACTTGTGCGAGTCCGAGGAAGGGGAATGACCAGACGGTCGGGGGATGACGTGCAGGGCCAGGTATCACGACGAGAGCGAACTGGATCTACGCTTCGGCGAAGGTTGCTGTCATGCAGGGGCAAATCTACCAGACGTTCATAACGAAACAACAGAGATTTATTCTCCGGAAGTCATTTATTCTCGATGTTATTGCTAGCAGCGCGCGCGGCTGACAAGCATGTTGCGAGTATCTATCAACCAGTCTATATGGTGTCACCGTACCGCTGGGCGAAGAAAATACAATCAGTATAGTGTACAACAGCTGCTCACACATCTATGCATAGTACAAACACTTTCACTCTCAAACTGTCATGGAACGAGGCGTGCTGCCTATTACATAACATGTTGCGAGGCGTGTCATTGGCTCGGCTCCCCCGTCCATCTGATCGACGATGAGGCGAAGCCTCCCCCGTGGCCAGCTCCAGAAGGTTCCCCAGAGTCGCGTGAACCGACATGCCTGAGCATAGCCTAACGACAAGCATAAACAGGATGGTCCGGTCTTCTTCGGGTGCGGACCCCATGCGGCTAGGATTGCCCGATGTCCCGCTCCCGGGGGGGGGGGGCGTCCTGTTCGAGAAGGTTGGTTCTAGACGCCGCGGGACTACTGAGAGGCGCATTCAAGGCATTATAGGCGATGCTTCCGGCGACGAGATTGTACCACAAAGGGGTCAAATTGATGGAATGGGTGTCATGTATCATTAATAGCTACTGAAACACAGCCACGATTTGCGGAAGGACAGGGAAAGCTGTAGTATCAGGAGCTGAACTTTGGGTCGAAAGTGGATTGTCTTTCCGCGATGTCCTGAGCCTTGCCTCAGCATCGGTGTAGACATGAAAGCAAGTTTAAATTTATATGGTACGGGGGCTTATACGTCAGAAGTCCGGTACTCCAGACAATGAAACCGACAACTTTAGGCGACTTTCGCCTCACGGCCTTGGTCCAAATAAGTGTTCTGGCTGAGCTGCGGTAATACGTGAGAGCAATGAGACACTTGGATGTACCTTCACAAATCTTCATTTTGGGCTGAGCCATCATACGAGAGGCGAACAAAATTGAGTTTATAGATTAGTCAGTAAAGTGTAATGAAGGCCGAAGGAGTGAGGAAAACCCAGCTATTCAATGCGGTTGCGTGAACTTGCATAATGTTGCAAAATATTTCCTGGACAGCACCCAGAGGAAGAACACAAGAGAAATGCTCTTCTATCGTGAACGGACTCAAGAGGACATTCTATTATTTGGCATTTAAGCATTCTATAATCACGATCATGTAGTATCATAATTGCTTGACCAGTAGCCCTGGTCCTCAGTCACAAAGCATAGTTAGTTACAGATCGTCCAAAGCCCTAAGCCGCTTGCTTCCACGTCTACTACGGACACATGTGTTTTCACTATGGCGCGGAGTTTTAGGATAAGAGGCCACACCTCTGAGCCTTATGGGACTTCTCGACTCTTTTCCAAGAGTTATCAAGCCTTGCGGTGCTCGTATTTATCTGTGTTACTGGGTAAAGTATAGACACTATTGTAATAGTTTCAATCTATATGCAGCGTATGATGCATACAAGCAGAAAGCCAGCTACGGTACTTGCATTGAATAATCGATTGTAAAGCTATAGTTCGGTATGATGTCTAGTAACCGACAGCCTAGGTGACCAAGGTGTGCCGCCTATCAGTACTGTGCTGTCTTTACTTGACTGATATCGAGTCATTATTGAGTAGCTAGGCTCTTCAGACCCCTGAATACAAGATCCAATGAAGTCTGTCCCCAACAATATAGTATCGCTTACGTCGGCACATTTCCTGGCATCGTCGGCCCGTGTTAAGGACATCCATACTAGTACGGTCTCCCTTTAATGGTGATTTTGAGAGAGGTCCCCAGGAGATTAAGGCATACGGAGCAAGGATGGTCCATGAGTATTTCACACGATAGGGACGGAATTGATAGTTCCTTTATCAAAGATTGGATAGGGAAAGGACTTGGCCAAGATGCTCGAAAATCAGCATTCTCGTAACCAAACACAGAATGGTCGCCAAGTTTGAAACAACTCCTTGCCGAAGCACGCCATTCGCTAGCCCAATTGAACGCGCAACGTCAAGAACGCTTATCTATAATGGACATGTCTAGATCGGCATGCAATTGCAAGCATTAATTGCGCGAGTTATCTCATGAAATATATGGACATGTCCAACTGCTCGTTCTGCCTCTCTCGTCCCAAGTGCCGTGTCTCCGGCTCACCCACGTGGTATTGATGCATTGTGCAGCCGCTCCCAACCATCTGCCTGATATTCCTGCTCACGTGGTTTACGATTCCTGTTTTTGCTTGTACCACGGAAATCATGTCAACTTCAGATAAGCAGGCCGCAGAAGATGCGACGCCTACTGAGGGCACAGGGGTTCAAGGTAGGCAGTCCTCAGCACATGTATCCTCTTCGCCAGCTGATTGACCAGCCAAATGGTATCGCACCCCCTTCTACAATGCTACAATCCTTGGATTCTGCAGTCTGGCTGCCCCCGGCCTGTGGGGGGCCATGAACAGTCTGGGAGCTGGTGGCGGGCAAGCACCGTACCTGGTCAACACCGCCAACGCGCTTACGTTCTGTCTCATGATCGTTTCTTGCTGGCTCACCAGCTCACTCGTCAAATACGTCGGAATCAAAGGAGCACTCGTGGTGGGAACCATTGGGTACGCACCCTACAGCGCCGGCTTGTACCTCAACAACCGATACGGCGTGGAGTGGCTCGTCATCCTCGGCGCCGCCTTTTGCGGCATATCGGCGGGGGTATTCTGGGCCTCGGAGGCCGCGATAGCGATTGCATACCCCGAACCGAGGAACCGCGGGCGCATGATCGCGTACTGGATCACCTGGACCTGCGTCGGGCGCATCCTGGGCGGGGCTATCAACCTGGGCCTGAACGCGGACCGGAGCACGGCGGGCCAGGTGTCGTACACGGTGTATCTGATCTTCATCGCGCTCCAGGCTTCGGGGCCGTTCGTGGCCTTGCTTCTTAATCGGCCGTCCAAGGTCCAGCGCTCGGACGGCAAGCCGGTGGAACTGTCGATTTATGACAACCCGTGGCAAGAAATTAGGTCGACGACGCGAGCTTTCCTGAATAAGAAGTTCTTACTCCTGATCCTCTGGATTGGCCAGGGTGTATACTCGGAGGCTGTGTACTACACATACATCGCCCTTTGGTTCAGTGTCCGAGCTCGTTCTCTGGGATCATTCCTCTCTGGAGTCGTCGCAATTATCTCCACTAATTTGCTGGGGGCATGGTTGGACCAAAACCAAATCGCCATCAGAAAGAGAGCTAGATGGGCATTTGGCGTCATCATGGTTACCCAAGGCGCCTGGTGGATCTGGCTCACCATCAATGTCACCGAGTATCGACGCACCGGACCGCTTTTCGACTGGGCTGACGCGGGCTTTGGAAGGGCGTTTGGTCCATTCATATTCCTTGTTGCCGGATTCCAACTCAACTACAACTTTGCCTTCTATCTCATTGGTCAAATCTCCGAAAGCCCACAGGAGACTATTCGTCTCGCTGCTCTCTTGCGTGGTACGGAGTCGGCGTGGCAAGCGCTAAGCTACGGCCTCAATGCTCTTCCCATCTTCGCAACAGTTGGAGGTACATACTTCAACTTTGGTATCTGGGCTCTTGCTTTGTTTCCTGCGTGGTTGGTCGTAAGCAAGATTGGAGTTGAAGAGCCAGGGAGCGAGAGTGGGGCTGTACTGGAGGAGCAAAGCCAGGACTGGATAGATGGGAAGAGTAAAGTCTGAGCTCGCGTGGGAAGCCTACTAATGACATGTGGCTTAATTGAGTGTGAGATATATCTTATAAACAGACAATATTATGACATAGTGGCAGCAGAGATCGATCTTGACACATCGTTTTCTTCAGCGCTGCAAGCCTCATATGCGTTCTCACTCACCGATAACCCACTGAATCTGACCCTACTGACGGCTGATCGGGACCTTACTTCCGTAGCTTTCATCCAAGGCAAATTTTACTTTACGAAACACACTTGTAGACGACCACATCGGATATTGGAGATATTGGAGAAGCTGTCAATTTGACCACTACCTAGGTACGTATCGGTACAATCTGTTGTGCCTTCCGCATGCTACGCATGGTCCGGTCCGACTGATTCACCCGACAAGGAAACTTTTTGATGTGAAAAGGAAACAATGTGCCCTATCCGAGGTGTGTTCCACACAAGGGAAAAGCAAACAGTGAAATGTGACATGTGAAGGAGGGACAACAGGTCAGTTTCCCGGCAAGTTGATCTGCCGGCTCAAGTTGCTCACACACATGCCCCAGGTCATGCCATCACACAAAGAAACAAACATGCAAGCGCACCGGTGCAGAAAACGAAAAAAGAGAGGCCACTCTTCAGAGTCTGAGCCCCTACTAACTACCCAGTACGTTACCACGCGTCAAAGAGTCACTTGGCGCAGCCCATGTACTGGAAGCACTCCTTGAAGGAGCGGGTCTCGAGGGCGAAGAGGCCGCCCTGGTCGAGCAGCTCGGCAGGCTGCCACAGCTCCGGGTCCATGCGGGTCAGCAGGCCCGGGTAGCTGGTGAGACCGGCCGGCTCGGTGACGCCGAAGGGGTTGCGGAGCACGATGTACTGCCTGTCGCCGACGACGGCGTACCCGCAGATGGAGTAGGCGTGATTGGCGACGAGGTTGCTGCCGCGATACATGTGGCCGGTGGCGTGGGTCCAGGCGCACATGGGGTTGATCGTCTGTTATTATTATTCTTGTGATCAGTATGAAGAAACGTCAGAGAGTTGGACAAAGCAGCAGGGTCTTACCTTGTTGTTCACGCAGTTCTGGCGGACGACGCCGAGCAGCTCGTTGGAGCTGTGGTTCTCGCAGCGGAAGTACTGCGGGTCGCGGCCGTTCATCTGCGCCATGGCCTTGATGGGGTCGCCCGAGTGGGTGCAGGTGATGTCCGGGTGGTGCTCGTTCCTGTTTTTGCCGCTGCTGCCGCCCAGGATCCACTTGGCGAACGCCTTCTCGTACAGCGAGGGCCAGATGTCGGTGCCGTCCGAGGCGCGCGCGAACACGGGCTCGTTGTTGGAGTTGGTGATGGGGATCTCGTAGTTGACCTCGACCGTCTCGGTCTTGTTGTTGTTGTGGCCGCCCTTGTCGTGGAAGCGGACGCGGAGGGTGTGCCGGCGCCGGTTTCCCTCGTTGTTGTTGCCGTCCTCCATGCGCTCGTTGTGCGGGTGCACGCGCGTGGCGCGGTTGATGGAGGCCGGGCTGGCCCAGAAGACGGAGAACATGGCCGCGATGAGCCAGCTATTGGTGGAGGCGCCCTGGGTCGGGTCGTCAAAGAAGTGCATGGGGCGGCGCCTTCCGTCGCCGATGGAGAAGTTGGTCACGTCGTTGACGAGGCGGCGGTTGACGCTCTGGAAGAAGTAGTCGTACATGTCGCGCCACGATGCATTAGGAGGGGACCACTCGTTCTCGTCCCGGCCGGGCATGTTCTCGTCGTCCTTGTTGCGAATCCGGAACGGCGTCATGAACTCGTTCATGGTCCGCGTGAGCTCCCGGTTGGACACCTGACGGGCGATGCGGTTGCCATTGGCATTGGCCTGGATCACGAGGCGAATCTTTCCGTTCTGGATCCGAGCGTGCTTGACTTGCACCTGGTTCAGATCCTTGAGACCAATCTGCTCCAGATCCTGCAGACGCTGGACCCGGGACAAGTCGGGCGTCATGAGATCACGCTCGTTGAGAAGGTGAATGTCTTTCTCTGTGAGCTGTGAAGCAATGCGCTCCTTCTCATTCAGCTGTAGGCCGGCGTAGAGCACAGACTTGTTCTTCAAGTCAAAGAGCTCATCGTAGTCGGTCTGTAGGACCTGAGAGATCAGGGTCGACGCATTGACCGAGTTGCGATCAATACGTCGGCCGAGCATAGCCTCGACAAGTGCATAGGGGTTGCAGCATCCGATTCTGACATTCTTTGGTTGCTGGTCAGGGCGAGGGCCACGGTCATCGAAGGTTGAGAGCATCATGTCGCTGCGGAGGTCTGGGAGGTCGTCGTATTCCAATGTCTCAGTGCGATCAGAGTCGCTCCTCGCCTTCTCAGCCGTGCGGCCGAGGATGGCTTGAACAAGAGCATACGCGTCTACTGCGACGACGTTGCTGTCCTTTGGAGGCTCAGAGACGATAGAGCGTGCGTCACCCATGTTGCAAATATTATTGCTAGGTTCTGTACTGTGTGGGAGTTTCAAGAGTCTGATGAGTGATGAGATGAGTGCAGACTTGTATTTCTGGGTCTGGCTAATGCAAATCAAAAGTCAACACAGCAGAGTTTAAAGGGGGATGTGTTCTGTCTTTATATGGTACTCGAAGCTGGCCTCCATTGCCTACGGTCTCATTCTACGGTCCGCTCGTCAACCTTCCAACGCATGATTCACCACTCAATGATGATCAGAATGTACATGAGGAGACTATGGGCCGATTCATGGGACCCAGGCCATCTCCAACAAGGTGCCCAAGCCCGGTGGACTAGACCCAAGACTTCGACCTTTTGCATGTGGGCTCTCGATATCGGGCACGTATTCGTCTTCCCCTCTCTGCCACGTAAAACTCCCAACAAAGTCAATTCAAGAGATCCAAAAAATCGATTCGTCCACGACACGATCTCCAAAACGTTGAGCTGCGCCTCGCTGTTTTGGCCCCCGCCGCACTTCCTCATCGGGGACATTGTGGTATCCTGAAAAAGCATGGTGATACTTCGCGGCATTGGTTTCAATATGCACGGATTAGCTCGACACTATAGCCATAGAAGGCACTCGATGACGAGGCCGGCATAAGAGACAACATGTCTCGTTGCACAACTGGCCACCAGCCCCTCTCTGGGCATCATTTCGTTGGTCGTACTGGAGCGTTCATCCGAATACCCAACTGCATATATCACTGGTCGTTCGTATTCCGATGCTACAGACACATGGTGACTTGGACTTTATGAACAGACACTAGGACTTGATATTGCCGAAAGTTATGTTAGCTATGTAAGACGATGTCGACGACCGGGTGGAAAAGGTCTTGGACCCTGAAGCTTCACATGAGAGGGGTCCCTTGTCACAGTCTTCCACATTTCACAATTAGGTTCTCGGCCATGCGATTTCCCCACAAAATCCCCTTCGGCTCGATGCGGGAAACATGGGTCAAGGGTGCGGCTCAAGCTTGAGCTCAAAGGGATGGTGGTAACGAGGAGCTGCCAAAGTACGGGAGCCAGGGGCAGGATCGACAAAGCGGCGTTAGGGAAGCTCTCCACTGCTACACCAATCAATCGAGATCTCCATGCAGTAGCTATCACTTATTGCTGCCTGCTCTAAGCTGTGCCGTCCATGGACAGGACTGAACGAGTCAAGAATGTGCCTACGCCGCTCAAGGAATCTAAACCTTGTTGCTGTCTAGTGGACGACTGAGGAGCAAATTACATCCCACGAGAAGCAGGAGGCGGGAATGAAAGGACATGTCCAGCTCCACAGCTGTGCCCTCGAGAAACCCTGGATAGCTCGGCAGGCCATGTTCTAGATCGACTGGAGTTGGGGACCATAGCTGTGTTAGACTTCGTTCCCCTCACACTTTCATGCGCCATGATTTGAAGGTTTAAGGCCGCCATTACTCAATTGGTTGCCATCGGAGGTGTCTGAGCCCCCCTATATCCGAAGCTCGTGCATCATCTACCATCGGAAGCCAGAAAGGTGTCGACTGTGGTCAACGTCGACACTGCGGTACAACATTTTCGACAAGACAGAGGTCTGATTGGATTCCGTGGGGAAGACCGGTCAGTTGAAGGAAAGCAGTAGCAATTGTCGCGCTGCAATGTGCTCAATCTGGCAGATGGATAAATGGATATCCGTGAGCCTGCCGCAACTGGCTTCATTGAGTTCTCTGGTTGCTTCTTCGAGCAGATGGCAGGCATGTACGATGTCAGGTCTTGGAATGAATGTAGCCATTCACAGACCAGTCTGGGCCACTGACCGGTATCCGACCGGTGTTGCAGATGCAGATGCGTTGACTTTGCTGCCCGCCCCAAAGCTAAGACGGCGTCGACGATGTGATGCGCCATGCATCGTTCGTACATGCGAGAACAACAGCGAATGCATGCATGTCCATCAAGCTCCAGGACAGCTCTCCGCACGGGTTGTAGTCCGACTCAGAGGTGACGACTACGCAGCTCTTGTCACCAATGGAATAGCTCGAGACTACTCTGGGCTACCCAAGAGTCGAGCTGGAACCTTGATGGTGCAGCACGTGAAGCTTCGAGTGGCTCGCTGGTTCCTTTACTAGTGCGCGCCTTAGATCCTGAAATGCCAGATCCGAGCCAAACCGGACGCCAGGACGGATCTGATTAGGCATGCTGTACATCCTCCAGGCAAACTCGGAGATGACCAAAAGGGTTATATGGGTTGCGGATCGAGTAAGGGGTTGTTGACGCTGTTCGAAATACCATGCAATGAGGCAGTTCCAATCCATCACGGGCAACGATTCTCCACATCACATGCCAGAGCTTACCACTGTCTGGCCATACATACTCAGACTCAACGGACGGCAATGCCTGGCAAGGACAAGGATCTCCACCGGTTCCGAAATTCAATTTCGAGCCGCTGCCGTCCTGGGACAACACACAAGATTGGTAACATTATGAGGTCGTAGCATTTGTTTCACAGCATGCACGCCGAGCTGCTTACACTCCTGGTTAATAATGTCGACTCCTCACTTCCCCTCGCTGACGTTACCATGCAGCTTCTGCAGCCCGTCAACTCAATTTGTCTCTTCTGTCCCCGAACTTCACTTCATGTCAGGCCACATTCAGGTGTTTTCCTTCGTTTTCACATGGATCGGGGTTGGAATTGGGTTTGGACGTTGCGAGTCTGGGCGTCGGGCTAGAGCATCCTCTCAGAATCCCGGGTCGATCGGGTATCTCTTTTGGGATTGGCACTGAACCAAACTGTGCTGGGCTACTGGGTACCTAGGTACTCTTGAAGCCTTTGGACATCGATATTCTCGCCGAATCTCTGAGATTCCCAGCTTGTATGTGCCATCTGGCCAGGTAGCCACTCGTATCCCGCTTCAGTCATCAACTTCACGCGTTTTTCCCCTCGAGAGACCATGATTATCTTATCAGTCATGTAACGTCTAGTAGGTCGATCCTTTCTCCATGTTGGAGGTGACACGTTCGCCAGCTTCTATTGCATCGCAGCAATGCAGGCGAATTAGAAATTGGAATCGGATCATGCATCACCTACCAATGATTGCCCCACGGTAAATCGTTGGTCGAGACATCTTCCCTATAATATTCGTATATCATTCCCATTCCACAAGGGTGGTATCGGGTATGAGGCAAGACGTGGAGCCACTTGCACAACCGGGATTGCGGCTGAATCTTCGAAGTCACGGTCTTCTTTCATGGGTGCGTTGGAAAACGCGTGCGGTGTACTCGACGGCTTGATTCATGATGACGGCGTGATCGCAAACTCCTTCCCTGGCAAGACGCCGCTGAGTTTGTCTATATTATTTGGGTAGATATCTAATTACTAATTATTGTTCTCAGGATAGCTACTAACGGTTTGGTAAGTCCTCCAAGGTGCATAGAGCGAAGTATGTGTTCCTTGGTACGAGACTGTTTATGAGAAACGCGGTTGCAGTTGTCTCGGCTCTTCCAAGCAACCAGGAGAAGGCAGATTCGCCAGTGGTAGTCCCTCAGCTACCACTTGAGGGAGACGTGCGTTTGCAGGATCATGGCATTCTAACAAGGTGATCCTAAATGCATAGAGGTCAGCAAACCCAACATGTAGAATCACCTCATGATCCACGGCCACAAAGCATTTGTATAAATTGAGGAGAGCATATTTACTGCAAGGTGCGGTGGAATGAAGGGAATCTATGGCTTAATACCTGGTAAGAGGATCAATAAGAACTTGTCATCGGTCACTCCCCTGGGAAGAGCTATTACGTGCGGGACTCAACTGGCGAGAATCAATGATGCTTTTATTGAAAGGCCGCCATCAACTTTGTGATGAAAATGCCATGCCGCGAGCCCACTGCCCTCGTCTCGCGGCTCTTCCAAAATAACGGAAGCTATGGATCAGCATCTGCCATGTCCTGCTTGTACCGCTGAATGCACCGGTCCTTGCTCTCCTTAAAATCAACATGCGGCGCAGGATAACCGAGCTTCTCAAATTCCGCCTTGCTCAGCCGGCTATGCGGGTCAAACACAGCCTTGCCCTTGACGTCCTTCAGCTCCGGCACCCACCTCCTGATGTACTCCCCGTCAGGATCACACTTTTCCGCCTGCACGACGGGGTTGAAGACCGTATAACTAGGCTCCCACCCCTGCGTGTTGTTGCTCAGGTCCCAGTCCACCAGCGTCTCGGCAAAGAACCGCTCGCCCCTCCTGTAGTCAATAAGCAGGTTCGTGCGCAGGTAGCTGCTCGTGTTCATGCGCAGGCGGTTGTGCATGTAGGCCTCCTCGCGCAGCTGCCTCATGCCCGCGTCGACGAAGGGCATGCCCGTCCTCCCCTCGCACCACTTCTTCCACCCTTCCTCGTCGTCCTCCCACTGCACAAAGTCGAACTTGAGGTTGTGCGGGAGGTTCATCGCGTCGTGAGGCGTGATGGAGAGCATGTGCCTGTAGAACTCGCGGAACACGATCTCGCGGACCCAGCTTGATATACCCACGTCTCCTGAGTCGAAGTCGTCCCCGTCGTTTGCTTCCATCGCCGCCTTTAGTGCTTCGCGGACTGAAATGACGCCAGAGGCGAAGTAAGGGGAGAGTCGGCTGGAGTTGTCCGTGGCTGGAGTGGATCTGTTCTTCTTGTAGGTCTTAACCTTCTTTCCGAGAAAGTGTTGGAGACGCTTGATTCCGGCCTCATGACCTGCTGGCCACAGCTTCCGGATACGATTCCTGGCTTTTGTTGACGCGAACTGCTTTGACTCCGGCAACGCAGGAATCTCAGAGCTGAACAAATCCTTCAAGTCTGTCTTGGCCTTTTTGTCATTCGCAGTCGGTGTATCAACCACGGTGATGAGCTCTGGATCGTTGGCCACCTCAGCCAGCCAGGCCTTGTGATAGGGGGTGAAGACCTTGAGGGGACCGCCTGAGCCGGTCTTCAAGGCCTTCGGCTCCACCACTGTCTGATCATGCACCACTTGAAATGATGCTCCCAGTTCCCCGTCCGCCAGTTGATCGACGAAGTCTATGTCTCTCCTGAGCTCATCGACCTCGTATTCGATGTTCGCGAAAACGTGACTGACATTGTGTTCCCGGAGGAATTCCAGTACCTTCTCGCCCTTTTCTCCCCTCTTCTCGGCTGTCAAAATCACCAATGGGATGTTCATACCGTGCAGCTGTTCCTGAAGTATCCTTAGCGACTCCAACAGGAAATCTGTTCTTGCCGGGCTGGTGCCGTGCCACTCAAGATCTTTTGGTGACCACAAAAAGCAAGTGAGAAGATGTCCGGAGCCTTCCTTCGCCTTCTTGGACGCCTCAGATAGCGCCCGGTTATCTTCCGCCCGGATATCCTTGCTTCTGAACCAGTGCAAGACATTTGCGGCCTTCTGGTCGCCCTTCTGCTTGTTCACTTTCTCCAGAAGCTCCTCCAATGGCGGGTGCGCGTCGATCTCCTTGGCTCGTTTGGTTGAAGGGTGCTTGAGCCCGTCTTCGTGGGACATAGAGCGCTCGTGTCGTTTCGACATTGTTGATTTCGAACGACTGGTTGTGCGATTGATGCAGCTGGATGTTGTCCGGGACAAATACGGGATACTTCTCCGCAAACTCGAAGGCGTAGGCTGTTGATATGATCTGAGTACGAAGGAGGTGGCACGGTTTGTTTGAAACTTCAATAATCGAAACTGAGGCTGAGACATGGGAAATTGAGTTTTGCAGCCCACAAATGAGAGCTATGTTCACTGTCAAGAAATGTCATCTCTAACCAAGGGAGGAAGTTGACTTGAGGTACAAAGTCTATGACGCAACGGCTGTGGGACCCCTTCTACCACCACGGCTCTACTAACCCGGCACATTCAAAGAATGGGACGCAGCTAGTGAGCGCCGCACAGTCTGTGCCAAGGGTGCGGCTCAACCTCAAATGATAGGGGCCTAGCCAAGTACGTCTAGAAGCACTTCTAGTTGCAACTACCTGCCAACCTTTGATTTCTTGGTCCTGGGAACTGTGGGCTCTGCCACTCATCTTACTCATGTTGGTCGAAGAAGAGGACCTTTTCCGTGTGCGGATGCGGGAGAGAATCGCATCCTTGGTCTAAGCAAGCCTTGACCAAAGTTCGGTTGGCAAAGCTGACAATGCAAGCATACCAATAGCCTGGATCGAAGATCAAGGTAGCCCAGTGGGGTATTAATGAAAGTAGACTGTGTGTATCGAAGCAAGAGCTTGAAATGAAATGCGATAAAAAATCAGTGGAAAGCGACAGCCTTGATTCACCTCGATTTCAAGCCGGTGATTGGAAGGTGGCTCGCAAACATTGTTTAGGAAAGGCGTGATGTTACGGAGTTTTCCAGACGAGGAAACGCTATAAACTGGTGTGCCAGAAAATCTGCAGACATGGACCAAGCCAGTTTGACGAGGGCAGCAGCAGTGGACTTTGCACACTGAAAACCTTGGAGTCCAGGGCGCATCTCCAGACTCTCTGTCAGCTGAACTGAATTGCTCTCCTTTCACATTTGGAAGCACCTCCTTGCGCATCCTTGGATGCCTTATGTCAGGAAATTCAAGCCTGGCCACCAGGAAACCTCATCCTTCCTCTCCCACATCTCATGCCATAGCCAGGGAAACAAACGGTACCGCCAGCCACCAACGTTTACTGGACGGGACAGGTCACTCAGACTGAAAACTTCACACTCAGCTCTCTGAATACTTCCTCACCTTCCTTGACCTCCTTTCCTTCACTTGACATCGCCGTAAGCTTGCACTTTTGACGTCTTCAACCTTTCGGCGTTTCTTCCACCCACAAGTTGCCCACACACGACACGCGTTATCGTGTCTACCAGCCTGACCAGCCTCGTCTTTCCAGGCATCACCCATTGCAGACAACCACAGTACCACAGACCACCTTTGCACTCGACGCGACCGTCAACACTCAACATCAACATCAATGGAGCGCGTTGTTCCCTTACCCGCCGATACAGGCGGCCCGTACAAACAGATCTTGGCGGCAGAGCAAACTGCGCAGTCGCTCCAAGCGTGGATCCAAGAGAAGAATGATATCATCCGCACGGGCAAACAACAGGCCCTCGACCATGGTATTCCTGACGATGTCATCGACGGACACGTCAAGCAGCTGGAGGAGGATATCGGTCGATTCAAGCAACTACTGGAGTACGTCGAAGCATCACGCAATCACTGGCGGGAGATGCACATGACTGCCTGCCGAGCTACCGTCAGCCCTCTTAAGGTCGTGGACATGCCGAATGAGATTCTGCAGATGATCTTTGGCAATGTACAAGACGTTCCAGTGGGACAAAGAAAAGTCCATACCATTCATACCAAGTACACCCTTCCAAGCCCTGATGTCGCAAGCATCAAGAACATTCGACTTACTTGTCACACTTTCTGCGACAACGGCTCAAAGTTCCTCCTTCCGATTGCCCACATTTCTTTCACGCGATCTTCTCTTCAGCGTCTCGAGGATATCTCCAACCATCCAACCATCTCGGAAGGCGTACGCGGCCTCCAGGTTCACGCGAACCCCTACAACGCTTTGCTTTCCAACGATCGAGACCGCTTTATTCGCACAACTCATCAAAAGTTTCGGATGCTGCAGGACAGAATATGTAAAGATGTGAGGGAAGTTACCCAGGTATCCGATGCCTCCCGCTTGGATGGGGTCATTCCAGAACCCGACCTCTCCAGGGCCAACGAACTCAATGAGGCCCTGACAGAAGGTGATCGAGTGATGGAAGCGATGAGAAAGGTATTGCATGCCACCAGGACGGAGAATACGCTAGATCACTTTGAGAACATCATCAAGAATGCCCTTGACCAAGCTCACGATGAGTATGGGCGGAGGTATCTAGAACAGCAGAGCCTCATGCGAGACCGACAAGTACACGACAACATTGCTACCGCTGTTCGCAAGATGCGGTCCATCAAAGGACTCTGCATCACTGATCTAGGCCGCCGATTATGGGACGATATTCTCAGGAGTGGACTGGGCAGGCGTTACGATGCACAAAAGTACAAAGCCCTCATGGGTAGCCCCAACCCCTTCTGGGATCTCGTGGTCCGCGCCAATATTGAGGATTCATTACTGGATTGGGATCGCACTCCACGGTTTTCCCTGTTGAATAAGCTACCTTTGGTGCTCGAGGCCGCCAGCACCAACCTGACACGTCTCGACATCATCATTCCGCCAACCCTCAGCGTGGAAGTCCTAGCGGCAGACCTCCCAAATGTTCGACGCGCATGCCAGAACCTCAGATTTGTCTCAATCACAGTCACTCAAATAGCAGCCACGGAAAATACTCGTTTCAGGTTTCGTTTTGCGTCTCTACCGACAACTTACACCCTCATGGACGCATTGCTTTCTTCACCCCGGCTCGAGGTAGTCGAACTTCAGCTCATTCATGGAGCTACACATCAATTGTTCTACTCAGCTGATAGCCTCGGCTCTGTGCTCGCGAATCTGCCTTGGGACACGCTTCGAAGTGTTTTCCTTTATGGCTTCCCCGTAAAGGTTGAAGAGCTCCAACAGGCCTTCGAGGATGTGACCGGAAAGATACACCTGGATTTGAATGGTGTCTATTTGATGCAAGGCACATGGGCACAGGCTCTTGAAATTCTGCGAGGAAAGGCAGACTCCTCATCTCATGTTACCAACCCTCGAGGAATTGAGCTCAGGAGATTGCATCCGCTGCAAACTCGAGGTTTTCGACAGAAGTTTCAGAGCCAAGGTCCCGGGCCGGCGTCACTCTACATTCGTGGTGTCAACATCCCGAATCCCTTGATTGAGGAGCAATGAGTGACAGAGCTACGCCAGAGGAGGCTGAATCCAGGAAAAGATGAAGGACGTGGATCCAAATCGATAATGACTCCAATTAGAAGTCTTGGAGCCTGTGTTACGGGCTGGCAATGCAGCGAGACTCAAAGTAGACAGTGGTTTTGCCGTTTTGGTTGGTGGACGACGCCCTAGACAGACAGATCTGTCTCTTTACTGGACCAACTCCATGAACACCACTGTCATAGGTGTCCAGGTCAACGACATGGCACGCGCGATCTTATCAAAAAGGCAGGACGGAAGTGGTTGGAAGTTGAGCCATGCAAGCTATGAATGAAAGTATATCGAGGCGTACCAAACGGTCACAAGGGAAGCAGTTGGGTGCTACCGGATGCCTAGTTAGTGGCGGCAGAAGAAATGCATCGTGCTACCTACGCGTGCTCCGTAATTTCACCACCATCGTGCTCTTCTTAGAGCAACTAAAGACTGGCCGGGCACATGGGCCTAGATTCTAACTTAGGTAATGCGCGCCGATTGTGAATGGCTCACAGAACGCCGCCCCTGCCTTAAACTGCACAATCCACTCAACGGCAATTGTTTATACTCACTTTACATTAAAATTTGGACGACGCGGTCATGTTGTGACATCACTCTGCTTGCCAGCCAACAAGGTTCTCAACGAGGGCTGGCATGATATATGTGCCAGTGCGCTCACTCGCAGCAGAAGATAAACTTCCCAAACATTTACACAGGGAGAGAAGAGCTTGTAATTAAAATCAGTCCCACAAGAAAAGGTAGAGGGCGGCACGACAATGTCTCACAACCCAGTGAGGACAGTTCCTGGGTGCAAACACTTCGTGTCAGGCCAGTTGTGCCTCCTGTCAGGCGTGACCAGAGTGTGAGACGGAGCTTTGACAAGAAGAACAGAGCGAATTATCAGCAACCGATCCCCAAACCTGTCACAATGGCGGATGCGTTGATGAGCACACCGCCGGCCTGCCAAATCTTCCGTCCGCGTACAACGAGCCTTTTGTGGCATGGAACTCGACTTTGGATTTGGCCAGAGATAAGTACAGTGAGGTCGCCCACCTGACTTCCGCAATGGACATGCGGCACCAGCAACCTCCTGGATGAACTGAATGCTGCAGTCATCATGCATTTCGCCGCATTACCGCTACTCTTTGGCCTCCTGGCCACTAGTCATGCCGTCCCCTCTCTTCCAAAGAGGTCCCTGTCAGAGACGCCGCCACCAAGAAGCTCCGAATTCTCCCTTGCCATGAAACTGGGCGGAGTGAACGGTACATACGCCCCTCTCAACGCCGTCTACCTCGAAGACCGAGGCCTGCTACTGCGGGCGACGAACACGACCGACGCTCCTGGAAGCCCCGGTACGCTTTTAAACCACGTCACGGCTCGTGACGATGGCGGAAGACTCCAGCGTGCTGACACGAGACACACAGTGTACGTCAACTCGACGGACTCGGACGACGATTATTTCCCCGACGCGCTGAACCTGGATCTCACCAACAGCCCGGACGTCTCCGCCCCTCCCGGGGTGTACGGGCTCTTCGTGTCTGACCCTGGGGACGCGCACGGCTTGTCGAGCTATGTATTTGGCACCATAGACGAGCAGCAGTTCGACTTCCACGTCGCCGACGGTACGCGACCACCCACGATCCCTATGAAAAGACATGCCCCGGTGGCAGCAGATAACAACAAACACCGTGCTTCGGCTAACCGTGAAGCGCAGGCTTCGTCTACCACAAGCTGACGGCGGCTCCCCAGAGCTGGTTCGCCTGCGAGGACATTTTCGAGAACGTGACGGGTGTCTTCCTGAGCTGGGGGGTGTATGAGACCAATTACTCGGCGCCGCCCGGCTGCGAGTGGACGGAGGTTATCCAGAACTTCAACCTCACTGCGCGTGCCAGTTTGACATGGGCCTAAGCGCTCCTTCGAGCATTACTTGAACCACGAAAACATGGCATGCCTGGGGTGGGAGGTTGGCGGACAAGGTGGCTCATATGGAGAGTCGGCCAGTTGCTGCGGCTGACTTCGGAAAGCGGGCAACGGGATGGTGCACGTTCGACCCGTGACCTTGTCCTTTTTCGTTCTCTGTCTTTCATTCATCATGTTCTTCTTTTTTTTTCCTCCTCTCCTTAGACTGCCAATCGAAACTGGCACAAGCCATTCCATGATAATTACAACCGTCTCTTCCCAGACGAAGTTTCCCTGAACCTGTGAACCCTCCATTGACCAACATATCGCTGTCACGGACAAAACAAGGAGTGCAGGGCAGTTGGGGCTGAGAGAGATAACAGCCCATTGCGCGAGTTGACGAAATGCGAGCAACATCAGGAAGCTCACGACGCGTACCTTATACTTTGAAAAGACGTATGGCCTTGTCCACGACATGACAAGCGAGGGTAGTAGAATTGACACCTGCGACTACTAAAGCAAGGGCAAGTCGCGTGCAATGCGCGCCCGTCTGTGACGCTTGGACACCAGCGACCAGCGGGAACAGACCAGCCCGGCCTGCAGAAAAACGAGTCCGAATTAGCCTGAGAAAGCAGGAATTGTCAGCTAGATGAGCAAGATGATCGCGCAGTGTGACTTGTCTCACGGCGCGAGGAATCATGTTGGCGGACTGACTCTGTGCGAGTTCATAATCGGATGGGGCTCGACTACCGACGTGTCCGTGACGAGGCCATGTCTCACGGATTCTATAATAGACATCCTCATGTCCTGCGGGTTGTACTGAGACACACCGTATCGAGCAGCAATGTAGCCTCTTGCTTCGTGGCAGCGACTGAACCTTTGGACGGGCCCAAAGCCACAGCATGGTAGCAGCTGCACAGGGTATGGCAATGAGTCTCCATGGCGGACATCTTTGAGTGCGCCCCTAGTCGGACAAACTCGCAGAACCGTTCGGTCCATGTGGCTGTGAATTAGAACTGCCGTTTGTTCAAGGCGTGGCGGTCTCAGGGTCTCAAGTAACGCGCAGACGCTGCAGGTCTTCTAGAACATCTTCCTCCGAGGTGCCATTCTTCGCTTCTTGCTTCTTCCAGTAGATGCAGGTGCTCGTAAAGGAGGTGTAGTCGTCTTGCGGGAAAGGGAATTTGTCAAAGGTGGCATCCATCTCTCTGATGCGGTCGAAATCGGGGCTTTTGTCTGCCCCAGGGTTCCTGACACACGTGTTAGCCGCATCATGACCAGTAAAAGCCTCAAGGCAGCGGGCAGACTTACTCTTCCCAGACGTCCCAGCCGGTGCCGACGCACATTGCGGGTAGACTCTCTTTCAATGCGGCTGCCCAGATATCGCGGTACAGATGCACGCCGAAGACCAGAGTGGTTCTGTCAATAAGTTCGTATGAGCCGGGAGAATCCACGGTCTTTCCACCCAGGCCAGTTAAAAAATCCTTGTCCGGCTGGGTGAAGCGCGGCTCTTGGTAGATTGTCTCGATGTCTTGCCCAGTTTCTGACTCTGTCAGGACATGTTAGCGGCCTACCATGCATGAAGTGACTATCTGGAAAAATGACTAACTGAGAGCTTCTATAATGGCGAGGAAGGCCGCCAGCTGGATGTGAGACCGACGCTGAGCAGACCACGAGGCATCTTCGGGATCGAAGGCGCCGAGACCAAGACAAACAGCGCGGGTGATCTTCTCGTGCGAGGAAGAGTTACCTTTTATGGTGCTACATAGCTGCTCATAACATTTGGTTGCACGCCATTTGGATGCAACCTTGTGGTGGTCGGCTGTGATGTCGTCGGCGGTGAGCTGAGGCGCCCCGTTTGGGTGGAAGTTTTCAGGCGGGCCTCCCACTGGTAACCGCAGGACCTCTTCCTTGCGGCCCAGCTTTTTGCCCTTGCGAACGATGCGCGTCCATTGTGACGGGTCATCTTCTTGGTCTGCTGAAGAAGCCATCACCGCGATAGGTCATGCGCGAAATGGACAATCGTCGCCTCGCTCTTGAGAGGCAGGGAAATTCTTGACCCTCAATGCTCTCGAGTGGCAGCGATAAGGGACAAGGTGAGCTCCGATAAGGCACGCCAACTGCTGTGCTCGTGTTGCTGAGTCATCCGATGCTGGACAAGGGGCGAACGGTCCACGACAATGTTTGGCCTCACCTCAAGTTTCTCCTCACTTCCAAGGTTGATAAGAGGTCACTCATTAGCTGTCTCAAAATCTGCCGGCTGACGGCTGAATTCCGTCGGAAGAATTTAGATGGCATCGGCACCTGACAAAGGAGTAAGGAAAGAGTGGTAAAGACAAAAGACCAACCCTCGGAACGGCAACAGCTCCCAGCTCTCGAAGCATGCTGACATTGTGGTCTCTTTTGTTCTTCTTCAATTCGAGATTTAATTTCCATCCTGCAATTCTCCCAGGACTCAGCCCATCCTCGCGCCGGTACTTGAGGGCAGAAAGAGAACCACCTCCAATGGCCGCCAACCCATCAGTTTGACTTGCAGCTGCCCAATACAAACTGCTAAAAGTATAATTTCTCGGATTATAAATTGTCGAGTGATCTTTAAGCACCACGACTGCTGCTTCTAAACCGAACCGGTCTGAAGAAACTAAATGTGTGGCTTGCTTCTCACCCCCCAAGTACGCCGACTGGCCAACCATTATCGTGTCGGGTCGTACAGTAGGAACAGTAAGCGACTATTCATCCGGATTTCCCTGGATATGACTTGTCATCTATTGGCTTGCGGTTCACCGGTGCATTTACCGCACATTCGGCATCCAGGAAGAAACATTGCTCGAGTGGGTGACGAGCATGGCTGGTCCCAAGGCGCATACGAAAATGCTCCCCGCCTCGTATATCGCCGACATAGCACAATTGAAACCTCACCCTGACTGGCTTGATGAAATGCATTTGAGTCGCCCCGCATTGCTCTAGCTGCAAGTTTCAGCGCAGCCGTATCCCAACCACTTGAGCCGGGCGAGTTGCGGAGTCGATTACAAATTAACAGCACATTGCGCTGTGCTCCCAATAAATTCCTTGACCCAGACCTCATGTGTTAGATGGACAATCCATCCTACGTCGACTTGCAAGTCTCATTAACCCTTTATGTAGTTGGCCTCTTCAATCATTTACCTGTGCTGTCCAAGTAATGCAAACTCACTGACCGGTGATCGAAATGTCGGACAGCCAGATGCATGAGGACTCCGAGCCGCAGACAGGAGGTGCAGACGACCCGATGGCACACATGCCAGCACAAGGAGAGTGAGTCCTCCAGTTCTCAATGAGCCCATTCCATTCCCGCGCTTTCTGGTTGAGCTGACGGAACAAACATTGCCTCCAAAGCTTCTTCTATGTCATTGACTTCTATCCTGCTCGTCAAGAAGGCGAAAAGCCGAGAGCTGGAAAGGTTTCTTCTGTAACCAGCTTTTCTACTGACGGCTTCAGATCAAAAAATGGTCCGCCTTATACGGAGGTATCCGAACGTTCGGAGTGTCGGTGGATACACATACCCATCAATGATATAGATGTTGCACGAGTATTATTTGACATATTCCTGTCTCTTCCTACAGTGATTCACTAACACGAGTCTAGAAATGCGTCGAAAGACTGGTTGGTGATGCAGCGTCCGAGCGCATGGACAGTACGTGGAAGCAGAAGCTTCGACCGGCAATACCTGTTTCGCTTGCAACGGTTCCAAATCACGCTTGGTCCATGGAACCGTCGGTTCTGGTGCATCCCTTGGCCGGAGAGATTCGCGATCAACAGCAGTCACCAAAGAGCATACCAGGTTTCACTGTATTTGTGAGGTCTCTTTTGACATGAAACAGGCGGCAGGCGTATTACTCTTGACATCAGTTGCTGACATCTCCTCCTCAGCTTCCTTATCTGAATTGGGAACTTTTTAAGATGATCAATCATGGCCCTGCTAAGGTCATGAGCCCCGGCATGAGGCATCAACGCAGAACACTCGACGAATTCTACCACTCTGGTCTTAAAAGCACGCAGCACCGTAATGCCGGGCAAACCGTGTCAAAATGGACAGGTACAAGGACAACTACGCAAACCGTGTCAAAATGGGCAGGTAAAGAAGGAACCCCCTCAGAAGATGGAGGGTCCGAAGCCGTGGGGGACAGCCTCGTCATAATGGTTGATCAGCTCTGGATTTGGGCTTTGGATGAGTGTGGGTGTCACCGTCGCGGGAACTATCTGGGTCTTGTGACTGTGGATGATCCTGCGCAACATCGATGAATTTTGGACTAACAAGAACTCAGACACGCTCGTATCTTGCTTCACGACCAGTAAGCCCGTGCTCAAACCAAAGGAACTGAAGCCACGCGCTCTGGACGTCATGGCCTCAGCAACCACTTTCGAGGACTTGGAGCGTTGCCAAGACATAGTCGACTTATTTGAGCTACTAGTTCACCGCTCAATCAACCGAATATTTGAGGAGTCCAATAGTGAATTTGTCGACATGCTCTCTATTTACAGGTGGGCAGCAGCGAACAAGGTGTGTGATATCCTCATCAACTTCGCAAGATACATTTGTGAGAGCACCTCCG
This sequence comes from Diaporthe capsici, assembly GCA_013364905.1. Taxonomy (NCBI): domain Eukaryota; kingdom Fungi; phylum Ascomycota; class Sordariomycetes; order Diaporthales; family Diaporthaceae; genus Diaporthe; species Diaporthe capsici. Next base: position 751,416 of record WNXA01000015.1, read on the forward strand.
TCACGAGTGGGCTAATTTTTCAGGCCGCACATCATACGGTGCTACTGGAGGCATTCTCCGCGCGACAATCGGGTATAACCACAAGAGACGCTCCAAATGAGGGAGCAGAAGAACTGAAATTGATACTGGAGGTCGTGGACATCCTTGACGAGCTGAACATATTAATGCTATTGCTCGAAAAGCAAGCTGACGTGGTCAATGACATCCGGTTGAAGCTTTTGTCAATCAACTCACGACATTCTGGAGATTACAATGGGCCTCTGATAGAACAATCTAAGGATCGGCTTGCGGGCATGAAGATAGAGACAGCACGACTTCATGGTGAAGTGACACATACTCACACACTGGTGAGTTGAGTAGGGCCGGAACACGCAATGGTCAGAAGAGTCGCTTACTACGTGGTCAACAGCTCCTGGAGCTGTTGGACCTAGAACAAAAGGCAGCCAGCCTCGGAGGAGCCCGTGTGACGACCAAGCAGGGGCAAGCCGTGATGCTGTTCACGATCGTCACCATCATATTCGTCTGTCGACGCCTATCTCTCCTTCTGTTCCTACAACTAACCTTTCGTAGCTCCCTCTATCCTTCTTCACTTCCTATTTTGGCCAGAATGTGGTGGAGCTCACCGGTGACAACAAGAATCCCAAGTCTAGCGAGGTTTGGAAAATAGGAGGTCAGTGGCTCACTTCCCCATCAAGGATCTTAGGTACCTCTTGAAATAAGTTGAAGCTTACAACTAGGGCGTACAGCCCCGATTTCCGTGGTAGTAATCGTTGTGGCACTTGTCATTGCCTTCTTCATCATGTCCTCCTGGAAGCGAAGTAGAGTCGCTCGAGCCGTCAGAGCATTCTTGAGACGTCTCAGACAGCGCGGCAGACCACAGACTGATATCCTACTCCATGACTTATGAATATGACTTCAAGAAAACACTGCTATCATTGAATAATAGCGAAATTCTACCACAATACCATATGTTCATGGTAGATTATTTCTCCCGGATTTATTCATCAAAAAACTATTCTTCATTCTATACTATCAATGATGATATTTCCTGGAGAAGTCGTTGCTGTATACTGTCGCCAAGTCTGCGCGGTATTTAAGAAGAATTCGCAGTGGCTTTGGAAGAGGTCCTTTATAAGAAACCCGTTTTTGCGTATCACCAAGTTTGCATGCTACCAGAGTTCTAGAAATAGCTTCTAGCATCCTTCGACCAAAGGGACATCTGGAGGGTCAGCAGAGAGGGTGTCACTGTTTCGAGCTCGGGGGCACGGTAAGACGATGCTACGGGACATTCCGACAAGTGAATCCTGGCGTAAATGTGTCCCGTGCCTTGCTTGATATAAGGCTATACAGATCAACCAGATGCCACGAACCCCCTATTCCTTCCTAAGGCCGCTACCTACTCGACGGTTGCACTGCATCGCTCGCTCCATTGTGGGAACACATAGGCAGGCGATGCTCCCCTCCCCAGCCAAAAATAGCCCCCACATTTACCCTTGAAGAGTGCGTGCAGATCTTTTGGGGCCGCGGGTCCTCGTGGACAGGTACGTACCGAAGGGGCGAGGATGCCCTGGATGTCGGGCGCTTAATCGCCGTCAGCAACTGGCTCGCCGAGTGACCCGCCACCCAAGCTCCCGCGACGGCTGCCGCGGAGCTAGCTGCCGCAACAACCCGTCCAGGTGTCGGCATGGAGAAGGTCTCACTTGGCTTGAAGACCCTTCTTCAACGGCTCCTTCGATCCGGGTCTCGCAGTTGCGCTCACGGCTTCTCGAACGTCCATGACACAAGCCTGAAGCTCTACCCAGGAGTGTCAATCTCGCGATCCGGTCCCTGAAAGTGGCCGTCACACCAGGCCGGCCGCTCGATTGGTCGCATGCACGATTGTTGGTGTTGGTGATGGGGGGAGCTGCACACGGGCGGGGGATTTTTCAAGCCTGGGCGGCCCAGCGAGTCGCCCTCCCGAGGTGCTGGAGATGCGGCGTCCGGCGCTGCCATTGGCTGGGACCACCTCGACGGCAGGGGCAGGGGCTGTGGAGCTGCAGCTGCTTGCACACCTCTCCTGCGACCTGACTGGCCAACGCCTCGTGGAGAAAGCCGCCCGGGTTGCATCTGGCCCAGATTGCCGTCCAAGCCAAAGTGCACTCCTGCCCACTGCTGCGAAGCCCCAGCAGGCTTCCTCTCTCTCCTCGCTCACCTGCCCACCCACACCCGCCGAATTGGATGGCACGATGCACATCAGCTTCGGCGGCTGGATGCGCGAGGTGACAGGGCTAGACCTGATGGGGGCCTTGTCCACTGCTACCGCACCTCGCACCACACGCCCCCCGCCCCAGCTTCGACGGCTGTCACTGGGTGGCTATTCAGTACCCAGTCCACCCCTCCGTGGCTCGGATTTTGCCCATGCAGGTAGGTGAGAAAAGAGGTGAGATTCCCAGAGTATCCTGCGCCTAATATTACCCTTGGCTGCCGCTCCCACCTCACTCTTGTCATTCCTGTTCCTGTTTTCACTTTTTCAATTACAAGATACCCATTATCACATGTCGATATAATCAGAAAGAAGTATCTTTCCATCCATTTCCTCGCCAGCAACTGCCCAGGCTTGACTCGCGACCTGTCGACCAGCATCGCCATCTATTGAAATCGGGGCCCGCAGAATTTGGGCAAGAAGGCTGGGAAACGAGTTGCTGTTGAGCAAAAGAGCCGAACTTGGAGTAACGAGGCCGAGGAGTACAGCTCGGGGGAAATAAAAGCTCGACAAATTCGAGGATCGTCGACGGCAGCACACAAACTCACCTCCCGAGGTCTCACATACACATACACACACACACAATGTTCTCCTCAACATTACTGGCGCTCATCAGCGCAGCAACACTATCATCAGCACACACCGTCCTCACATATCCCGGATGGAGGGGTGACAACCTGATCACCAACGACTCGTTCCCCTACGGCATGCAATGGATGTACCCATGTAAGTCGCCACGCCCACGATCCCTACTCGCCTTGTTGCTTCTCCCGCCCCCTCGTGATACCGGGCATCGCAAGGCCCTCTCGGAGACATAAGCTGACATACTCATCCTCTCCCCGCAGGCGGTGGCTACCCAACGACAACAAACCGCACATACTGGCCCACGACGGGCGGCGCCCTCGCCTTCCAGCCGGGCTGGTTCCAGGGCCACGCCACGGCCTTCCTCTACGTCAACATGGGCTTCGGCACCGACGGCCCCGACAACGGGCCCTGGAACATGAGCTTCCCCATGGTCCCGCCCTTCCAGATCCTGGGGCCCAGCAAGAACCCCTACCCGGGCACCGTCTGCCTGCCCCAGGTGCCCCTGCCCGCCAACACCACCGTCCAGCCCGGCGACAACGCCACCATCCAGGTCGTCGAGCTGGCCGTGCACGGCGCGTCGCTCTTTTCTGTGAGTAACCCCTGCCCAGTTTTGCTGGAGAACGGAGGAGAAAGTGGTCATGTATGCTAACAAGAGAACCCCACAGTGCGTCGACATCACCTTCGTCGAGCCCGGCGACGAGCGCCTCGAGGTCGTCAACGAGACCAACTGCTTCAACAGCAACGACATCGGCTTCGCCGACGTCTACACCATCGTCACCCGCGAGGTCGACGCCGACCCGGACATCTCCGCCCGCACGTCCGGCGCCGCCGAGACCGTCGAGACCGTCTTCTGGTACTTTGGCCGCCACGCCGGCGGCCGCGGCACCACCTCCGTGTGGAACTTTGTCGGCCTCGCGCCCGTCGCGCTGGGGCTGGCCTGGGCTCTGTTCTGAGTGGGCTTGAGTAGCTGTTGATTATTCTTGTGGTTCGGTATACCAACTGCTTTCTTGGGGTGGGCGTTTTCTGGGTGGCGTTCAAATGGGAAGGGTATGATATCTCGCCTGGGCTACCTATGACTGTCTAGGAAAAAGGGCTCTGGGCTTATACTTTTAATGCAATGCAATAAATGCAACATACAAAACTGGAGAGCACTTGCGTGACAATTGGTGTGAGACTGGGATGGCTACCGCTGGATAATTTGCAATCCTAACTACATGCGTTGTCTCCTCGCGACCATGGCTCTGGTGCATTTGGGGCCACCTAGTTCAGCCAAGGCGTCGAAATCGTGGACGGATGCGGTTGTTACCGTTCAAAAGGGGAAGGCACCACACGCGAAAAGATAGGAGCAAGACTACGGGAGGCAAGGGGTGCCTCGTCGGCTGGGCAATGGGAATTGGGCGGCGCGACAAAATCATCCCGTTGGAGAAGAGCGCACGCGTGAAAGATGGTCTAAAACTCTGGATCATTACGGTATCTAAATGCCTCCAAATACTGGAGACTGCGCCAATGTACGCTTCCGCTTTCATGAGTGATATCAACAAGTCGGCTACAGAAGTCCAATCACCTCCTTCGCAAGGTTCGTCACTCTCTCCTCACCACCTGCCTTCGCAACCTTCCGGACGGCCGCGTCGGCGCCCAGCGTGCGCAGGACCTCCGCGTGCCCGGCGCCGGCGATGGTGCCTAGTGCCGCCAGGGCGCGGTAGCTGACCTCGGGGTCCGCCTGGTCCTGGAGGATCCTGGCCAGCACGTTGGCCAGCAGGCCAAAGGCCTCGGGCGTGATCGCGTTGCCCTCGACCTTGACCTTCTTCTTGGACACCAGGTACGCAAGGACCGCGTAGTTCAGCGCCGCGGTGGTGACCGCGATCAGGACGTTGCGGTTACGGGGGAATCCCACGGGGCCCTTGAAGGGGGTGTCCGATATGCCGACGAGGGCCTCCATGTAGTCGACCACCTTCTCCGCGTGCGCGTAGGCGACCTGTCGGCCTGGCTCGGTCGTAAAGAGATTGGCGATCACTCGGAAGGCCATCATGGCGCAGTTCTCGTTGATATTGGAGCCACTGCTGGGGTGGAAAGCGGCGGTCAAGGCTATGTCGATGATAGAGTTGCCGCTGGGGTCAATGAAACCGGCCGCCAGTGGCGAGGTGGCCACACATCGGAGAAGATCTAGACCAGGGAGGCGGTCGTTGTCAGGCCACTGGCTGACGAGCTTGAGCACGAGGCCGAGGTCCAGCTCTGAGAGGTTCAGAGGCTGAGAAGTCGAGGCGGCGGCGGTGCCAGAAACTGTTGCGGGTACGCTTGGGATCGCTTTGCTGAGATTCTCTGCCAGTCTGGCCAGAGTAGCCTCCTCTGTTGGGTTGAGCGCAAAGTCCTTCCTGCCGGACGAGATCATCGTGGCACTGATGGAGAGGATTTTCTTGACCACTGGATCGAATTTGGCAGTAGCCAAGGTCAGGTATTTGTCTTGGGGTAGAAGCTTCTTTGAGGGGGGTGCTTGTGACGCGGATTCGTCTCCGGGCTGGTATCTACCGGTGCCGAACTCGTCAACAGCCGGGCCTGAGCTCTGTCCGATTGTCGCGCCTTTGGTGTTCTCGACGATGAAATTGGAGACCTGGTCCAGGTAGGTCTGGGGCAGCTCGTTATCGCTCAGGAACTTGGAGGCTGCCTCGTACGGATTCTGAGAGAGGCTGTATGGGAGCTTCAAGGCTGGGGCGCCATCCTCAATGGCCACGTCGAAGACATAATCGTAGGACTTGCCCATGTACTCGACCTTCTTTCCACTGCTTCCAACAGCATCCACAACTGTGCCGACCTCGATCCATTGCTGTTGAGCTGGCTATCTCGTTAGCACGGTGACAAGAATCCATAATGCGAGAGCGGCGTAGGAGCTTACCAGCGGACCATTGGTGTGCAGTGACAGAGCCATTTGGCTGGTTGATCATCTGGATCTGACCCTCCTTGGTTCCAGACTTCGACGTCAGGAATTCGGGACCGGGCAGCTTCTCCTTGTTAATGCCGCCCATCTGCTGCGCGGGAATGGAAGAGGCCTTGACAGAGTCGTCGAAGCTCGCGAGGGTCTCGGCGTCCGCGACGTTCTCCACGTTCCTTGTGAACACACGCACGACACCGTCACTTGAGCCAGAGACAATGTCACCCGTCTGCTGGTTCACAGCAACTGACCAGACCGATATGGCGGGCAAAGTGATTGTTTGCACACACTCGAGACCACGCCATACCCGGATGGTCCGGTCCTCGCCCGAGCTGACCAGCTCTCCACTCGGCAGCGCGACCAGACTGTAAACGAAGGACTCATGGCCATGTAACTCGCCAACGGATTGTCCGTTGAGCTTCCACAGCCGTATCACGCCGTCGTTGTGTGCGCTGGCAATGTCTGCGCCAGAGGGGTGGCCCTGGGGAACCTTGCACAGAGCCCGTACCACGTTGGAGGTGTATATAGTGGACCGAGGCTCGACCTGACCGCCGGAGCCAGTGCGCAGATCATATATATGAACCTTCTCGTCGGCCGACCCTGTCACGACTGTGGTCTCGTCCAGGGCCAGGACTCCCCAGACGCTCGCGTCGTGGCCGGCCAGACGCAGCTCCGGCTCCCACTTTCCGACACGCCAGACGATGGCTTGTTTGTCCCAGCTGCCCGATACGATATAGGTTCCCTTTGGCGACACGTCGAGGGCGCAGATGTTGTGTTGATGGCCTATGAGCAGGCGCTCGGCATTGTCGGACGGGGTCGACAGTGGCTTCTTGACTTCGATGATGGTGTCCTTGCCACCGGAGATGATGAGGCCGTCGGCATACTCGGAGTTCGGGGGGAGGAATGCGAGAGAACTGAGCCACTCCTGGCCCTGGGTGACAATGGCGGCATCGAAGGAGGGTGGCTTCTGGGAGGACTTGCGCCAGAGTCGTAGGGTGTGGTCGCGAGACGCGGAGATGAGAACGTCGGGGCTGGGAAAGAGGACATCGCGGACCTGGGAAGGGCGTGGATGTTAGTATGCAGCGATGACTGTGAGTTTCAACAAGTTGTCTGGTACTGACATCAGACTCGTGGCCAGGCAGCTGGGCTGAGAGCTTGAACTCCATGTTGACAGCTGTTTGTGGTTCCCCCAGAGCTCCTAGAGATCGCTAGCAGTGGATGGCTAAAGGCCAAAGTCAAGGCGACAGCGAGACCTCAGGTACGAGGACAGACACAAAGCTGAGGCTGGGGAACAAGGGTGGTTGTGCTGAGCCTGAACTGATATGTCCTTACAACAAACGCGCTGCCCGAAGTACTGATCCCAAAAGATTGCTGCGATGGACCAGCTCTACCTCCACACTGTCAGATAATCTAGGCCGTCTACAGAATTGTCTTGTTGGAGGAAACAGCTGGAGGAGGGGAGCTGCAGCAGTGGCGGGCGCTACGGTACGTACCGATGACCTCAGCAGGTCATCGCGGGGCAGCAACGTGGGTACCGGCAGGCTCACCTCCCCACATTGGTACGTTCTCATATGGCCCGTGCCACTGAAGGCAGCATGCCATACCTCCAGAGGAAGCAGAGATGATGACGAGCGTTTTGGTAGACAATTGAGCCACCTGGATTATATAGCAGTGTGTAGGTGAGTATGTTTGCTTCTCAGTCATTAAGGCACTGCCTAAGTGGATATTTGGGACAGCAGATGCATGTAGGTATCCCGACAGAAACTGAAGTCATTCCGAGTGGTGTCCATCGGCTCGATGTCCACGATGGCTGATTTGTTGGCTTCAAAGATCTTGCTGAGGGGACAGGGGGAAAGGGAAATTAGTACATGACAGTTGCTTGCTCAGTGTTCCGCCAAGTACCTGGTGTTGTTGTCGTTGTCATCTGTAGGTGCACTATTATAATTTACTGCTTGAGTAACAAGGAAGCAAGTCATACCAACCAATGTTTATCCTTATCTTGTCACTTATTGGAGCAAAGAGTCTTCATTCAATAAACCATGTATACCCAACGCTAAGCTAAACGCCACATTCTATGAATAACAAAGAGCTGACGATACTAACTCCTTTAGTATAAATATTTTCTTTGTGCCTGCTTTTGAAGGCTAGACCCATGTTGGACTCATATCAACTTCTAAGACTGAGCTGATAAGGTCTGTTCCCATGGGAAGTTTTCCATCTTCACATGTTGTCACATGAATGTTGCTTCTCAAATCCTTTCTTTCATTGAAATATGCCTATAGTGACCGGACCTTGTGTGTACACTAAATGTGGCATCCCGGCTATGACAGGTATGGCATGTGAACGATCCTGGAGTCTTCTCCGAGCAGAGCAGCAGTGCTAGTAATAAATATCACAACATGGGCGGTTCTCAACTGGATGTCTCTGCTTACGTCTTGGTTTTGCCTATGGGATTGTGTTTCAATCACAGCTGCTTGAAGAAAACCGCGTTTCTCAATACAATATTACCCAAAGACCAATTACCATTTCAGCATGCCGGCCCTAGCCAACGATGCCTCCAACGATGTCTACGAGGATCTTCTTCGTGAACATGCCAAGAGAAATCTAGAGCGATTATCATTGTTCGAACCTCCCCCTCCACCACCCCCACCTCCTCCACCGTCGTCTCCAGGTGTACAGCCGGAGAAAACACAATTCGAGAAACTTTCCCAGGCAGTCACCTATTCTTTGAACGAGACTAAACCTCCAAGCCTCCGCTCAAGGCTAAGGCACTGGGTCGCAACGTGGCTGGCAACATGTATCGGAGAAATAGGAGCAGTGCTCGGCGCCCCTCGCATGACGGATTTCGGTTTAGCCTCGAGACTTCTGACGGCATGGAGCCATGACAATATGGAAAACATTGACGCTGCCCAGAGAGTGCAGGTCTTTGGGGGAAAAGGAGACATCAACTGGCAGGCCTCCTTCTTGCCATTTATGGAGAGCATTGGCATGTACCTGCGAGATGTGCAAGCGCACACGGACGCCTGGGCGATGTACCGAGCCTTCAAAGACGGAGGCCCAAAGGGACTTGCCGATGAGGCCATCGACTTGTACCTCGATGCCCACAAGGAAGTTGACATGCTTGCTCAAGTCTGGGGCATGCGTTTTGTCCCGCTTTGCGACCTGTGCGATGTCGCACCCAACGGACAGGCGCGCTGGGATGGCCCGTATTGTGGCATGTTCTTGACGACTAAAAAGCAACAAGATAGGCCGTTCCTCGGCATCGCATTCAAAGGCACAAGCCCTGTAAATATCCAGGACTGGGCTGTGGACTGCAACTATCAGCTTATCCCCGCGGCTCAAGGATATTTCGACGGGACACAGGTCCCAGTGTCAAAGGGGGTGTATACGGGCCTCTTCGGGAATTTTCCTGGCAAAGGCGTCCCTTACAACCAGATCCTCAATGCGACGCGGGTCGCTGCCAGCAAGCTACCAAACCCAAGCCGCCGGCCAGTTCCTGCCCACGTCACGGGCCACTCCCTCGGGGGCTCTTACTCGACACTCTGCTACACACAGCTTCTGATCGATGTTGCACCGTCGAACCCGGGCGCCGGGGAGATGATGATGGGCGACGAGTACACCTTCGGGGCTCCGCGCATCGGCTCTAACGAATGGGCCAGGCTGACCGACAAGCTCGTTGAGGTGCAGCGAGGCCGGTCCTGGCGGATCGTGAACAACCACGACCTCGTCCCCCAGGTGCCTCCGACTACCCTCCAGCCCAAGGAGCGGAATTTCCATCACATCGACACAGGCGTCCACATATGGCCTTACAAGGAGCCCGCACAACTTCCAAGTGAAGTGGACCAGCCAAATCTGAAGCCCTACCCCATCTACAGCATTCTGTACCTGATTCCAAGCCTGATAATGGTGTTAGACCATCGTAAGTCATAGATCCAATTTATGACCAAGCACGTATTGTCTTACTCATACCCCTATTCTTAGTCCCTAACAGGTATTATGATTCCCTGCAATTCGCTATTGCCAACAGCCGGAAGGTCTTGAATACCCATCCCCTCAAGGGTGCCCTCAACCAGGTGCCGTATTATATCAATACGATCAAGGTGTTGTATTACACTATTTTATCTTACATTCACAATGTAGTATTTGCGATTGCTTCGGTATTCTAGCTTGGTATGCGGGAAGCCGTGCATATGGTCAATGATATCTGGAGTTCTACAGGAGGTCAAACACCAAGTCTGGGTTACCTGAGAAAGTCACAGAGAGGAAGGGCCCTTTATGCAATGGGAGTAATTAAGTACGTGCTGGAAATGGTTAAATGTCTCTAGTCTTCGAACTCGCTCTGCCGCCTCTATCATGGACGGCCTGAATATTTTTAATTTCTTTTTTGAGAAGGAAACTTTTCGGTTTACAGTTGGATTTCCGAAATCGCTGCCAATTAATGTCAGAAGTATTTCCAGGGCGTGTGCCTGGCGAGGCTTAACAGAGCATCAAACACAAGACATCCACATTGCGAACGTCTCGGGGATTTTCGCCCAGATCAATAGCTACCGCTGTTACATGTTGCTCGGGCCGCACAACCAGTCTCGAAATAATTCATCAGGGAGGCTTGTCACAAGAAGAAAAGAAGAGAGATGAAGCTCTCATGTCTTGCCCAGTTTTGTAGAATCCTGAATAAAACCTCGTCTAGCTAAGCAAAATGAGAGGAACGGGAGGAATGGCTGTCCTGCTTAAAGCTGAGGGCCTCCTGGCCTGCAGATGGTCTGTGCGCACCCTGCCTGCCGCAGCCTAACTGCTAGCCACGAGGATGGAATTGAGCTCGTGCATCTCCTAAGAGTTCATGAGCTCGGCTCCCTGCCCCACCTCTGCACTGGTAGCGGCTTCTGATTTGCCCAGAGCGTTTCAAGGGTCCCTCCTTCTGTTTCCCAAACGCCAAGAGCTCCTCCATCTGCCACTTCCACCTCATGCAGACTTCGACGACAGATCTACAGGTGCAACCTTCGGAACAACCGACCACCTGCCGCATTCCAGCCCACCTGCACTCCCCCTTCAGCTCCTTGGTTGACTCCCACTCCTCCTGGGGAGAACATCCATCTGTCACCAAGACCCTTTGATGATTGACACGATACGATTCATGACCACAGAGTGCTGTACCGCATAATTCAGCCCTTCCTTTCTCTCTTTTTTGTCCTGCTGTCTTGTTATGGGAACAGCAGCCTTCGTTTTGTTTCTTTGACCACAGTTCGATTCGAAACCGACGACCTCGGGCTTGCCGCCAAGTTTGGAGCTCTTAATATTTGCCTCGCCGCGCATCACATCGCATCGCAACGCAAAGCATCGCATCGCATCACACCGTATCGCGTCGCATCGAATCGCGCCCGACCTATTGCGCAGTCTTGGACTTCGCATCCACAGTGATACCCACCCGTCATTTCGAACTCTGCCTCCCCAAGCTTCGCCGCCACAGTCGAACAGTCAAGCAACCGTCAGCACTTTCAACCTCTACTCGCCACCACCATGGCTTCCAACGGCGCCTCTCGACAATACCTGCCCCTGACCTGCCACGGCCACTCTCGTCCCGTGCCCCACATCAGCTTCTCCAGCCTCGAGAAGGATGGAGAGTATTTCATCATCTCTGCTTGCAAGGGTACGTCCGCCATCACCCCCATTCCATGCGCCGCGCGAAAACCGTGGCCAGCTGCCCCGGCATAACGACTAACCCAGCCAACAGATGGCAACCCCATGCTCCGACATGGCCGCACCGGCGACTGGATCGGTACCTTCATAGGCCACAAGGGCGCCACCTGGCAGGCCAAGCAGAGTCCCGACAACAAGATCGCTGCCTCTGCTTCTGCCGACTTCTCCACCAAGGTCTGGAATGCTCACACGGGTGAGATGCTTCTGGTTCTCAAGCACGATCACGTCGTCCGCGCCGTCGCTTTCCCTCTCAACATCTCCGACATTCTGGCGACCGGCGGCCACGAGAAGATTCTCCGCATCTGGGATCTCAAGTCGGAGGATCACAAGGACGAGAGGGTCACCGCTACGGTCGATGAGGAGACCCGGCACACGACATACCACATCCCACCCGACATGGCCCACCAAATCGGTGAGGTCCACCCTGATACCATCAAGTTCATCGTTTGGCCTCAACAGACCACCATCATCACCGCAGCTGGCAAGACACTGCGGTGGCACGACGTGTCATCCCGGAATCACTACAAGGAGGAGGTTTTTGACGCAGAGATCAAAGCCTGCGAGCTTGTCTCTCTGGCGCCACAGTACACGTCGCCAAATGATGTCGGTGGCGGCCTGCCTGTGCTGAGTATTGCCGCTGGCAAGAATGTCTACTTCTACGGCGGCGCCGACTGCACCCAAAAGATCAACGAGTTCAATCTCCCACACGGGGTTGCCAGTGTTGGACTGGACCTCAAGAACCACAAGTTCATTGTGGGTGAAGAGCCCGGGACATGGGCCCGTGTCTATGACTGGCAGGGCCAGGAGATTGACGTCATGAAGGGCCACCACGGTCCTATCTGGTGCATCCAGTTCTCCCCCGACGGCAAGCTGTATGCGACTGGGTCGGAGGACGGAACCATCCGCATGTGGAAGAATTGCGAAGAGGACTACGGCCTCTGGCGCGAACGAGGAACGGCTACCGCGGAGAGGGTGGAGTAGGATCACCGACCTCTCGCGTGGAGCCCCCTGGCGGAGAACGAACGGCCGCCAGAGGCGGTAGCCGGCCCCCAACAGCAACAACCGGCGCGACTGAGCGACATGAGCGGGGCGCCAGTCACGCCGTTGAGTGAAATATCTGTCAACGTCGCAAAAGTACCAGCGGCGGCCTATCGAGGGCCTCGGCAACCATCAGACTCTCAAAAGGAAAGCGAATCGTCGATGCATTGGAAGACTATCCTGTCTCCAGTGGCGGAGGAATCGCCCAGTCCACGAAAGAAGAAGCGCGCCGAAGAGGATCTCCTTGTCAGCTACTCTCCGCGCCACCCCGTGAGCCGGCCCATGAGCCCTGGCAGCCTCAAGATGCAGAACTTCCTGCGGAGACTGGAGAGGCAGGGTCTCTCTCATGACTAGCTGGCTGGCGGGACGACTGCAGCTCTATGGACCATCGTCGCTTTTTTGGCTGCGAGCACCCAGGAGAAGGAGGAGGACTTTCGGCAGCCTGCCACAGCTTCAGGACACATCTTAGACTTGTAATCACGTCTTGCCTCCCATGACTTCTCATCTTCGCTGGTGAGTGAGGCTATTTTTATGGACCTTAATCAGATACTCGAAATAGAGAACAAGAAACATTTTCCCCCAATCCTGCCTTATCTCACATTGTGCCCTCCGTGTTCTATCGTTCCTACGCTGCCTGGCCTTTAACATCGCAGAGTAGAGACTATCCGGGCTATGGTGAGCTTGTTTGTAGCGCTCCACGGATCGCTGTTGCCTTTTTCAAATGCTCAATGTGGACTTCTGCTGATACTGACCTGAGCTCTGATGGTACTGGCTTTCGTCTGCTCTTTCTCGACCTGGTGGTATTGGAGGGAAGCCGTTTGGAAGGACTTTGATCCAGCTGTCAGAAGTGAACTGGCTGCTCCCAGTCTCTCTCCTACCATCCGTCTTTGCCAATTCGATGACAGTGCTTTCCGGCCTGGCGATCTACAAACGGTATTGGACCTGACCTGACTCCAATTGTGAGAGTGCGGGTAGAGGGTTCCTGTCTCTCTTCAGACTTGTGCCACATCGTCAGGTCTGCTCAAAAAAAGGTCTTCCCATCAGGCATTCTCTCCGAGCCGATACTGCCTCACTCTGGGGTGACCCCATCATACCCTTCTGCTCAACCACCTTCCAGCTTGCTTCCCTCCAACTGTCTTCTTCCTACTCGGACACCTCATCAAGACCATTGCCTCCTAACCTACCCTCCTCTCGACAACCTCCCACCCTCTACCCCACCTTTCGCCTACCAGCTCGTTTACTTCTCTCCTCACCCAACCTACCAACCCAACGGTTTGAGAGTCTTTCACCCATCGATTGGCTTCAATTACGCTCCAACCCGTTCCTTCCTCAAACATCACAGGTGAGCCTTCCTCTTGATACTCGCCTACTGGACCTTCCTGCTCCGTCTCATGCCTTACACCTCCGCAATATTTTCTTGCTTGACCCTCTTCCTCTTCCTCTCCCTTCGCTTCCTAACACCACACCACAATGCCTGAGTACTCGACTAACCCCAGCACCACCAAAGAACGCCTTCGCAAGATGAACCTCGACGGCGCCAAGAAGGTGGAGGACGCCGCACGCACGGCCGACTACAAGGCGATGCTGTACGCCCGCAAGATCGTCCAGCAGAAGCCGTCGTACGCCACTGCGTCTGAGTTGGAGAAGTCGACGATGCTGGAGGAGGCTATGAGAGACACCATGGAGAAGAGGTATGCCCACCATCCCAGTCCTACTATCCCAGTCCAACTATCCCATTCCAATACCCATCCCACTGTCCCATCCCACTGCCCATCCTACTGTCCTATCCCACTATCCTATCCTACTACGCATCCCACTGTCCCACAGCCTACTGACACGCCAACCACCCAGACGCGCCCGTGGCCAGGATACCATGTCCAAGATGGCGGCGTTCAGGGCCGGTACGTACCGCGACCGCGATAGCTACACCGGTCCGCAGACCCGCGTCCCGATCTCCGCCTTCCTCCAGGACAACGGCTTCGTGCCCTCGCGCCCTAGCAGGGCCCCGCAGCAGCGCGGCGCCACTGCCGGCCCTAGCAACATGAGCCTTGCCAACGGCCTCCCGACCCCCGCCGGCGGCCACGGCGTCAAGGGCTCCGTCACCCCGGGCCCGTTCGCCATGAGCCCGGAGCCGATGCTCGCCTCTATCGAGGGGGATATCACCATGGCCGACACCAACGAGTCCCTGGGCAGACTCCAGATCGAGGTGGGCCACCTGCGCACCATCTGCCAGAACGCCCTGGCCAGCAACAACAACATCCGCGAGCTCGACCTGCGCAACGTGCAGGCCGAGATGGGCATCGAGAAGAACCACGTGCAGAACCTCGAGGTCAGGGTCAACCAGCTGGAGGGTGTGGTGCACGCGCTGCAGAACACGTCCCTGGGAAACATCATCGACCGGGTCAACGAGCTGGAGGGCATCGTGGAGGACCTCAAGAACAAGGTCGGAAGCGGCTGCGACGCCGAGGTTGCCAAGATGCGGGAGGTCATGGGAAGCCTGAAGGGCGCCCTGGACAAGGTTGGCGGTTTCTAGTTGGGCTCGGCTCTCTCTCTCTCTCTACGTTTGCCTGTTGGAACTGTTGATTATCTTCATCATGGGATTTGCGTTGTTTTTGCGATGATTTTCATGCGATGAATTATTGGGCCTCACTTGACGATGGTGACACATCATCATAGTTTCGCGATGGATTCAGGTACCACAGGGTTATCCAGAGAGGACGGCTTAGTCTCTAGCCAAGTCTACACAATCGAACACAATCAAAGCATATCCAACATCTGGCCCGCTGTCATTGGAGAACCAGGAGTGACCTAGACAAGTGTTGCAGTGGAAGCTATCCTATTAGAGAGTAACCCACAGGAAGCTCTCCCACAGGAGGGTGTCCCACTGAAAGCATTCCCAGAGGAGGGTGTCCCAGAGGAGGGTATGCCACGGAAGGGTATCCCACTGGAGGGTATCCTATAAGGAGACATCCCACAGGAGGCACTCCCACAGGAGATTATACCAAAGAAGGGTACCCCAATGGAGGGTAGCCCAAAGGAGGTTCTCCCAAAGGAGGTTCTCCCATAGGGGGGTATCCTATAGGAGGGTATCCCATAGGAGGGTATCCCATAGGAGGGTATCCCATAGGAGGGTATCCCATAGGAGGGTATCCTATAGAAGGTCAACCCATAGGAGGTTAACCTATAGGAGATTGACCCATTGGAGGTTAACCCATAGGAGGTTGACCCATTGGAGGTTGACCTACAGGAGATTGACCCATTGGAGGTTAACCCATAGGAGGTTGACCCATTGGAGGTTGACCTACAGGAGACTATCCCATTAGAGAGAGATTGACCCAGAGGAGGTTGACCCATTAGAGGTTGACCTATAGGAAGTTATCCTATGGGAGGTTATCCCATGGGAGGCTACCTCATTGGAAGTTGACCTATATGAGGCTATCCCATAGGAAGTTTTACTACCATAGGCTTTCCCACAAAAGGTTGTGCTACACGATTTCATCCCATGGAAGGTAATCCCACAAGACGTTGTGCTGTGTGGATGGTGTGGTGGGAGTGAGAGTGCTACGGGTAGGATATTGTCACATTGTCACATGGGCACCTTGTCAGATGACCATGATGAAGGTGTGAGGAACGTGGTGAGACAAAGGGGATTAGTCGGCAAGCAATTTTGAAGCAAATGGCATTTTCCTGACTTGGTCCACTTATTCGTGTTCCACAAGACTCCGAACTGCCGTTGAGAGTCATGCGCATGACGGGATCAACGTACCTACATGTACCTAGGTACGCCCGGTATGCACGGGGTACGGACCAATTCTCCACCGCCCTTCCTAATGTTCCATTACTTCTCCGCCATGTTGGCAACCATTGACCTTCGACCGGACCTCGGCCGCTACCCACAAAATGCCAGAGCTGGATGACGGTTCGAGGAGGTACAAATGCCCAAGCTGCTCGAGGTCTTTCAAACGGAGTGAGCATTGCCGACGCCACTCACGAAGACGTTAGTACTGATGTTGCACTCAGTCCCCTCGGATGGCTTGGAAATTGAAAGAAGACTAAATACGCAGTGTGCGGTTCTTAGACACCCAAGAGCGGCCGTACGCATGTCGCTACTGCGACCGCCGTTATAGCCGGAGGTGAGGACATTCACCGGCGACCGTATGGAAGAGGGGGTTTCTACCCAGGAACCCCAGCTTTGAAAATCAAACGAATTATTGCTGACGGCCAATGTGCTCATAGAGACCTCGCAACGCGGCATGAGAAGACACTTCATGTTGATCAATATGTGCCGCCAGACCGCACACACCAGCAAAGCCCCCTGACCGGACCACAGACCTTGTCACCGGACTCACTACCGTCCGGCAGTGCAGCTTCGCCGTCGCTGCCGCAGGTAGTGGCAGATATTGAGAGTCAGGCGAGTACGGCGGCGGCGTCTCAACCTACTCAGGATATTTCAGAGTCCGATGCATGGACTGTGCTTCTCGGACTGGGCGGCTTTGAACCATTCTCCTACGATGGCTCCATGAATGAGTTCCCCTTCTTGGCCCCCTCGGCAGCTGATGCCTTACCTCTTGCTACTTCAAATTTCTCTATGCCGATTGAGCCATCTATCCCTCACCAGACTCCTCACCCAGCAAGCGATATAGATACTCAGACGACGCTCGAGGACAACGGGCCATGGATCCCACCCTCACCTGCAACTGAGCTCCCTGGAAACATCCCCCAGCCATGGCGGCCTCCACCACTTCCAAGCGTGGGGCCCGAGGTCTCCCCAGTCCGAATCTCGGACGCCGTGATTTCGAGGCTCAGGTCCTCGCTCGGCCCGGAGGACCGCGAGACCCCGACGCCAGCGGCATTTCGCCTCTTTTTCGGGACTTACTTTGACGTGTTCAACGTGCACATGCCCCTGCTGCACGCGCCGTCCTTCGATTTCGAAAACCAGCCTCAGGGGCTGCTGCTCGCCATGGCCGCCGTCGGGGCGCTGTACCGCCTCGAGCGGCGTGCCGTGTGCCACCTGTACCGGGCGGCCGATGCGGCTGCGCCCGTCGGGGCCGGCCGGATCCAGATCGGGTCCTTCGACCGCGGCACTGGCGGCACCTCCGCTGAGCCGAGTTCCTCCGGAAAGTGGCATAGCCTGGCTTATTATCAGACCCGGCTCATCTTGCAGTGTGTCGGCATCCTGGGCGGGAACTCGGACCTCGCGGAGCGTTCCCTCGGCATGATTGCGGAGCTGTCGCTGACTGTAAGGTTACCGTGACGGGGCTGGGAGGGTCTCTGAGGCTACTTTCTTGTTTTCAGGGAATGACTGACGCCTCCAATAGCTATATCGGACCTTGGCGCGGCAGTTGAAGGCATCGGCAAGCGTGAGAGAGGAGGACCTCACGTGGGCCGGGTGGTTGGACAGGGAATGCACGAAACGGTACTAGGCCCTCACATCCACATCTGAAAGGGCGAAGAGAGAGAGAGAGAGACTGGTCTAACAAGGCGTTGCCTCACAGGACATTATACGGCGTCTGGAACCTCAGCGACTTTGCGGCATCAACCTACGGCATAGCGCCGCCCCTGACAGTGGGCCACGACGGCGAGCTCGAGCTGCCGTGCTCGGAGGCGCTCTGGCAGGCGCGCAACGAGGCAGAGTGGAACGGCGCCAGGGCCGCAGAGGCCGACAGCAGGGCCATGACCGTCCGAGAGGCCTGCTTCCTGATCGCGGACCACCACGACCGGGGCGCGCCCCTGACTTGTCTAGAAGGCACGGCCCTGCGGTGGTCCCCCTTCGCCATCGTCTGCATCATGCACATCTTCTCCACGCGCCTCTGGCACGTCAGCCACGAGACGCTCTCCTCGGCCGCGACCGCGCGTCCCTGCGAGGCGCACCAGCTCGAGGCCTCGTTCAAGGCCGCCGTGCGCCAGGGCGCGGGCCGCCGCTGCCACGACCTCA
Source organism: Diaporthe capsici (assembly GCA_013364905.1). Lineage (NCBI taxonomy): Eukaryota > Fungi > Ascomycota > Sordariomycetes > Diaporthales > Diaporthaceae > Diaporthe > Diaporthe capsici. The sequence continues at coordinate 769,836 of WNXA01000015.1, forward strand.
TCCGCGCCTGCGCCGAGCGCGCCGAGCGCGACCGCACGCTCCGCTGCACCAGGGACGCGCGGTGGCAGCTCGCGGACGCGGCCGACGTGCTGCGCGTGTGCTACGCCCGGTCGGTGCCCGCGCTGGCGCGCCTCGACTGCGATACGCTGCTGCGCGGCGGCGAGGACGACGTCCGCGCCGCGGTCCGGGAGCACGTCACGGCGCCGCTGGGGCGCCATGCCGAGTTCACGCTGGCTGCGGCCGTGGCGCTCGACGGGCTCTGCGTGCCGCTCCGCTACGGGACTCAGTTCTACCGGAAGTCCGGGGCGCTGAATGGGAGTTTGGAGCATCTTGTTGCAGGGTGGGATAACGGTGAGTCCGGGGCGGTGGGGTCGTTCATGGTTGTGGGGACCTCTGCTGACCGTCGATTTGTCCTCAAGCTTTACTCTTGTCAAAATGGGCAGACGTGGTCTGTGGCGCGCAGTCGCTCGGCATCGAGTTGGACAATGAGGAGCGGGAGCTGCTGCGGAGCATCTACGCCATGCTCGGAGAGGCGGAGACGGTGCCCGACGACAGCAGCCCCCTCGCGGCGCGCTTGCTGCGGTACTGGGCTTCGTTTTACGAGGATACTTGGGTCTGGGGAGGTGAGTCCTAATTTCTACCTGCCTACTTTCTCACATATTCGCTCATGTTGAATGCTCACTCTCCGAGTCCTTCGAGAGCCATACTAAAAGACATGAAAAATGCAGTCGCGCCGCGCATGGCAGTCGTCCTCCGCAAACTTGCGAGTGGGTACGAATCTAGTCAGGGGTAGGGCCCTGTCGAGGAGGGACGGGCGGCTCGGGAGTTTGATACGGCCCGTTGGAGATCTCCGAGCTTCCGTATGCGACAAGGTGGGGAATCCATGTTTCTCGTACAGGGGTTTGAGTAGCCTGCAGTGCCTAACAGGCAATCTCTGGCAGTGGTACGTAGGTGTAACCGCCTTGCTGAATGCTGTTGAGAATCGCATCGTGAAGGCTTCGGCCTTTTCTCACAAATTGTGCAAGCTAGGCTTCGTCCATTTGCTAGGATCACAATCAATGGTAAGGGCTATGGTTCAGGGGCTCCTGATCGCTACATAAATTAATTTTAAGGCATATATAGTGATAACTTTACTCAGGGGCTCTGTAGGGCTTTCAGATGAGGAATCCAAGATTCACACCTACCAAAACGCAGGACACACCAGTAAATGAACTCATGTTATAGCTATAGCCAATCAGAACACATCACCCAAGTTTAATTCGCTTATCCGTACCCAATACCTAGTATATACGTAAGTGGAATTAGGTGTGTAAATTGGGTATGTGAGTTGGGAGTATAGGTATTGGACATGGGTGTGTATATGGGTGGGTGTATAGGTGGGTGTCGGTTATGGGTTTTGGGTGTGTGGGATGGGAGTATGGGAGTATGGGAGTATGGGTTCTGGCTGTGGGTTGTGTGTGTTAGGTATAGGATTTGGGTGGGGGTGTGGTGTGAGGGAGGTCTTGATGTACCAGTGCACCCTCCGTCTTTGCAGGTGCGAATTTCCGTGTTCTTGGATGATAAAACTTCCGTCGAATAGCCTGTAGACGCCTCCAGGATATGAGGAACATTTGTAGCTTTTTCATGTTAGCCATTAGCTCTGGGTAACCGGTAATTGAACCTCCAGGTAGGACTGTACCGATGAGATACCCCAGTAATTGAGTCCTCCAAACTTTTCGTGATCCTGGGATTTCCGTGAAGAACGTAACACCCGCAAGTTCATCCCAAATTGGTCCCTTTTGGGCTTCTCGGAAAGCCTTCACGAGCTCACTGCTTAGCTAGCCCGTATTATCAGGGGCAAGAAGAGTCCGTACAAAAAGTCGGGTTCGCCCCCCTCGCAAAGCTCGAGTTCCTTTCAGCTACACTTAGCAAGAATGCAGATGGTCGCCGTGGCGCTGAAGTCATCAGTTGCTTCGCTGTGCCCGGGACTTGCCCGGTCGACTCTCTTTCCTCGTCTTTGATCGAGTGGACTCGGTTGTGCTCTGTGAGAAGGAATTGACGGCCAGCCGTAAGGCTGCTCACTCGTCCTCCAAATTCTGCGCCTATAGTTCTCGGTATTGTCTTCAGGCAAGGTGAACTAGGCAGTTCCGTGGCCTCTCCTGAAACCACTTCTTCTCGTGGAGGAGCTGGGGGTTATCGACCCTGCGGAGCACATCCCCGTCTCGCTCCACGGGCAGGATCATGACTTTGGGCGGGTATATCAAGATCAAGATGAAAAGCATCCTAAACGGCTGCGCTGACCCCTTGCCCGCCGGGCGGTCGTTCAGCTGGAACCTCGGAAACCTCGAGACGTCGAGGATGGCGTAGCACGAGCGAAACGTTAGCACATGATGGATCTCGCCTCCGGTGATGCTCTTAGGCGCCTCGCTCCAAATGGATGTGCCCCCCATCTCGAATATGACAGTCTGTGCGTGCTGCCTTACACCGGAGTTCCAGTCGGATCGGTCCGACCACGGTTTCCAGCTGTCGTAACTGGATGGCAACATGAATTTCTGAGAATCAGGCGACGTCCACCCGTCGATCCTCATAGGATTCTGCAGGCGTTCGGGCTGGGGGAAGTAGCGGAATCCCGCGTCATCCTCGCCGGTGAAGGTCTGGGTGGTGATGGCCCCCCGCGCCTGAGGCTCGAAGGTCCAGCCCGCCCAGGACCAGCTCGGGAAGCCGGGGCGCCTTGAGCATCGCCCGTGGAAGTACCACGCCAGGCCTCTCCCGATGAATAACTCTGGTATGCCCGCGACGAATTCGCCGAGGTAGATTGGTTTCTCTAGTGCGCCAGTGATACCGGAGAATGCCTTGAGTATATCCGAGGCATACGAGGCGTCCCGTGTTGCGTAGTGCTCGACGAGGGGCGAGTAGACCTTGGCGAATATCGTGCTGGGGAGGCTGTTGGATAGGAACGAGTCGCGGACGACGGGCATGATGAAGAGGTCCTGCCGCGGGATGCCCTCGACCAGATAGCCGTTGACATCCTCGCGCCGGATACCCTCGGAGCAGCAGAAGAAGACCTCGCGGGGCGTGAAGACGAGGCAGCGGCATGAGAGGGTGTATTCCTGCAGGGTCCAAGCTCTGGAGTTCCATTTCGAATTGACCAGTTCTTGCTTCAGGGAGAGAAACGCCGTACCCATACTCAGGTCGCCTGCCTGGAAGGTTTTCTGGATAGGTAATCGTGCCTGCACGGACGGCAGGCCGCTGTCGCAGTCTTCGCCCGAGGCGGCAACAATGGTGAGATAGGCCTGGGAGTATACGAGGCTCATGTTGTTGATCTGCTCTTGGACTGCGAGAGGGTCATCTTGAACTATGCAGAGACTGTCGACCCACAGATACTTCAGGCCGATCATCCGGCAGACTTTGATCGCGTCAGAGATAGTTTTCGGAAGATGCAGTCTGTCAAAGTGTCCTGGTGTCTCCCACTCCGCGATAAGACCCTCTTTGAGGACTGGTTGATCTACAGGTCCCCAGACGTAGGTCAGAGCAGTATAGGCACAGTGCCCCGTCACGCGCACCAGGCAATTCTGCTCTGTGTCTATAAGCCTCATGCCAATACGAGCCAGACGCTGATCGGGTGTGATGCAGCAGTGCAGGCCGTGTGTCGTGTCACACTGGACCAACCACTTCTTGACCTCCTCAGCGTCAAACCCGGAGTCTTTGACGCGCCGTGAAAGAATCGGGAACCGCAGTTCCGGTGGCATCCAGCCAGACGCAAGGGGGAGGAGAATGTAGTTGCTCTGAATCGCATGCCGAATTTCGAGGTCGAATGCTATAGCGTACTGCTGGGGCCGGAGCCGCTGCGTTCTCAATTTGACAAAACGGCTGCTACTAGGGGCCAGGAGAGGATTGACATCTCTCAGCACCCACTTGATTGTGCTGCAGAGAGGGCAGGACTTGTGCTGTGAGAGATGAGCCGTTGTCCATTGTGGTGAAGAGGGTAGCTGAGACGAGGCACCCTCTCGCAGGAGAGCTCTCATCTCACCAACCACTTTGATGCAAAGTGGGCAGAAGGCATGTTGATCCTCCAAAGAAGCCATGATGATGACTCGTCGCACCATGCAGATCTTCCCGGAGACAGCGGACGAGGACGGAGGCATGAGCCCCTTTTCATACCTTCAGCCGCATTCAGCCAGCTGTAAGCGTGGCGTCGTTATCCTGGGGCATAGCCGCTTCCACGCCCGCGTGATTCGCTAGGCAGGATGGCGTCTGCGGCTGACCATGCACGAGATCAATAGGGTGGCACAACTAGTACCCGAATACGATATCGAAGTAATCATTTCCGCTGTTGGAGCTTTTTTATAATAGTTCCAAGTAGTAAGCAGGTTATATCTTGGGAGCAGTGCCCATATTGGGAGCAGTGTACATGGGGTGGGAACGATGCAGCACGGGAAAAAGTGTAGAGAGAGAAGGGTACACGAAGGGTCCAGAAAACGGGAAAGATATAGCGTGCGGCTCTTCACAATGTCTCTATTAGCAGGAGATGTAAGTAGCCCGTCGTCCAGGCTTAGAGACAGAGAAGTGCTCCTATGTATCAGAACGAGAGCGCAAGATAGACAGGTGTGGCGCCCACTCACCTTCCTTCCGCAACGAGTTTCCAAATCATAAGCTAGCTCTATGATTCAGCAAATATTGATACCTACGGCACTGTGTGAAATTGCCAATTTTCCGTGCCCTGTCTCAACTGCACTTTCGTGGCCCGAGCCACTTTGAACATGCCGTCCTTATCGCCCAGATCTTCACGTTCCATCTTCTCACCAGGCATTTTTGGAAAACCTTCCAGCCCATGGTATAGCAAAGCCAGCGACGAGTCCTTCCAGTCCCCGCGCCAGTGTTTCGCCGACCCGGAGATCACCATAATTGTGACCAGGAAGGCCAATTGTAGCCCTAACAACGAAGCCGGCAGGCTCAGCCACACCCATCGGACGGTCAGGCATGTCTGCATCACTTGCGCTTGCCCGGACACTGTCCTCAGCTCCCGAGGAGTATCATCGGAATTGGAGGTCTGCCGCATGGCAGCGGTCACCGACCAGGTGAGGCCGTCCATGAAGGCAGTGAATGTGTCCATGTTCGCGGTGCCGTTGCGGTACATGCTCAAGACCCAGGGGTCTCCCAGGGCGTCTTTGGGGTCGCCATGCCCCCTGGGCATCTCGATCGTCTTTTTGTCGAAGAAGCCTTCGAGAAATGATGATATTGCTTGTGCCGGCAAACACCCGAACCACCACACGCAGTCGTCTGGATACCAGAGGCTGGCACCAGGGTCGGCATGTTTGAGGTCCATGTTGCTGGATACTCCGTACTCGACGGTTCCCTCGGCAAGGCTCATAAGACCCATTGTTGTTGTGTTGATCCGCAGACTGTTGTCCGTGGTAGTTTGTGTTGTCGTCATGCAAGACTGCCAAGTTCCGTTTCGGAGAGTCCTGTTGGTAGCGAGAGTATAGCCTGCGCGATCTGACCAAACGAGGTCAACCGATGATAGCTCTCTTTCCTGGTAAACACCATTGGTTACATTGGCTCCTAATGTCTTGAGGCAGGGTGTTATGCCACATGCCACAGCGAAATTGTCGGTAGGATTGTGGGGGTCCCGGCTCATGAGGGCATCAAAAGAAAACAAAGACTGATCGAAAAGGGGTGATCCTGCGGTTGATACGAACTGGGGCAACCCAGGGTGGATATATGCTCCCGATGGGATATATGCTCCCGATGGGTTGGTAGGGGATGTCCACCGACTGGGATCGGTGTAGTTGATGGTATGCGAGATATCGACACATGAATGGCACATGGCCAAGGTTGAGAAAGTTGCTCCGTTGTCGCTAGAGAAAGTACAATTCCCCGTCCGACAATCTGAGGTCATTGCTGCCGAGCCGCTGGGCGGCGGAGACAGGAGACCCATGTATATGGCCACTTGCAAAGGCCCAGACAATGGAGGATTTATAGTTTCAAAAAATTCAATGCCTGCTTCGAACTTCTGTAACTTGGGAATCTCGGCCTCAGCGCCAGTGACGTTCTGCAAACAGGGCTCGGATTGGATGATCTGCTGCGAGAACGGGTCGACGGCTAGGGCGGCGATTGTGATGATCGCGCCGAGGTTTGCAAGCCAGCTTGCATTAGTAGAGTCAGCTCGTGGTGAGCATAAGGTCTAGCGACTTGGCTATATGGCTTACATCGTATCCAGCCTAGGAACTCTGCTGACAAGTAGCAAGAAGGACCCCCATGCCCCCCTGCTGGCCTGGTCGAGCCGCTCCATATCTGCCAGCTCACGAGGTTGGTCGAACCACAACCATTTGAATTGACTTATCCCTTATTATGCTGTCAGTCACTATGTATATAGCTATAAGGACCTTCATTTGGTCTTAGGGCTGCTTACCTTCCGCTATAGGCACCATCAGTGCCATCTTGAAAATAGCTGTGAATACGGCAATGAGAGCATTAATGGTGATATTAAGCGGCCATCGAGGAATGGGGAGTCCTTGATGGGTAAACAGGATCCCAAAGATGGCGGCTAGGCAGAAAGACGCGATCACACAGCTCAGGATCTCCATTGCCCAGTTGCTGAACCACCGACGGCAGATGCTCGATGTTTTCTGGCCCCGGACGTTGCTTGCTCCTCGAGGCTGGTGATCAGCAGTGGTATGGAATTGCTCCAGGCTATGGTAGGAGGATTGACTAGGAGTTCGCGAGCGAAATGAAACTCTACTGGCTAGCTGGCGTCCCCGATGTTCTTGGATAGGTTGGTCGGCTTGATCAGGGCTCATATGGTATAGGAGGAGGCCTTCGGAGCTTTCCTGGGCGATGCTGCCTTGGCCATATCCATGGGTATTTGTGGATCCTGATACTGTACTTGACTGTTGTGGAATGCGCGATTCCAAAGAATCAGCTCTAAATGATGTATTCATGGTGCTGCTGCTTACTGGGGAAGATTCTTTCCCGCATTCAACAGTTTTTCTGAGGACAGGCTGCGGGTTTTATAAGTGCCTAGGTGGGTGCAAATTCAGCGGAGGTCATTACTCAAGCCCCTGGCCCCCAGAAAAATGCCGGTGGCAGTGCTCCAGCATGGAAAGGCATATATTGGGTGCCGCATAGCTGAACATTCTGGTTCACGACATGTGTTGTGCGACACTGCTGCACCATTCATACGATTGGAGCCAACAAGTGCGTGGCTCGCCACAGCCACACAGCCCTTCTATCCTTGAGCAAGGAAGAGAATATTCGCGCACCCTCTGCCTGGTGGTAGAGTTTGGGGGCGGGGGCGATCAGCGACTCTGGCTTGTCCATTCTAGCCCTGAGGGGCTGAACTTGGGTACTTGGCTCAATTTCGCAAACCTTTGGGCTGATTTCTGCTATCTAGATTATTTCGACAGTGTAACACCCATCCGCATCAACATCTTTGTAGAATTGAACCTTGATATTCCCACCTCGAAACAGGCTCTCTTTCAAGTGTTGTGGACTTTGAGGAGTGTCCCTGGAGCGTGGGGACGCTTCAAAGCAGCCCACTCTTCGATATTCTCCCTCTCGCCCAGTTGGAGAGAGAAGCAAGCCAAACTCCTTATGAGTATCAAAGCCCTCGATAGTATCAATTGCGCTGGAGACATGAAGCATAAAGAGATCCAACTGCTCAGACAAGTCCAAGTCGCCATCCAGGTTCGCATTGCAACAGAATCTAGCTTGATCTTCTGACTCTTGGTCAGTGAAGAGGAGGAGTTCGTCATGAGTTCCAACCGGCACCCAGTGCCTGATGCTTCCTTGTAGCCTGAAACCCTCAGGCGATGGTGGTTCAATGAGGGTTCTTCGGCCTGCTGTGAGCCTCTGGGCTTTGATCATTGGCGCCTTGAGCAACAATGTTCCTGTTGGGGCTTGCCCTCCAACAAATGGCGCGAAACCTGGAGTGGCATCAATTTCTAGGATCTTTGCATGAATCTCTGCTCCCCGGATCCTGTAAGACAGTGATGGGTACCTGACCGGGTGCAGATGCGAAGCCCACGACCAGGATGGACCTAGTGGAGATCTTGGATGGCCCCCTCTCAAGCCCGTCTTTTTCGAGAACTGTGCCCAGAGGAGTAGTTGAGGGAAGTATGAGCGCCATAGGCCAAGATAATAGCTTTTCCCCTTTGTACTGTTACAAAGCTGCCTGGCAACCCCACTGATGGCCACCAATCTATCATGGTTAAGCGTCAAGCAGCCTCTGGTGTAGTTCTCAACGATAGTCGCCCAAACCTGGAGAAATTGAGGAGCATCCAAAGCGACACCAGGATGCGGGGCTCGTGAATTTAGAATGGCATAGTAGTTTTTGATTCTCCCAGAAAGAAGAATAAAGGTCTGATCCAGAATAGTCGTGTTGTGTTCGAGAATACTATTGCTCTTCTCAATGAGACTGGCGTCCCAGGGACCTCCGACAGGATAAATCTCAGAGGCGCAAAGTTCTCCGCACTCCCAATAGAGCTGGTCCTCGGCGAAGTAGACAGTTCGCACTGATAACAGTCTCTCTTGGAATACCCAACCTCGACGCAACAGTGGAGATTGCTTGACGCCTATTTTCCAAGGGTCGCTGGGTACGCAAATAGCGCTGCCTATCAGGTAGCCTGGCCATTTGATTTCCAACCGAATCGGGTTCATGGAGAAAGGATACCTGTCCCGGAACAAGCCACCATCCACATCGGGGGATGCGGCGGCAGCGAGGTTCACACATCCACACGAGTATACCTGGGACATCATCATCGACTCAACTTTCCAGTCTTCTTCCGAGTCCTGAATAATGCAAAGTGCATCTATACAGATCAGGCTCAAACCCAACCGAGCTGTGGCCTCGATGGCATGCTGAAATGTTTTGGGTAACTTGCCGATCTCAATGCCAGCCTTCATACCGATGAGGTCCGCCTTGAGAAGTCGCTTGAAGGTTATTGGTGGTGGGCCCCAGCAATAGCTCAGAGTTGCGTAGCGGTTGTCCAAAGTGGTTGGATTATCTGCCGATTCAATGAGGCGTACCAAGGGCGACCGGGCTGGTGAGAGGTCGATTTGAACAAGTCGGGTTGGCAGCCAGTCTAATCCTCCATGGGAGTCTTGCGTGAAAGGGCGGCAGATTCTATGACTACCCACGCAGGTGTCAAGCCATTTGGACAGTGCAACAAACGTGGAGTGCGATGAAGTACTCGTGGACTTCGCATCCAAGCCACGGATTGTCGCACTTTTGGGATCTGAGTCGTACTTGTTCATTAACTTTATGGACTTTGTTCCAAGCTGAAGATTTGTCTACTCACCGAGGGGACTGAATAATTCTAGGACTGCTGATTCCACATTGTTTCCTTCCCTCCGGACGTGAATGGTAAGCTCAAAGCGAGATTCCGGCCAACTAAAAAAGGCAACGAGATCTATTTGCTCGGGGCGATCGGTGGATCCAAGTCTCCGGCCATTCTCGCTATTCCGACTCTCGCTCCGGAGCAGGTTGGCTGCCACCGAGCAGAACTGGCAGTCATTTATTGACCGGATTACGGTATTCGGGTTGGACGAGGATATATATTCATATAACCGGTGATTCTGCGGTACTGGTATGCGGACATCTAGTGAGCGCTCATCATTGCTGACGCTGTCTTCCTTTACGAACACTGCAATGCAATCTTCGCATAGAATAGCCGTACGTTGAGGCATTTCGATGTTGGAAATGTGAGGTTCATGGTGGTTTTCAGCTTCCCCTCGATCATCAGGCGTCCCTGATGATTGAGCATCGTCCTTTACGGAGGCGTTCGCCGAAGATACATCCATGGCAGAAAGATTGTTGGAAGTAATGAAAAGTTCGGTTACCCACGTACAGTACTGGCTGAGATCTCCCAGCGGCAGACGTGGTGGGCCTGTTGTCTTTTATCCACAAAGATTGTGTGAGACATGATTGTGGCGAAGTGTTTCGAGAAGCGGGCTGGTACGCAGTATATGTCTTGAATGACGTCGGAAGAGCGAGCAGATCATGGGGCTAGATTTGTACGCTGGAAGCGATCTTTTTCCCGCTCCAGCTCGTCCCTTATGTATGCACGTGAATAGCTCTGCAATGGTCGTAGCAGTCAGAATGCCTCGTTTTGAAACCAAATACGAGAGACCGAGCTGTTAGTAAGAATGTTGAGATCTAGTATCTTTTGTTGCCAGTAGTGCGTTACTTCTGATATATTTCTGATGTATCGGTAACGACTTCTCTTTTTGTGTTTTTGTGTCCCTGTTCTATTAGTGAGATCCTTTGATTTATCAAATCAGATATTCTCAGTTACGCATCGCTTTGACAGCCGCCCTGAACCCCGAAATAGCGGCCTCGTTCTGCGCATCAAGATCAACATTATTGGTAAAGTCCGCGCCAGCAGCCATGATCTTCCTCGTCTTGTCCAAATCACGCCCGACTCCCGGCTCGATGAAGGCGTACATCTGCCCAAACCGCCTGCTCAGGGCGGCGACCTTCTGCGACCTCGGCCTGCGCACCTCGTCGTACGCCCGCAGCGCGGCGCCGACCTCGTCCAGCCCCGTGACCTCCTTGAACAGCGCGTTCAGCACGGTGGAGTCCTCGATCGCCTGCGCGGCGCCCTGCCCGTTGAAGGGGAAGGTGGCGTGCGCCGCGTCGCCCATGATGCATATCCTGCGCTTGGCGTAGAAGGGCGCTGGGTCGTGGTCTGCTATCGGCCAGCCCGCGGAGGGATCGCGCCTGATGAGCTCGGCTAGGTCTTGGCAGTCTTTCCGCCAGGTCTTGAAGTTGTCGAGCGTTTTGTCGAAATTGGCCCTCGTGGTGGTTGCATCTGTTGAGCCGTCCGCCGTGACAGGAGGAGTTGTGATGTCCTGCGAGAATGCGGTGATGGTCATCTCTTCTCCAAAACGTATCGGGATCGAATTGAGGTAGCCACCGTCGCCGCAGAAGATTGGCACTCGATCTGGAAGACCTGGATTGAGAGCCTTGGCCTCGGCGGCCGGTACCTTGCGCATGACAAAAGACCAACGATCGTGGTTGACCGGGGTGGCGGCTGGATGATCCGCGCCAAGTAGATATTTCCTCGTCACGCTGTGAATGCCATCGGCGGAGATGAGCACATCCGCCCGGATAGTCGTGCCATTGTCGAAAGCGAGGACGATCTCTTCGCCGTCCTCTTCGATTTGACTCAGCCGCCACCCGAGGCGGATCACGTCCTTGGGCAGAAGACTATACAGACCTTCGAGCAAGTCGGCTCGAGCCACCGTCTTTCGCCCTTTAGCCTTTCCCAGCTCAGCGAGGATGTTCTCCTCGCCCTCCACCTCGTCGCCGATTAACACAGTGGTGGCAAGCTCCTTTTCCCTATCGGCCATGAGGGTCGCCCGTGCGAAGTACTCGTCGTGCAGAGCCTGGTCGATGTTGGCCAATCCTCGCATGGCATTGCCATGAAAGGCGAGACCTGCACCTACATCTAGATACTTCTCCGTTGCTTCATATATGGTAACTTGGAGATGTTGCTGGGCGATTAAACCCCGAGCTAGGGTCAGACCCGCTATACCTCCGCCTACGATGGCGACTCTGATGGGCTGTTGTGTGGTCTTCGAAATCATGACGAAGGAGTGTGCAAGTTTAGAAACGGAGGAGATTGAACACTCTGTGAAGCATCGATTAGGTGATGACAGGAATTGCCATACATCTCGGTGACAGCTGTGATCGTCGTCAGCGATGCTGACTGTATCTTACTGTGGCGTTGAATAGGGCGTCACGTGATGAAGGGTGTGTTTTCAAAGGGAACGCAGGATAGTACTAGTGACATTAGTTCACGGCGAAGGATCAAATCCAGCCAGCTCTATAACGCGGGTGTTTCACAGACGTCCGACGGCAGCTCAGGATTGCTAGCTTTTTCTTTGATGAGCTTGTGTTAGACGAAGGATGTAGTACTACATTGAAGCACGGTAAATATTCGTACACATTTGATTGAAAGCCACGAGAAGTGACGACGTGTTATCATTGGATCAGGAATCAGGAGTGACCAAGACAGTTTGCAGTTCTATTTTTGCTGACATGCAATTAGTACATCACTTCTCAAATCAAGACCTGGACGAATGAACCACTTGTGCATACAGACTACTAAGCGCGGATAGCTAGTTATATATGGAGACCGGTATTCACACGACCAATTTGTTTCCCTGGAGTAATGCCAGAGCCTCTTTCATGCTCGTATACGGCCGCACCGACGAGATGGCCTCCGAGGCTTCCTTCGAGGCGATCTTTGTTTGAGACGACCGAGAAGCCTTCTGTACCTCAGAAGCCCGCGGTCGCCGGACGCTGTCCCAAATTCGCAGGAGACCAGGTATCTCATCCCGTTCCGTGACGTCCGCCAAAACCGCATTCAGGCCTTCCGCATCCTCGAAGGCCTGATTCGCACCCTGCCCCTGGTATGGAACCATGGCGTGGGCAGCGTCGCCAATCAAGACAGTCCGGCCCTTTATGTAAGTCGGGAGAGGTTCTTGGTCGTGGAGTTGGAATAGACTGACACGAGAGGCACATCTTGTTGACGGTTTTGTTAGAAATGAGAGACGCCTCGGTTGAGAATGTCACTCACCTGGACATCCGCTGAAGCCATTCGGGGAATCCACGAAGGGCCTCTACCATGTCTTCCTTGTTACCAGGTGCGTTCCACGAGTATTGGAGTTGGTCCGGGTCTCTCAAGCTCCCGTCCGGCACAGCAAAGGCAATGTTCATCAGTTCGTATCCGCGGCAAGGATACATAACGACGTTGCGATTGCCTTCGTCACCGGCAGCGATTATGGTGGCAAATGTGCCTTTGGTGTAGTCGTAGACGGCCGGGTTTTCATGGTTGTGGCCAATGGCATTCTTGACAACGTCCATGGGGAGGACAAAGCGATACATACTAAGTCCGCAGGGAGCCGGTACTGGGTGTGTCGAAGGGATCACTGCGTTGCGAACGACGGAACGAATTCCGTCAGCGCCTGGATGTAAGTAGATATACCGATAATCAGTCATCCACAAGAAGTAATATCTCACGCGTCATGACTCACCGATAATGAGGTCTGATTCAACAGACGTTCCGTCGGCAAAATCAAGAACCCCGGCCTCAGGATCAACTCCCACGACTCGGCTTCCATACACCACCTTGACAGGCTGCCCCACGCCTTTTTCGTCTCCAACCATCCTGAGTAGTGTGTTTCTCAGGTCTTGTCTGAATATGAACCACACGGCACCTTCACCATCCGGGCCGTCCCCTACCAGGGACCTGCTCATCTCCTCCTCCCGGATATTGTACGTGCGGAACCCAGTCCCCATCACGGCCCGGACCTCCTCTCTGTCGATGCCCAGCTGTTTCGCGACGGATATTCCATTTTTCATTATCCCGATCCCGGCCGAGGTCTCCTGAAAACCCGCGTCTCGGCGTTCGTAGATAGTGACACTGAGCTGGGCGTGCTTGCGGAGGAACGCTGCTGCGGAAAGACCCGCGATCCCACTGCCTATGATGGCGACGCGGAGTCCTTCAGCATTCGCGGTATTGTGAGGCATTTGGAAGGACTTGAATACAAGGGCTGGTTGCGAGCACGGGGAAACAAATGTTGAGCTGGATTCAGGCTTTCGAACAGGTTCTGCCCCCTCAGACTCCAGACTAAATGTAATCCTCAGCGACATTTCCTCTTCTTTATAAAATCTGATATACTTTTCTCAGGAGTAGCTAGCTATCCCACGTCAGCGCGGAGAGGGCAAGTAAATGTCTCCTCACTGGTTGGGTCCGAAGCAATGCCACCCTGAGATTCACGATGTTACACTGTGCACTAATTACACAGCAGACTTGTCATCGCAGCATTGGGAAAACACGGCGGAAAGTCCACGTCCATTGCATTAGCGGCGTGTTCAGGTAACTAGGTCGTCAAATCAACGGAGCTTTCGACCATCTTTGCCGGCATTTCATATCAACCAAGATCATCTGATTCGGGCGAATTGGCCGATAACGGGTCACTGTTTGACTACGACTGGGCGGGGACAGAATGGCAGTGCGCTGGCTCGCTTAACCAGGTGGTATGCGATCGAGAGAGGCACCCTGCAGCCGATCCTCATACCGTGCCACGAACCTCGAACCACTACCTCAAGCCACTCGGCTCCGGCAAAGCCCTTCTGATGAGGTATTCGCCTTGTTGGGCCCGCATATCACGGTTGGCCGGCCTCGTGGGGCTCTGTCGGAAGACTGGAAAGCCTTTTTGTATTGCGAATCGGTAAATACAAAATGTCGGCGGAACGTACTGTCATTTTTGCTGCATATAAAGTAACGCCAGAAGCTAGTTGCTCGCTTTGATTGTGGGGCGGTGGTCTTGTTGGGCCCAATGTCAGATTTCTCAGCGGTGGCAAGACAAAAAGCGTGGAGTACCTATTTTCACCACAATCTCAGATTTTGTACCTATGCACGCCCGTTCGCAACTGTGTAAGGTCATGAACATGTTTTGCTGTTACATCACCAGTTCCAATGCTTGCCCAACGGCCGCAGTACAATATTGAGTTGTACTTAGAATAAAGGTCTGTCCAGATTACAAAACATTGCTCCTCATATGTCTCGTTAAAACATGCGTGGAGCATTGCCAAAATGAACTAGCATAAAACACATGATTCCTAACATGCTTCTGGAATCTCGAATTTGGAAATATCAGGGACACTCTCACAAGTCACGGACATAGCGCTGTCGCAAAGCTTTGAATCACTGTTCTGGCCTTTCTTTCGACAACACAGGACTATATACACCCGATTCTGGTCGTTGATCTCGGGATTAGCAATTTAGCGCTCATATGTCGTAGATGCTTTACGGTCAGCCTCATCGCATGATAATTACACATCTCGGGCTTAAGAGACTGTCAATTATCTCCTCCTCAAACCCAGCCAGAGAGAAAATTATGGAACGTCGCATTTAGTCTCAGTCGAATGCTGAACAACCAACTTTAGACTTACAAGCGGTCATTACCTAGGTGTGGGGCAGTTCCTGAAACATTCACAAAGTTTGGACAAACTCGACATGCTGGACATGAAGCAGCCGTCACAACAGAGTTTCCCAGTTTCGTATGAAATTTTTGAGACCGTCGTGAAGAATTTAGTTCAATAGACAGAATTTCATGCCAATCGCTCATGGAGCCCAACTCTCAAAGCTGTCAATCGGCCGGCGAACCAACACTTAATGATGTGCTGCATGGTACGACGATCCCGGGAAAAACGAAGATGAAAGACAAACATTCCAAGGCTATCAAGACTCGTCCGAGGACAACTCCAGCCCAGAGCCGATAGGTGGAAAGAGAAGACAGTCCCTGGCTTCCGATTGATCATCGTCTGCATCGCGTCTCACGTTATTTGCGGCTTATACGGCCCTGACACAATCATTGCCGCCGATGTCCAGGCCCCTGCGACACAAAGACCTTTGGGCATGTCCAGCAGCAGGTCTGGTTCAGGGCTGGCAAAAGGCAACATTCAACACGTATTGTGTTGGCATGCACAAGCCATGAGCGTGCGTATCGTGGGCGGCGGGACTAACGGGCCACCGGACGCCATAAGCTCTCGTACTCTGTGGAACCGACTCTGGAAATTGTCCGAGTCGACCACACAAGCACCATTATACCATATAGACCATGTGAAGCCGTGCCGTGTCTCTAGCTCCTGGGCTTGGCTCACGACGACCGACTCTTACATGGTGGTCATGTTCAGCAGAGAGGGTGTTCACCCCATAGCAGACACTGTAGTCATTGGCTGTCACGCTGCATACTGCAGGGGCGTATTACTCGCAGCTCGAGTCCATATGTATGTAGTGTAAACTGTAAACCTCAGTGGATAGGCGGTTTCTTGCAGATCAGGGCGTGGAGCGACGAATGGCTTGCCTATTCGGGCCCTGAGGGGCTGAACTCGGGTCGATTGGCGCGAGGAACCATTTGCACCTGTCCCACCATCAGCAACCGTCTTTGGCCTCTTGACAGACGATCGCAATGCAACGGTAAGCGGGAAGCTCCACTCCCGTCCACACGTGTTCACGATGACAGCAGCCTCTACACATAAGCCGGGAAAAGTTTGCTGTGGATCGGTATGAAGGCGAATCCTTCGGTCGTAGGGTACAGTACAGTATGGGATGGTCATAAAGTTGGGTTGCATCGTGGAAAAGCGGTATCGCTAGAATTTGACCGCTCACGCAGATATAACTAGGCCATGCGAGCTGCTGCTGAATCTCCTCCGGAGCTGAGAGGCAGCTAGAGCTGTCTCTACCAAACCGGTGTTAGCTGGGACTCAGCCATGTATGCAAAAGGTATCCTCTCTACTTCCGCCCTGGCCGTGGCCGCACTCACCAACTTGGCCCTGGCATCAGCCCGCTCACATGCGCGCCGACACAATCCGATCCTGCCAAAGCGGCAGGCGGCTAACGACACGGCCTACGACTACATCGTCGTGGGCTCCGGGCCGGGCGGCGGACCACTGGCGGCGAACCTAGCCGAGGCGGGCCACAAGGTACTGCTCGTCGACGCCGGCGGCGACGACGGCGACAACCTGTTCGAGCAGATCCCCGTCCTGTTCTCGCGCGCCACCGACGACCACCCGACAACGCAGTGGAACTACTTCGTGACGCGCAGCTCGGACCCGGCCGTCGAGGCCAGGAACGAGATCACGTCGTACCGCCTGCCCAACGGCACCATCTACACGGGCCTCTACCCGCCGGCGGACGCCGTGCCCATCGGGACCCTGTACCCCCGTGCCGGCACGCTCGGCGGCTGCAGCCGGCACAACGCGCTGGTGGCCATCCGGGCGTTCGACAGCGACTGGGAGGCGGTGGCGGGCGCCACGGGGGACGCGTCGTGGAACGGCAGCACGTTCCAGCGGTTCTTCGAGGGGATCGAGCACTGCGACTACCTCCCCAACTCGGTCGTCGGCCACGGGTTCCACGGCTGGTTCTGGACGCAGCTCACGTCGCTCGTCACGGCGGTGCAGGACCTCAAGGTGATCAGCATCATCGCCTCGGCCGCGTCGGCGTCCGGGATGAGCCTCATCGGCATCTTGTACCAGACCGTCGCGGGGCTGGCCAAGATCCTGAGCAAGGATATCAATGCACCGGGGAGGACCATTACCACGGGGCCGTACCAGATGCCGTTGTCGATGGGCGACTCGACGCGCGGCGGCGCAAGGGACCGCATCTTGCAGGTTGCTACTGCGACTGGTGATGACGGCAACAGGCTCTACCACCTCGACATCAAGCTCCACACGCTCGTGACCAAGATCCAGTTCGACACGACCTCTTCCTTGGACGGCGCAAGGGCCACGGGCGTGGAGTACCTCGAGGGGGAGGCCCTGTACCGCGCAGACACCCGCTCAGACAGCGCCGCCATCGAGGCCTCAGGCGCCCTCACGGCGTCCAGGGAGGTCATCATCGCGGCGGGGGCGTTCAACACGCCGCAGATCCTCATGCTCAGCGGCATCGGCCCCGCGGAGGAGCTGTCGGCGCACGGGATCGACCAGGTCGCCGACCTCTCCGTCGGCACCAACCTCCGCGACCACATCGAGGTGCCCGTCATCAGCGAGGCCCCCACCGACTTCAGCCTCGTCAGCGGCTGCACCTTCATGTACGGCTACCCAGATATCGCAGACCCGTGCCTGGAGCGGTGGCAGTCCGGGGCCGGGCAGGCTGCCAAGGGCGCGTACGCGACCAACGGGCTCGCGGTCGGCGTGGCGGTGCGGACCAGCGCGGCGCCCAACCCCGACGACCCGGATATCTTTGTCTACGGCGGGCCCGCCAACTTCCCGGGATTCTTCCCCGGCTGGTCGGAGCTGGCGCTGCACTCGGGCCACCGCCACTGGGTCTGGGTCAGCCTGCGGGCGAGTACGCCCAACGACGCCGGGACGGTGCGCCTGCGGTCGGCGGACCCGCGGGATACCCCCGTGATCGCGTTCAACACGTTTGAGGGAACCGCGGACGCGCGTGAGCTAGACCTACAGGCGTCGTTTGAGGGGATTCAGTTCGCGCGGCGGGCCATGGACGACCTCATACCGCTCGACGGGTCATTCGAGGAGACCAAGCCCGGCAGGGGGAATGTCAGCAGCGAGGAGGACGTTAAGGAGTACATCCGGACCAACTCGTTTGGGCACCACGCGTGCTGCACGGCGGCCATTGGGACTGTGCTTGACTCTGACTTCCGCGTGAAGGGGGTGAGGGGCCTAAGGGTCGTGGACGCGTCGGCGTTCCCTGTTATTCCGGGCTTCTTTATCCAGCTGCCGACGTATCTGCTCTCGGAGAAGGCCAGCGAAGCGATTCTTGCGGATGCTTAAATTAGGCGGGCCGTTTACCGGTTCGATGGTGGAGCCTGGTCAATAATGTCTTGAACTAAATCATCAGTGATTAATTGTACGACTTGATGAATACATTTGTAATCCCAACGATTCGCATACGATGTTGACGGAGAGTCACCACTGATTGAGGGTTTAGAACAACTCTTTCTGTTGGCCTGTTGGTCGTATGCTCATGCCAGTATGCTTAGTTTCTGATTGACCGTGTACCATGTTTATGCACGAATGCCAACACGAGGGACCTGACCCTGATATTGCTGAGTGGGACCTGGGTCGAGGAGACGGAGGGGCGGCTGATTTGTTCATATAAGTCCAGGCTCGAGTGACCGACTGCTCGATCTCCTGACAAGAAAAGGAGGTTCTCCATTGCGTTCGCTAAAAAGACAGGTCTACAAACACATTGGAGGAATTTCAGTTTTGCCCAATAGAAGAAATAAAAGCACCAAACTTGCGCCGTATCCAATGCCAGGCCCAATGCCGCAAACCCAATCAGGCCATATCTTCGCCACACCGGCTCCGGCATCCTAGCTCGCACTCCCAGTGTCGTGGTTTCTGATTTTCAGACGAATCAAAAAGTTCTCCTGCAGACACCACCACTGCGACCTGCGCTGATATGGGCTTGCCTTATTCACGGGCTCAAAATCGAAGTGGCGTACGAGCTGGCCCACAAACTTGAACATCTCCATCGCAGCGAGGTGTCGACCAATGCAGACCCTAGATCCATATCCGAACTATGTCAAGCACATGTTAGCCACTCGTTGTCTGCCGCTATCTTCCACTCGCCTCCTTCCTCGTAGAGCCCGGGGCATCATGAGTCGGGGAAGAGAAGAATTATAACTAACCGTGACGTTGAATTTATCCATCCTCCGTTGGCGTTCACTCTTCACACACTTTCCCTCAACCTGGTCTCCCTCCGGCAACCAGCGCCGAGGCCGCCACTCGTCGGCGTCATCCCCAAAGATCTCCCTGGACCGGTTGTGGGCCATGGGGCTCATGCCCAGCGTCGCACCGGGCGGGATGTAGTGCCCCGCGATGGTTATCCCAGCCTCCGGCGCCTCGCGAGGGAGCTGCCACACGATGCTCGGGCACAGCCGCGTGGCCTCCTGCACGCACGCGCTGAGGAAGGGCAGACCCTCCATCTCCCGCAGGCTCAGCTCGGCAGAGCCCTCGCCGGACGTCTTCGCCAGTGCTTCGTAGGCCTCGTCAACCTCCCGCCTCAGCCTCGCCAGGTCGTCCGGGTGCTCCACCAGCTGCCCCAGGACCACGGCCATGCCCACGGCCGCCGTGTCCGCCCCGGCGCCGATGAGGTTGCCCACCTCGGCCATGACGCTGGGCTCCGACGCCTGCCGCCCGTCGGGCTCCTTCATCGAGATGAAGTGGTCCAGCAGGTCCCTCCCGCGCTTCGAGTCCTTTTCCGGGCTCCCCTCGGCCATGCGGCTCTTGACCTGCTGGCTGCTCCACACCTGGAACCGCTTAAACCCCTGCGCGCCCCCAAGGAAATCAGCGATGGCCTGCACGCTCGGCCACTGCAGGAACATCATCTGGCCCGGGAGGTAGCCGCCCGACGCCGCCACGTAGAAGATCTGGTGCACCGCGCTCATGATGCCGTGCTTGTCGCCGTCGTCGATGAAGCCGATCGGGCCGCCCATCCCCAGCTGGCTGACGACGTCGAAGGCGAGGTAGTTGGTCCAGACTTGCAGGTCGATTTGTTGCCCGTCGTTCGCGAGTTGGCGGAATCGCTGCCAGAGGTGGTCGAGGACTTGCTGCACTTGGGTCTCTTGGGACATGATCGCGGACTTGGAGTAGGCCGCCGTGACTCTTTTTCTCAGGAATGCGTGTTCTTTGACGTTGGTCGTGTTGAAGAACTAGTGGAAGGAGAATTTGTGTTAGCTTATTATTAGATTGTCCCTGAAACACAGAATATCCTGACTGGAAGCAATATTAGAGCAAGCGTAGGCCAATGTACTTACACCAGTGCCGTTTCCCTTGGCTGTCCAAGTATCGTACCACGAAGTCTGCGTATCCATGTCAGCGTCAATTTGGACAGGATATATGGAAATTCAACCCGCTAGTCACCTTTTTGGTCCCTGTAGCATGGCCATAGACCTGCTCCAACGCCGTCTGGTCCACGAAGCTGACTTCATTCGGCGAGACTCGCACGACTGGACCGTACTGGCGATGGAGGTCCAGGATATCCTGGTGCCACTGACCCGAAGCGTACTTGGCAGTTCTCCAGAGCTCGGTCACGCCTGCGAGAAAAGGACCTGGGACATTTCGCAGGGGGTGCAGATAGGCATTGTAGACGATGTTGGTGACGAGCGCGGCAGCTACCAGCAGCAGTCCCTCTCGCCAGCCGAAATTCGACACGATCTCGTAGTACCGTGGAGGCGTCAAGCTTGTGGCGGATATAATTTTCGCTCGTGCTGAATCCATTTTGCTAAGGTTTATCCTGGCAAGATTAACGATGTTGGTTGTTATTGCGAATGAGAGTTCAGCAATATTGTCCAAGAGATTTAGGTGCTAACCAAGCTTCCAAGAACATGTCTTCCTTTATTTGCAGTGATGAGCTGGTGTGTGCCACTTCCCCTGTAACCAGGGTAATTGTAGTATGTGGAGAGGCAAGACGTCTTGCATGTGGAGAGGTGGTCTCGGCCTCTCCCAGCTATCCGAAAGCCAAAGTGTGTGGGGAACGCGGACCGGGAATGCTCCTTTGGATTCAGGCCGAGGGTAAATGTTTTTGCTCGCGATTTTTTTTTACCGAATACAGCGGACAAATTTCGATCAATATAAGAAGTGTAGCCCATGCTTGTCCAGAGGATTTATAAAATAATGTCATACAATTGCATCTCTAACTAACTATCCGGTCTTACATCTGGCGTGGAATTGGCTACCTGTGCAGATGGGATTCTATGTGGGGTACTACCTCTCCACACGTTCGTGCCATGAAGTATCCACACACCCTCTCGTAAATTCTGGTGTAAAACCATATAGATGAGTCGGGCCCGGCGAGCTGTCCCACAATCACAATCGGCCCCCCATCGTCACCTGTCCCCATGTGCTCGTGAAAATGACACGAAAGGCAACCCTCGAGCACCCGGCCCTGGGTTCGATTATCGGCCTTGACTTGGACCAATCTGTGCAGTATAGGGGCGTGCCGTACGCCACGCTCGAGCACCAATTCGCAGATGCCGTCCTGTTCGAGAACGAGGGTGGGCGCCCTATCGACGCGACTCGCTATGGGTGAGTCCCCGGGGGAAATTATTTACAGCGTTGTGTTGCATCTCACATTTGCCGCTCAGCGCATGTGCTTCACTGCTAACCTCTTGACAGTCCCCAATCTATCCAACCCAGCGAGACCTGTGACATGGAACATGCGATTATTCAACATACGTTGCCGCATGGAGAAATGAAAGACTCGGGGACAGAGTGCCTGAACCTCAACATTACAGTTCCCAAAGGACAGTCGTCAGGCCTTCCGGTGCTCGTCTTTATTCATGGTGGTGGGTACTTCATGGGTGCTGGCTCATGGCCTCAATTCGACATGCAGCGCATTGTCGCTTTGTCGATACAATGCGGAAAGCCCATTATTGGTGTCACAATCAAGTAAGCCAACCGTACACTCCCGGGCCCGTAACTTTATTGGACTGCCTGTCACGATTCTGACACCCCTTACACAACAAAAGCTACCGCCTGGGAGCACCTGGATTCCTCACATCCGAAGAGCTCACTAGTCACGGCATCAAGCCCGACAGAGGCCTCCAGGACCAGGCGGCGGCATTTACTTGGCTCCAACGTCATATCGGGGGGTTTGGTGGCGATCCCCAACGAGTGACAGCATCAGGAGTGAGCGCCGGAAGCAGTAAGATGACCTCGGCCATGAAATGAGGAAATGGCGCTCGTCGACTAAGAAGACACAATTACACAGTTTCCATCCTTCTGCACCTGGCCAAGAACCAGCCTCTCTTCAATCAAGCAGTGTGTATGGGAGGAACTCCGGCTCTTATCCCACGCTTGCCCATCGAGGTCGCCGAGGGCACTTACGCATCTGTGCTGGAAAAGCTTGGCATTGCCAACGACTCACCTGCAGAGCGTGTCAGAAAACTGAAGGAGACGGATCGCGCGGACTGGGTTGCGAAGTTGGGGCCAGGCCTTGCGCTTAGTCCCGTCGCCGACAAGGACGAGAACAAGGCTCCGTTCTACCAGGCTGGTGTGCCAGAGGGGGACATTACTCCTCCAGGCTGGTGTCCTCGTATCATGCTGGGAGACTGCGAGATGGATGTGAGTTTGACCTTTGGCCGTGCAACTCTAATTTGTTTATTCTTCTTAGATGTGGCTACTGACGAGGAGCTAGTCATCAATTCTGGCCTACATACTCGGCCCCGGCGCGGATCACGTCGGGATAAAGTTCCGCAGTGTCCTAGATCATTCCCTGGCCGACAGCCCGGACACCAAGACAGCCTTGTTGAATGCGTACGACGCCGGGGAGGACGGCGGAAATCTCGGCTTCCTGCACTTCGCGCACGACGTTGTCCAGCTCGCCGCAACGAGGCTCATAGCCAGCCGCTGGCCGGGCTCAGTCTTTGTGTCCCACTTCAACGAGCCGAACCCGTGGGAGGGGCGCTTCAAGGGCGTCGCGAGTCACCTGCTTGACACTACCTTTCTATTCCAGAATTACGAGGAGTTTCTCGATGAGGAACAAGCTTCGTCAGCGAGGACGTTTGGCCGCCATTTTATCGAGTTCGTCAACGGCGAGGAGCCCTTTGCCGCCTTCTCGTCAGGGTCGGGCAAGGTGCAGGTTTACGGGCCCGGGGAGCCAAGGTCACGCCAGGTTGACGCGAAGGATCTTTCCGCGGCTGGGCGGAGGGATCATGTCTTCAAGCTAGCTGAAGCTGTGGGACTGGATAGGCTGATCGCGATTGTGCACATGACCTTGCACCCGTAGATTATATTTGCTCCCACCGGGAATATAGAACCTGTAGCCATTCCGCTTATCCAACTAGAAATGCCATGGGGTTAAAATTGTTTACTCACTGATGAGAATAGTTACCCTATTTCGAGAAGCCGCGTACACAGGGCAAATACACTAGGGATTCTAGATGGTCTTCAAGGATGTAGTCTAGACACTCGCTGCTCCACTGCGATCAGCAACGCCGCTGTCATGCAGGACTACGCCGCGGTCATGCAGAGTGCACGACTCACTATCTGCATTTTCCCACAGCCTCCTTCCTGATTGGGAGCCTCCCTTCCTCCTTTTAGCTCGACTTATCTTTTCTTTGCCTCCATATAGATGTGGCTGGCTCTGCACAATCCTATTCTTCCGTGTGACAGCGTCGTGAAGTAGAAATTCAATGGGTAGTTGGGATTAGCGGCGGGGTTAGGGAGGTTATAAGACATAGTACTCTGTGCGATTCTCGATCGAACGCTTCTGAACTATCTTGCTCATCTGTGGTCTCAGTGTTGTTGCCAAGGCCACCACCGGAGGATCAATGGCCGTCAAAGTGAATCGGGCGGGCTTTGAACATCGCCTCGCTGTGGTCCAGCGACTGCTCCACGACCGCGGGCTTCAGGTTAGTGATCAGTGTCGCTCGCTATTAAGAACCTGATTCCTCGCTAATTGGCCCCCCTCTCGGCAGGCCTCCAACGTCTCGACCCTGGCGTACGACGAACAGTACGAATACCCCTTCAACAACCACCTGTTCAAGGTAGAGCTGGCGACGCCGGCCCTCGCCTCCTCGTTCCCGGACACGCAACCTGGCACGTGCAAGGCCCCGTTCGGCGGCGTCTCTGCTCTGGTTGTCAAGCTTAGCAACCCGGCGGCCCACGACGTGAATAATGCCAACCGCGTGGCGAACGACGTGGCGGCGCAGCACCTCGTGCGCCAGTCCATGGCTGAAGCCGGGCTGGCTCCCCTGGTACCGGACGTTTATGCCTGGGCGCCAGCTACGACTACGGATGTGGTAGACGAGGAGGGGTTTGGATGGATCATGTCGGAGCTTCGGAGTGGCGTGGACTTGGACTCGGAGTTCTCCTCTCTCGCGCCAGAGAACAAGAAGCACGTCCTGGAGCAGGTGGCTGCCATTTTTGGGGCTATCCAGGCGGCGAGCTTGCCGCAAGGCGTCACCAAGTTTGGCGGCGGGATCAAGTTCGACTCGGACGGGCACATTGTGAGCGGAGAATCACCGTCCATGCAGGACGTGAAGCCCGCTGGCTCATACGCGGAATGGAGAGCTGGAAAGCTCCGTGCCCAGCTCGAACGCGCCGCCGTGAGCCCCGTCATTCAGGGCTGGAGGAGCAACGGCGTTGCCACCAGGATCGAAGAGTTCCTGGAGATCGGCAGCCCGGAGAAAGTTCTCACTGGTGTCGACGTGCAACGAAAGTGCCTGATACACGGAGACCTGAGTGCGTGTGCGCCCCCGTGAGATCTGGCCAGCAGTGAACTAACCGGTCGCAGCGACGAATAACATGCTGTTTGACAAGAAAGCCAACAAGATCACGGCAATCCTGGATTTTGACTTCGCCTCCGTCTCTCACCCCTTTGACGAGTTCACGTCCATGTCCCTCAGCGACATCGGCGGCAACGTCGGCGATGAGGACACCGAGATCACCCGGGCGATCCTCTCCGGCGACTTCACTACGCCACCGGCAGACCTGGACGAGGAATCTAACATGGAGTGGGAGCTTGCCAAGACGTGGAATGCCGTGCTGAAGGAGAGTACGGCACTTGCGCCGAGCCAGATCGAGGGCGTGAATGAGATCCGCGACCTGATGCGTTTGCAGAGGCTTCTGTGCCCTTACCAACTACGCAGCGTCTCCGCCTTCGAGGGACTCGACGATGAGAAGATTACCGAGATGCGGGCGAAGGCAGAAGCAGATCTGCTGGCTTGGCTGGAGAAGCACGGGTTCTAGGAGCAATGTATCCTGGAGTATTACTAAGCTTTAGAGGACAGGATTCCACTGTTCTTGTTCCCAACGCCTAAAACTTCGGCCATGTCTGCCTAAATAGAATTTGAACACGTCTCACCACCCATCTTGCATCTCCCTGTCCAACATGGCATCAATTCTGCCAAAAGAGACGCCAGATATGGATGACGTGGCTCCTAAGAAATCGGTTGCCTACTTGGAACACCAGCATCGCGACATCTTCACTCGGGCACTTTCCAATGTCCTGTCCACACCGGCTGCTGAGCTTGCGTTTGCAGAGATCATTGATGGTGCACCCCTCAGTCAGACTGCGAACGCGGTGCGAAACGGGATATTGCCAGAGAATCACCCTGTGAGAAGCCAGCACCCTGAGCTCTGTCCCGGGGTCCTAGAGAAGACCAGGGACATCCGTACCACACTTGATATACAAGTATTTCAATTTGACTTCCAGGTATGACATTACCGTCCCACATTCACACAGACATGTTTCGTTCTGATGCATTAGTAGCTTCTGCATTGTTACCATGCCGCATCGCCAGGCTCGGCGGCCTTCAAGACTCGCTTGATCGAAATGGTTGCTGTTGCGATTCATCAGATCGCGGTATACCTGTACAGACTCGATCTGAATCTGGGCGGGCACCAGGACTACTTCACTTGGGAAGCACCTAAAGATGATACTGTCTTCTATCAAAACTATCCTGATGACAAACTTCCAAGCCTTTTCTTCCACAAGCACTACCGGGACTACGACCAGTACCCAGATGGGGTCGCTGACATCGTCGGATACTGGGCTGAAACGCGAATTCTCGGTGGCGTTGTTCTATTCGACCGTCGGAAGCCTAATCAGAGGGAAGCTCATGAAGATGTAAGCTCGTCCGCCTCCGTTGCAGAGATCCAATCCATGCTCGTTTCTTGGTACCGTACTGAAAACAACACAATTCAGCCTGACGCCATTTTCTTTCATTCTTATGCGGAGAACATCACCTATCGAATCTGGCGGCTGCTTGACACGCAGAAAAAGCTTCTTCTGGACTTTCTTTTGTCGGAAGGTGATGTCAACGGGGTGACAAACAGCGCCCCATATCCCTTTCCGATCCTGCCAGACCGAAACAACCTGACTCGTATCGATCCGGAGGAGCCCATTCACAAGACTGGAATTTATCGCGACCTCTGGGAGCGAAAACCCCTTGGTGATAGGGCCGGGGATCCTCGGATGCACTGCTGCGCATTCAATACTATGGACTACCCTTCTTGGGCTGACTTCAAGAGGTTTCTGGAGAGAGCGCTGACTCGGAGGTATGAGATCGACGACAGGCGGGAAAAGGAAATCGAGGCAGAGATGGAGGAAGAGGAATTAGCGGCAATGTCTGAGCAACAAGAGGAAGATGGAGGGGAAGTCGCTAGGGTCTTGAACGCAGACAAGTAACTCGTTTGCTGGCCTATTTGTCTTCCCTTGAGAGGGAGTAACAATAGCTCCACTGCCGAATGTAGGTAATGTGGTATCAATTCAAACCAAGGTATTTGCCCTCGGCCTACCTTTCGGACTCCTTGTTCAATATAGTGTTGCGGACCACAAATTCGAAATACGACCTAACGGCTGCACGGCAGGGAAAAGAGCAAATATGATTGATCTTCGGAACAGGCCATAGTCTCTACCCTTCTGACTTCCTAACCAGTTTATCCTCCGCATCTGCCCGCCTGCGTTGATTGTTGGTCGGCAGCCGGATCATATAAACGAACTTCCGTTTCCAGCTGGAATCTATGGTCAAAATATGCGAGTGAACAGACAAATTTCCCGACTATAAGCCCCAGGCCAAGCAAAACATGACATGTTTCAATCGAATGGTGTATTCAAAATGAATCAATCGTGTGGGGTTGTGATCTTTGGTCTGTGGAGTGAGCGACCAGGGGAGATTAGATTAGATCATGTCGGATTAGATTAGATTAGATCCTCAGCTTCAGCACGGACCAGACGCGACGCGACCTTGCTAGCTCTGACGACATGCGACCTCCAGCCGCGGTGGGTTTGCGAAAGCTCCGAGGTTCTTTTGCGCATCCAAACTCACCCACTACTGCCTCTTTGGCTTCAAGGCCCACGCCACCAGTGTTACCCTAGTCAATCATTACTTCTTGGATATTTATACCGTATCTCGTACCGGTTTGGAACCTGTTGCCGTTTCAAGAGCCGGCTGCCAGTCCGCCATGGACGACTACGACAACGACCATGACCACAACTCCGACGCGAGCTCCGACGACCAGGAGCACGACCAAGAGCAGCAAGATGATAACGTCACGATGGATGATGGGGATGACATGGAGGTAGACGAGGATGATGCATTCAACGAGGAAGACGAGGACCAAGATGAGGGCGACAATGATGGAGATGGGGATCAAGATGGCGACCAGGATCAAGAGCAGGACCAAGATGCCGAACAAGACGGAGATCAGGACCAGGACCAGGACCAGGAACAAGACGGAGACGGCGAACAGGAGGAGGATAGCACAACGCGGGTCGACAGACCGTCTCATTCGAAATCGAACTCGGTAGACACCCCTCAGACACCGAAATTCCGACCAAAGGTCCGACCGGAAGCCATCACCGCGAGGCTGTACGATATCGTGCCGACCATGGCCGCTCCTCAAGCGACGTCAATAAACGCCATAGCCATCACACCCGACCTGCGATACTGGTTAACGGGTGGTTCAGATGGGTATATTCGGAAATACGACGGCCCAGGCACCATCAACGGCAAGCAACTGTTGACTGTTGCCCAGCGGCACCCCTTCGTGGACAGCGTCACAAAAGCCGGAATACTCATGTCATATTGGGAGAATCTGGAGCCAGCCCCGCCGAACCCCAGGGGTGGTGCCAGCGATGCTGACCGCGTCCTGTCTCCCGTTTACAGCCTGGCAGTCCACCGCGACGCGCTGTGGCTGCTTGCTGGTCTGGAGAGCGGTGGGATCAATCTGCACAGCGTGAGACACGACGAGGGTAAAACTATACACGTCCTGCAGGAACACAAGAATGCTGTGTCGGTGTTGCAGCTGGCACCAGACGAGAAGAGCGTGCTGAGTGGGAGCTGGGACAAGAACATCCTCGATTGGGACCTGAACACTGGCAAGACGATTCGGGATTTCAGGGGCAGCGGAGGTCAGATCTCAGCTCTCGAGCCACGGCCCTTGAGTGGCGCACCAATCCCCCCAGAGGCAGCAGAAGAGTCGCTCCACAGCGACACGATGCGGACCAGCACTCGGACCAATGGCTTCTTCAGCAGCGGTCCCGACTCAGGGATTCCCAATGGAGCGGCGATGCCCAACGGCGACAGCATGGGAGATGGCGAAGGCTCTGATCATGAATCGCTCTTCGGAAGTCCAGCGGGGTCACTGTTTGGCGATGGAAACAACAACATGGGCGCAGACAACCCATTTGGCGGAGACAACGACAACGACGGATACTCGCACGCGATGCTGGAGCCTCTTGATGATGCCCCCCACGCGGACGGCGATGTCGCCATGGGAGGAGACACGATCATGGGCGATGCCTCCCACGAAACCACAGACCATCCAATAGCAGACGCTGCGCCGGGTACGACCCAAGACCCAGCACAAGCGCAGTCGGACCAACCACTCGCTCCCGACGCCGGAAGCAACCAACTCAAGCCCCAAGACGCATCACAAGCCGATGCTCAGCGGCCATCAACAGCCCAAACAGACGCCGACTCCAAGCAGCCGTCAATACACTCACCGACCCTTGTCTTCAACAACCCCCCGCCGGCGCAGTTCGACCCCACGCAGACCTCCGACTCGACCTTTTTCTCCGCCGCCATGGACGGCACCATCCGGATCTGGGACCGCCGGGTGCCCGCGCCCATGGCCCGGATAGGCACGCGCCCGGGGGTCCCGCCCTGGTGCATGGGCGCCTGCTGGTCCCCGGACGGCAACACCATCTACGCGGGGCGGCGCAACGGCACGGTCGAGGAGTTCAACATCCACAAGGCCACGTCCAACTGGCAGCCCGAGCGGACCCTCAAGTTCCCCGCCGGCAGCGGCGCCGTCTCGGCCGTGCGGACCATGGTCAACGGGCGCCACCTCGTCTGCGCCAGCCACGACATCCTCAGGCTGTACGACCTGCGGGACAACCGCGCGTTCAAGCACGGCGCCGTGCCCTTCCTGATCGTGCCCGGGCCCCCTAGGGCGGGTGTCATCTCGCAGATGTATGTCGACCCCACGTCGCAGTTCATGCTTACTGCCGCCGGCACAAGGGGCTGGGAGGGTAGCTGCACCGAGGTCCTGATTGGGTATGAGATCGGGTGTGTCAACGATTGATCGTTGCTTGCTGTCCACAGCGTTATTGATCATGAACCATTAATACGGGGCTTGGCGTGGGCATGATGTTGGCTTTCTGTACAACCGCTCGAGTCCCAAGCGTCAGCGGACTTTTCAAGTTGATTCTGGGTTTTTTTTTTCAAGAGGCGTTGGAGACCAAAAGTCACGGTGGATTAGTTTTGGATCTTTACAAGGCGGCACTCAGGGGCCGTGAGCGTGGAATTGGGGATGGCGCTTCATACCCTAAACTTCGGTATCAATACCCCCGGTTATTATTACACTTGAATAATGTCTCCGACAAGAAAACAGTTCAATGAGGTCCCGTCTCAAGTGGTGACGAGCTCATATCAACCAAACCAGCTTCCCCTTGATATCTCCTCTTATGCGCAATTACGAGATTGGCGTTCCGTTAAAACCAGGCGGCAAGTAATGTCGCCAACCCTCCACGGACACACCTCTCAAAGGGATCGATACGTGGTTCACCAACACACAGCCAGCAAAGACCAACAAAGTGTGATTTGGATACCTTTAAGCACAGGTTGACTCCGTCACTTGAATATATAGCTCATATGGCTTTACTTACCAGCGAAAGTCACCCGTTGCGAGTCCCTTTATTCTTGTCACCCGTTATGGGCAGTTGAAGAACTAGTGACTCGATCATGGATCTCTAGTATATAAATTTCGCCAGAGGGCTGTCTACTCCGACGTTCTTCTTCCTTTACTTCACTTCGGCAAAGACCTCAGGAGAAACATTTCTCTTATTCCTGGAAAGGGCGCATCCACCAATAACCAAGAACAGTCAGAATTCTGTGGGCATACCAGCCGACATCCACAGCCACCATGGATAATCCGGAGGTGACATATGCCACAGACGAGCAGTTCCTCGCAATCCACGGAGAGGATACGAAGATATACCCGTACCTACCAGGCTACAGCCACGCACAGCTCATCAGAGACGACATCGATCGGGTTCACCGTGAAAAATCATGTTCGTTTTATTACCTGCGCCCGT
Organism: Diaporthe capsici; assembly: GCA_013364905.1. Lineage (NCBI taxonomy): Eukaryota > Fungi > Ascomycota > Sordariomycetes > Diaporthales > Diaporthaceae > Diaporthe > Diaporthe capsici. The sequence goes on from WNXA01000015.1 coordinate 800,399, forward strand.
ACGTGCCGCCTTCTCCAGAGACCTACGACCAGCGGCCCGAAACGATACCCTTCACCCGCGATGACTTGCAGGCCTTCCGTGACAACGGTCTCGATTCAGTTCACGGATACTGGTCTGTCCACTGGGCGGCCGAAACTCCTGGCAGGGACGGCGATATCATCTACGACGATGGATATCGCAGTGTCATGACTTTCAGGAGTATCGAATTTATGATACGCCCTGTTGCGGACTTCAGGAACCGCGCTGATGCAGTCGCAGAACCCCTCAGACTCTAGTGAGTAAACGAGTTACAAGATTTCAGGACCGTTCCATTCCATCACCTGCCGCTCCCTTCGTCCGAAAGTTGATTTTCTGTAACGTTATTTACGATACGCACAACAGTATCGGCTGGCGCGACCTGCAGGAATGCCTGGACCAGGCTCTACAAGAAACCGGCCCCATGAGGACTTTCATCGGCGTGGCATACATGAATCAGCCACGTAGAGGCCAGGAAGATATGCCAGAGGGGAAGCGTGAGATCGCAATTGATTGGAGAATCGACCGTGCCCATCCAGACAGGATGACCTGGCTAGTGGACAAGTGGAAACACCACAAGGCGTTCAAGAATACCCAAGCATACTATGACAAGTTGAAGGAGGTTGAAGCGCACGCGGCGAGGGAGAAATACAACCAAGAATTCCAGGCCCAAGATCCAGCAGCAACTCAACCGGGACGTCTCTTCGGAGTATACGTTCCACCAGTCCAGCCGCCGGAGCCGGTCCCGGAACGCCGGCGGATCAGGTCTGGACCAAGAAAAAAGAGGACCAGCAAAGACATGGGCGCAAGTCAGGAGCTCAGCCGGGGCGGTACAGACATGAGCGCAAGTCAGGAGCTCGGACCGAGCAGGAAGCGGCGAAACGTCGGTTCCGAGTCGAGCCGAAGCTCACAGTCAGGGTCCGCGTCGCAGTCAGTCACGTCTTCACCGGAGATGAGGCGGCCAGCGCCAGTTGCCAGCGCTCAGCAGCAGACGGCCATGCTTCCACCGCCGAACCCATCGGACACACAGTGGGGTGTCGGTTCTCAGTCGACCCGAAGCACACAGTCGGGATTCGAGTCGCAGTTACCCGCGTATTCACCAGAGATGAGGCGGCAAACGCCAATCGACACTTGGCAGCAGACGATGATGCCTCCACCGCAGAGCCCTCGGTCCGCACAGCCATCCTACTCAGACCAGGGCTACGGGTCAAGGCTCCCGGCAGCATCGCCGAGCCAGGGCCGGCCATACGCGACGGCGCCTATTCAACATGTCCCGGCGCCGGGATCGGGGTTCGGGCGTGGGCAACCCGGCGGTGCTCCCAACCCTTACTGGCCACAGGCCCCGCCTGCGCCCGGTCCATACTCAGCAGGTACTGTGAACTACTCGCCCAGCATGACACCGGACACGTGGGGCAGAGGAAACTACGCGCCCAGTCCCCAATTCCCTTCGCCGGCCATGGCGGCCCCGGGTGGGGATGTGTTCCGGTATCGAGTCCCTACAGCCAGTCAGCCGGGCGGACCAAGTTACGCGGCCGTTCAATCATATCAGAGGCCGGCCATGGCGGCTCCGGGGGGCAATGTGGCCCCGAATCAAGTCCCTCCAGCCAGCTCCGACCCCGACTGGTTTGGATCGGCCGGACTTTACATGCAGTCGACTGATCCACAGGATTGGGACCAGTCTGGTTACCAAGACCAATATGGGGATGGTAGGGGTTCCGGCCGGCGTTGAGTCTCATCGAGGATGATGAAGCAAGGAGAGGAGTTTGATTATCATCATGATAACGTTTTGGCTGGACTCACGCTGGATGGGCAGTCTAGGATACTTGCTTTCCTTCTTTGGTTCAGGAGGTAGGATGTCACGAAGCAGAATGGAATGGGTAATGTCTAGTAATGCATTCTGGTACTCAACTATGCTCAGTGTTGTAGTGAATGAGGAGTACAGTGCATGGAGTTTCCTTACGTATTTCGAACGGTACCCTGCCCGGCCAGTTCTGCAATGAGACTCTGACTACCTAGGTATGCAACGCCCTCTTGATATACAACTATCGTACGTTTCGCCTGAGCAGTCACTGCATCCACAGTTGGTACCTACAACCAACGTTTTGAACGGTGATATTTGAGCGGACACGCGTTTCAACCAGCACGCCGCGGCGAAATATTATGATAGGGTAAACCTTCTTAACTTCACCGCCTTCGACACGTTGTAGGACGAGGCGATCGACAAGTGGGATATCTCTACTGATTCACTCTCAGAGCACATCAGTAAATCACAAGGAGATGGCTCGAGTGGTAACCGAGAATCGACATCGATGAGCACATACCCTTTCCTCGTGAAGGCCTAGTACTTATGGCAGTGAATGAGGGATATGGTGAAGGTGAGAGATCGCAAGTCTTTGAACAGGGCACCCTCTGGGGCCTTCTTGCAGTCATATTCAGGCTATCCACACACTTCGAATGCAGATATCGCACATGTGCCACACCCATAGTCGCCTTGCGCACACAGCTTCAAATTATGGGTCATATGGACCTCCAGGACAACGTATCGCCACTCCTTGATGGGATGGTAATATGATGTGGCTACCATTTTCTGCAGGTGTAGTACGTGCCAAACGATTCATTTTGTTGCTCACTGACTTCCAGAAGAATGAGACCAAAAAGCATGATTTGAGGCGTTGAACAAATACTTTGGCTTCGTCACAGTGGCCAGTAACGTCTTGCCGTGAGTTGCTCCTCCTGTCCCACATCATCGCTTGTAAAGAAGCCAGTGACTTGAGCATAGATCCAAGGTATAAAAAGGTGTCCACATAGACTGTCTGGACAAATTTGAATTTTCCCCCAAGTGGAAAGAAAGTCGGAAAAGACGAAGCCGTCGGTGCCCGAGCAGAGGCAACAAAAAGATATCAGCAACGTTCATTGTCCAGCAAGCTTGCCAGCCCACGTCCAGATTTATCATGGAGTTCGATTTCGAGTCAGAACAGGAGAAGACGGCCCTAACAGGAGCCGATGAGGCCATATACCAGTACCTGGGGATTCTCTTCCAAACAGATTTGACACTAGAAGGAACATTGCCCGCGAGAATTTGTGGTGGCAATCTTCAGCTCACCGAGTCTTCTGAGATGTTCTTTGACATACGACCGGAAAGGCTACCCTTCACATCTCACGACTTGCAGGACTTTATTAAATACGGTCTAACATACTCGGGAGAATGTTTCAACGTTCTCTGGAACAGTTATCAAGACCAGGACAAGGACCTCATCTATGGCGACTTTTTCCGCAGTGTTGTTTCTTTCAGGACCATTGAATTTATGGTCCGACCGTTGCAGAGACTCGATGCCGATGATCCGCCCAGACTTTTGTGAGTAGAACTAATCGGAGTTCTTCTCCAGTAAACCATCAATGTCATCTTCTGGCTTGTGGCTGATGTTTTCTAATAATATCTATAATTATCACCACAGAATCGGCGCGGGTGATGTACAGGACTGTCTGACGTTGGCTCTGAACCAAAACCCAAACCATCCGAGAACGGTGGTGGTGGGAAGAGGTTTTGCCACGAACCCGCAAGACGTCAGGGACCAGAAAATACATCCAAACATACAGCCACAGAGAATGCAAATCCCCTTCGAATGGAGGATAGACCGTGCCGATGAAGAGCGGACTGCTAGAGGAGTACAAAGGTGGAGACACGACACGTGCAAAGGAAAAGATAATTACGAGCTTCGTTTACGCCAGTACTCTAAGTTTTGCAATGATCTTGAAATTTGGAACACGAGGGAGTTCCCTTTCAACTCAGAGGAGGAGAGGCTGGCCCTTGAAGGAACCGATGAGCTGATACACCCGTATCTGATGACCTACAGCGAATCAAGATTCATCAAGAATAAGACGTGGCCTGCCAGATTGCGTCAAGACGAGATTGTCGTAGCCAGGTCTCACTACAACCAGCAACCTGCCATGCCGCCCTTGACCTCCGATCGTTTGAGCGACTCTCACGACGACCTCACAACCTTTCAAGGATTCTGGTCTATTCTTTGGTTCAGCGAGGTACAATACAAATCCGATATCGTATATGACGATGATTTCCGCAGTGTCATCACATTCGGAAAGACCGACATTGAACTTATGGTCCGACCAATAAAACCCGATCCCACGACGACAAGGCTTTTGTGAGTGGAGCTGGCATAATTACCATTGGGTTCACTATGATCCCTGCTGTACATTTTGATTTTGATTCTGTCTAACAAGATTCATGAATGGTCAATATAGTATCTGCCCGGGAGATGTACAAGACATTCTGCGCAAGGCTCAGCAGAAGGTTGAGGAGACAGCTAGCCGTACACCGGCCCAACAAACCGCGGCAGTCATAGGTCAAGGAACCGTGATGAACCCGCATGACAACCCGCTGCACATGTCAGCTCTGATCCATCCGCCAATCACCTTCGAATGGAAGATTGCTCGTGCGTCCAACCTCGCCGGGCGAATACAGTCATGGAGATACAAAGTGTGCGGAGGGAGCCAGAATTACCATAAGCGGGAACATGGTTATCTGGGATTTCTCCAGTCCCGTGGGCTGGGTGATCCAAGGGAGGGCCAGCGATCTTCAGCCATCTTGGAAATAAGGAAGAGGAAAAAGGAAGAGGTGGCTACAAGTCAGGGGGGCGGCCCAAGTTACAAGCGTCGGAGTACAGGTTCTTCCCAACGGAGCTCGGCTCCGCAGTCCTCCATGGGCTCACCGGAAATCTCGCGTCCACCGTCAGTCGCCGTGCCAGGGCAGTCGAACATGGATCCACCGCCGCCCGTGGGTCCAGGAGAACCGGCCATGAACATCGAGCACCCGATGCGCGGCGCCCGGAGAAGGAGAGGCTCGAGGGGCTCGCGGGGTAGTATTGGTTCTGCAACATCGCGTGTGAGCTCAAGAATGGCAAGTCTAACATTTCAGTCGTCGACTGGGGGTTCGCCGGAGGGTGTGGGGTCGCCGCATGCGGGCTCTCTTTGGGGCGGGCCTCCAGGAGTGGCGAGAACGGCCCCTGGGCGGTTTGGTGGGGGATATGAAGAGCAGGCCCTCCCTCATGGACAACAAGGCCAAGGTTTTGTGCCGCATGTCCCAGGCCATGGATATCAAGGCCCAGGTGAGGTGCAGCAGACTCCAGCTTATGGCCAGCCGACCAATGTCTTTGGGCATATGAGAACGGATTTTCACCCACCCCCGCAGCGACCGTTTCAGGTGGGAATCGCACTTACGCAGCAGTCTGCGGCACATGGAGGCTGGAATATTCAGCACCCAGGGCAGCCGCAGGCACCGGTCGGGCCGGCTCCCGAGCAACATTCATATCAACGCGGCTATGCGGGACCTGCGGATGCACAATCCGGCAGGGGGTACTCTGGCGGCTCAGGGTACAATATGCCTGCATTTGCGAGCCACCCGCCCGGCTTTCCACCCACGCCACCGGGCATACACGGCGGACGGTTTGCCCTACCCCAGCAGCCTCAACACAGGGCAGGGGTCCCACCAGAGGCAGGAGATGACCCGTCTGTTCTGCAGGATATGCCCCTGACCGAGTCGCCTCAGTTTCACGTCCCGGCCGGTACACAGCCCTTGCATCAACATCAAGACATGCCACCACTCCCTCCGCCAGCCATGAGCAACATAGACCTGGCTCCCTTCCAGGCCCAGCCAACACTGCCACCAGTCGAACAGAACTACCCGTCCAGCTTGCCACTCGCTACAAGTTCTATGTCCGCCGAAGTCATCCATGCGCCCGAGCATGAAGATGTTCTGGCGGACTCGGGGCCTGAGTCAGAATCGGAGGTGGACGATGTTCCGGAGGAGTCGGACTCGGAATCAGAATCGGGGGGAGAAGATGATCAATTATCCCACCAGGACACTCGAGTGGCCCAGCCATTGCTCCCTACTGGTGGTCAAGGCGACCCTGGAGCATACGAGTCACATCCAGCCGTGGCACAGAATCCGTCTTTTTACCGAGACGTATTTATGGGTGCGGGCGCATCCGAAGATGATGCATCCGACGAGGATGATTTCCATCGACGGTAAAGAATCAAGCAGAGATCAGCGTTATGGTTCTTTTTCATTCTTTTGGGTGGACTGCCGGCGGATCGGCCATTTCATCATAGTTTTTTTTTTGGCGAAGCTTCTGTTTTCTTTTCTTTTTGGAACGACTGACGCCATGACGGCTGGTTGATAATACACTCTTTTCTTTTTTTGGTGTTCATGGTACAGGCGTGGCAGCGGTCGGGTTGGGGTAATGGAAGTGGGGGGGGGGGCGGCGATTGGAAGCATAGTTAGAGGAATGCGGTAATTCAGCTTAGACGAAAATTTTCCTACTCATTTATTCATGGGTTCAGTTGCCGTGACATGAACCTCCAGGGCCAGTGATGTGGATTTTGAGCAAAATCTACAATGCTGAATACAGTCCCAGCCTACATATGATGAGCTGCTCTCGTTATCCATCATGGTATACCATTTTAGCTTCCATAGGTTGTATCCACGATAACGCAACTGGATTAGATTCATCAAGCTCCATGGAATTCGGTTAGTCTGGATGGTACGTCACTAGGAGCCTAATGACCGAAACTGCAACATCAAAGACCATTGTTGGTCCTGTTGGTTGTATCAAACAGTGGGTCCATCCCCAAGTGCTGGCATGACCATGTTGGTCATCATTGGCGGATGGCGCTTGGCTTACAACCAACAAAGCTATTCTTGTACACGGTCCATGTGGCACTCGGCAAGTGCCTCACACTTGCAGATTCCCTCCACCAAATTCAGCCCTCTCATCCTTCTGAATGTTGTCCAAAATCGCATTACCCAGTAGTTCCACCGAAGCTCGATTAATACAAATAAGGCCTGCTCAAACCCTATTTCAAGCAGTTCTTCCTAGCATCGAGAAACTCTATCGCTGTTCCCCCTCACAGCAGGAGTTTTCCCCGAGATATCGACAAAGAAATCACACTATAAACCGTCAGAATGCCCTCAAAACACCTCCCTCTAATAATCCTTGTCCCCGGCGCGTTCGGGACCCCAGAAAGCTTCGGCCCGCTGCTGCCACACCTCAGGGAGGCCGGATATCACACGCACCCAGGCCCCTACGCAAGCTCCAACCCTACAGACCCATCAGCGGCGACGTGCGCGAACGACATCGGATCCCTCCGCAACGGCGTCCTCCTGCCGCTGCTCGATAAGCTGCAGAAGGACGTCGTCATCCTTGCGCACTCGTACGGGGCGATTGTTGCGAGCGGTGCTGCCAAGAACCTCGACAAGGCGACTCGTGCGGCGAATGGTCAGCCGAATGGGGTCATAGGGCTGATTTACGTGGCTGGTAACATCGTCCTCAATGACGAGTCACTGGGTGAGTCATTGGGGGGCGTCTACCCGCCCTTCATTAAGCTGGACAAGGTATGATAGGGCCCGAAATGGAAGTTCATATGATACCTGCTAATTCTCACAACCTAGCCGTCCAAGGGGCTGGCTCTCATTGAACCCGCTGAGGAGGTCTTGTACAACGACTGCGATCCAGCACACGCTGCAGAGCTGAGCCGCGCCATGGTCCCCCACGCGTACGCCGCGTTCGAGACCAAGTCTACAGCACCCGCCTGGGCAGACAAGGGCTTCGACGGAAGGAGGGCATACGTACGCACGCTGAACGACTGTTGCAACCCTTCATTTGTCCAGGACATGTGGCGCCAGAGAACAGGGGTCCACTGGGACGTGGCCGAGCTCAAGGCGGGCCACATGCCGTTCATCAGTCAGCCCAAGGAATTGGCCGTGGAGATCGGGAAGTTTGTCGACGGATTCCTGGCACTGTGAATAATAAGGCAGGCACAAAAGTGAGGGTGAGGGCCTTTGGTATTGTGGTGTTGTGGTGTTTTGATTTTTAAGCTGCCTGAGCCCACCAGGGATCCCATAAGAGCTTGGGTATGGACGAACGGCCGTTTTAAAAATTCTAGGAAATACAAATGAGCAATGAAATGGAGCACTGTATGTCAAATCCTCAGTCAAACAGGCTTCCGATTCGTATCCACAGCATGCAGCGCTCTGTGTGATTGCCCGACGTTGGCGTTGAATCACAGGTTGGACTTTGCTCCGAACACCAAGTCGCACGACACAGGAGGACTTCAGCAGTCATCACAAGTCATCTTACAGAGAGAATATTTTTTGAAGTGCGCGTAAAGCTAATCATTCTCATCCTAAGCTTGAAGGTCCAACTGAAGTGGCCTAAGAACACTCGAAATGTGCTATGTACGTGCTTGGGAATGAAAGCCTAGAATTTTAAAGACTTCAGCTTCGGCGGCTCACTTCCATCAATGAATTCCCACGACGGGACAAGTGGAATAAGCCCATGTCTCTCTCAAAACCGATTTTTCTGTCAAAAAGTCCAATGGTAGAGCTCGGCATCAATCAAAGCTCGATGAGAAGCTCCTCTTCTTTTTCATCCTTGGGTGTGGTGGCGTCCTCTGCTGGGGAATCGGCGCCATCGGCACCAAAAGACATCAGTGACTCGGCATCAATGCCCATGTGCTCCTGAACTTGATCAGGAATGGTGTTGGGCCTGACAGTGCCTTGGTCAGTCCGGTGACCTCCTCGTCGGATGCCCAGAACCTCGGCCTCGAATCCGAGATCAGACTCGCCCATCAGCGACATCGAGTCGAGTGCGGCATGACGTCCAGCCGGCGGGCCTGCATCGAGAAAGTTGACCAGAGACTGAATACCGCCTCCGGTTGGAGCCATGGGGCTGTTGTTGGGCGGGGCAGGTGGCTGCTGCCGTCGCTGGTTGGGTCTGCCCTGCTGCAGGGCCGGACGGCTTTGAACCTGACTGCGCTGGCCGTTGGCCCGAGCATTCATATGTCCACGGTTTCGCGGTCCAGATGCAGTTTGAAATCGGTTGCCTTTGGATGGTGCGTGGTCATGGTTGCGTGTCTGCGGACCTGGTCGCTGCTGCTTGCCACTGCTGTGACGGGGACCACCGTTCTGGTTGTCAACCTGCGCAGAATCCTTGGTATTTTGTCGCTCGCGAAATTGAGGTGGCTTCTTAACCACTCGCACTCCGTCCCGGTTTGAGATGGGAATGAACCGCTCATTTATCATGTTCTTCTCGGTCTGTGCTGCAGTCGTTGGAGTATCAAGCTCGACCAAGGGCTTCAACGCCAGGAGTTGGGCCTTGCGGATAGCATCATCATGGACCTGAGGGTTCTTACTGAATTCGGCCCATTTCTCTGGACTGCTGTCGCGTGTCGGTTCGGGAAACGGCGGAGGCGTCGTCGAGGAAGGCAAAGGAGGCGCCTCGAGCTGAAGCTGGGCCATCCGCTGAAGCTGGGCCGTCCTCCACTCAGCTTCCAAAGTTTTGAACTCGTCGCAGTCCTCGCAGCATCGGCACGGGTCGGTGCAGACCCCAGAACACTTGTGGCCACAGGCAAGGACCCTGGTACACGGCTGCAGGCAGGGAAGCTTCTCGTGGGGGACCCTGTTGGCAATCATTAGCATCCAAATCCACCAAGGTATTGCGGGAACCTTACACATGACAATTCAGGACGCAGCCGTGGCCGCAGGGAAGCCTGGCGTCACATTTGATCCAGCAGCCACCAGCGTTTCCGACAAAGTCATCCGGTGACTTCATCCAGATTTCGTTGGTGCTCTGCTCATCGTTGTGATTCTGGCACACCAAAGGCAGCCCCTTGCCCATAGCAACACGCTGCTGCTCTGCGAAACCGTTCCAAACTGGGGCCCACGTATCGAAAGACTGTATTGTGGCTTTGAACAGGTTGTCCTTGTTTCCGAACATGAAAAAGCCTCGACGGGCTCTGCTGATAGCGACTGTTGCGCGGTTTAGGCTCTCTACGAAGCCAACCCGCTTGACATCGGATGGCGTAGGCGGACTTCTAACAAGGGATAGAAGGACGATCTCGTTTTCCTCGCCCTGGTATGAGTCTACCGTCGCGACATTGAAGTGATATGTGCCTAAAGACGCAAAGTCTCGCCGCAAGAGCTGAAGAATTCTCTTCCGCTGTCCACGGTAGTAGGTAAGCACAGTGATCTCTGCAGGCTTGACACCATTCTGTACCAGGTATTTCATGAATGCGACGATCATCTGTGCCTCCCGAGGGTTGAATTTGCTATTGTCGGCATCTGTGTCCTCCGGCCATTCATGTGTGAAGAACCAGGTGCGACGAGAACCCATGCCTGGGATCAGGGGGCGGTTGGCATCATCTTTGACAAGAGGGTGATCCCTTAGTTTGGGGTAGTACTTCTGTACAATATAGCGTAGCTCTGGGGCCATCCGGCGTTGCTGGTTCAACATGGTGTATGGAAGTCGATTCCGAACCAAGCGCTCAAACAGAGAGACGTTGAGGTTGAACGGCTCACCTCCAAGCCGAGCGATGTCGCATTGGGGCGGCAGCTGCTGGTGGTCACCAACAAGGATGAGCTGGTCCAGGCTGGGAAACAGAGCGGACGAGACATTCGGCTCCCTGGTTTCAGCGGCCTCTTCGATCAGAAGCACTCGTGCTCCAGTGGCAGCCAGAAATCCACGATATTTTGTCAGCCCAGTTGTAGTGCAGCCAATGATGCTGATAGATTTCTTCTTCAGGATGCTGAGGTCGCTGAACCACTTGTTGATCTTCTGCTGCTTGGCGTGGCTAACAGCCTGTTGGAGGATCTCGCGGAACTTGGTCACCGATGCTTCTCTGAGTTTGGTTTGAAGGAGCTGATAGACTCCACCGCGAAGCTGAACCGGTATCTGGTAGAGATCATCACTGCGGGCAAGACTAGCAGCACATCTGGCCTGCCAACCGGGAACACGGGGCGTATTTCCAGTGTAGTGGCTCGTCAACGGGACCCAAATGCCATGTAGAGGATCGTCATCGTCCCCGACTGTGTCATCATCCAAATCAGGATTCACCTCAAAGTCGGGCTCGTCAACGGCTTCTTCTTCCGTAAAGCCAAGATCCTCGGGAGGCTGGCGTATGCGTTCAAGTCGCTCTTCGCCCAGCCAGGCCTGCATTGCTGACTCTTCGTCGTTGCCTTCCCATCCTTCGCTAGATAGGGATTCGAACTGGGCTTCGTTGATCACGCCGGCATCGAGGAGAGCCTGAGGGTCCAACAGATCCTGGCCGCCAAAGACGCCATCGACGAGGGTCTTGAAATTGTCGATGATTTGCAGGCGGGCTTTCTCAAGCGACTTGTACTTGGCCCTGCCGTCTCCTGCTGCATCCTTGCCGAGCGACTTGCGAAGGTTGTAAAGTGTGCGTTCTTTGATCACCTCGTTCTCAGTGCGACCGCCCACGCGCAAGATGTTGGCGCCAGCAGAATGACAGTAGATGAGAAGCTGGTCTAGGGCGTGATTGGTTTGGGCGGCGACGATCACAGGGGGGTCACCTGGTCGCCGGTTTGCAAGGATGGCCATCAGAGCCTGAACAGACGTAAAGGTTTTGCCAGTGCCAGGAGGGCCCTGGATGACAGCCAACTCGTTCGAGACCATCCGTTGCAGAGCCTTCAGTTGGGAGGAATCAAGGCTTGTGTGTTGTTGGATATCCAGCTGGGACAGAGGGCGAGTTACGTTGCACTCTTGGTACTGGGCAGCAAGTCGCTGAAAAAGCATCTGCTCAAGGTCTTTGCTACCTGATGTCTGCTGCTTCTGCTGGGGCGTGAGCTGTGTTATGAGGCACGAGAGGTCGAGAAGAGGGTTTTGGGCGATAAATCGTGATACGTGATCATGGTCGTTGAGGTCAAGGAGGTACTTGTCGAAGGTGGAGACCTCCCCAGCAGCGAGCTGGAGCCCAATCATGGCGTGACGAGCGGCTTCGTAAAAGCCGTTGCGAGACTCGATCATGACCAGTTCTTGGTCAGGGTCGACGATTGACTCTTCAGCACAGCCCCAGATTATGTCCACGGTGGGCGGGTTCTGGTCGAGACCGCCCTCGATGGGGCGTTGGGCCACGATGGCTACGCGACAGTCGCTTTGGAAGTTGTCGCTCGAGAGAGCGACGATGCGGCCAGGGGTCAGGCGCTTGGCCTGCTTCCACACGATCTTGCGGCCAGCCCGACGGGTCGAGAAGCTGATTCGGCAAATTGGGCCGAGCTTTGCCATCAGGTACCCCTTGACGAGAACCTGTCGGCCAATGTTAGCCGACGTAAACACGAAGAGAAGGCAGCAGGCTACGCACCTTGGTGTAGACGCAAGTGTTCTCGTCATCGTTCATCATGGGGCTCCCCTTGAAGTCGTTGATAGAGAAGCGAAGCCCTTCGACGGCCTCGAAACGGAGGATCTTGTAGAGAGCCTCGAGGTACTGGTCCTTGGAGTCGAACGAGCGGTCCACCGGAAAAGGTGGGAGGTCGTTGGTGGTGGCAGCTGGGTTGAGCAGCTCGGCGGCTGCTGGCAGATCGGGGAGCTGCTGCCAGGCCGCGGTGTCGCGCGCCTGGAGAGGGTCGTACAGCACGTGGTCACGAATTATCGTGACCGCGTCTGGGTTGGTCGGCATGGTGGCGGTCGTGCTCTGCGCCTGCGGACGATGAGTTGGTCAGTGTCAAATTGCGTGCGGCAGCGCTGCAGCAGATACGGTAGCGAGGCTGTGTGAAGCTGGAGGGACGGCCACCCACAGGGGCAAAGGGAGAGTGGGTGTGTGAGAGAGAGGAGGACGAGAACGGAGCAGGCGGCCAAGCGAAAAAAAGGTGGTCTCGTTTTTAATCCGTACACATATGCTTCTTAAGCACTATGCATCCAGTCCCTTCATACAGAGCGAAAGGAACAGGGAATTGGACAACAGAAAGGCTGGAAGAAAACCTACCGCAGATGGGTGAGAGCGTGGGTGGGTTGGTGTGTGAGAGGGAGAGGGAGAGAAAGTCAGTGAGGTGCAGGGAGGAGAGCAGAAGAGGGGCAGCAAAATAACATGACGGGGTGGTCGAGGTATGGGAGGAAGGTGCTAGGGAGAGCAAGGGATGTGTGTGGACCAACCTTTTTCTCAGGCAGTCGCATTGACTGCTTGTTGACTGCTGGCGAATTTGGAAGATTCGCCGAAGATGGGAAGGGCCAGCGGGGTTTAAATATTCCCAGAGAGACTCTCTGAGACCCAATTGACAACAATTCGTTTGCGTCGAGGTGGGTGGGGCCACAGCTGCAGAAGTTGATTGTTTGATGAACAATTCGCTTGGCTGGGCTGTCAATAGGAAGCCCTGACGACACCAATGCAGCGACCCGAAGCTTTTATCAACACAATGGAGAAGAAGCTATTGTCTGCCTGATGGGTGGTGCAATAGGTGGCCCTGCAACAAAAGACTGCTAACTTCGCGTAGCCTATTTCTATGGAAGAATAGGATATCTGGACAGAATGGTTGGGTCGGGATGGTCGGGATGGAAGAAAACATTGGACGGGAGCAGTGACCCAGGCGGGTTTTCCTGGAGTTGGGATGGGAAAGAATGCAGAGGTGCTGCGAAGAGGGCTCTCATGAAGCAGGTGCATGATTACGAAGAATATGAGGCTACAATGGACAGACACTGATGCCTGTATCATCACAAAAGGAAGCTGCAAACCATCTCGGTGTGTCAGGTACGGGGTGCATTGGAGTGCTGATGTCACTTCTTCTCTGCTAGTGACCTCTTCCACCCTCTCTTCCAACAGCTCCCTAGAGTTCCTCACAGATTCCCACATGGTATTTAGTTACGCATGCTCGCCACGGAGCCTTGCATGTGCTTTCTACCCATTTGAATCTTTGTCTGCATGGCGCTGTGACCTGGTGCCAAACCAGTTAGACTTGATGCTTGTGGACAGACTGTTTTGAATGCATGCCCCAAAGGTGCCAATAATCTCTGCGCACTCGACTGACTCCCTCCAAGAGAGCCATCTAAGTAAATGTATCCTTTTGGCACTGACATGGGCTATGTACCTGGCCTTTTTTTTAACAAACTTGAGCATCATGATCCATGAACTCCAAGCGAAAAGCGAAATAGGAAGCAGGGGAGGATCAAAGATTTGGTCATAATATGCGGGTATTGCTATGTATTTACAACTGCCGTTCCGTGGACATGGTAGGCTAAATTCCGAGCCAACTGCCGATCAAGGTCGAGGTTCAGACGGCGCAAGACTCTCTCTCAAGTTTCTCTCCTGTTGAATGAATCAGAACCAGTGGCGAGGCTGACAGAAGACACGTCCATCCGTTCCAAGCCCGTGTCATGCACTTCAAATTTATCCAGGGAAAATCATTCAGTAGTCTGGAAGTTTAAGCTGGTGGCGAGGACTCCGAACAGCGTGGCGGTCGGGTGTGCTCGCGGGGCGGACCCCCGGTGTCAGCATTTCAGAGTGCCTGTCAGCCACGCCGCCACCTGGAGTATGGATTGAACATTGCCAAGCTTTGCGCAACACCATGAGCGCAGACCTCGAGAGTGATTCCTGGATGGACTTTTCGCCTACCAGGATGGCACCCTCATGCGTCTAAAGATCGGCAGTCAGCATCTCGTGCCTCATGAGCATGGCATGAACTGCTCGAGGGCTACGAGGTCACACTCGTCGTGGCTCGGAGGAGAAGAGCAGGTGTAAATACTTAACTGCATCTAGAAATCTTTCATACCATCTCGGACCTCCTGCTTCGGACTCAACACCTTTACGAGACTCTGTCTACGAACTAGGCGATCCAGTCATACTGAATCCACTGCTCCTTACTTACCCACTCAATCATCTACGCAGAAAGATGACAGAACCTACGTCTCAAAAGCCCCTTCGGGTCGCCATTGTGGGGGCAGGCATCGCAGGCCTGACAACGGCCAAATCCCTCCGCCACTTCTACCCAAAGGAGGCAGTCGACATCAAGATCTACGACAAGGCCACCAAGCTCAGCGAGGTCGGCGCCAGCATCGGCGTCCACACCAGCGGCCTCAAGATCCTCGACAAGCTCGATGTCCACGCCGCCCTGGACGAGTCCATCTGCATCCGCCAGTCCAGCGGCTCGCCCATCGCCTTCCGGCACTGGCTGACAGATGAGGTCCTCGGGATGCAGGACAGCAAGGTCGAGGGCGGCGTGGAGGAGAAGTACCGGCCGGCGCGGTTCCACCGGGCGCACCTGCAGCAGGTGCTCATCGAGGCGCTCCCCGGTGATGTTGAGTTGAGGTTGGCGACGAGGCTGGTGAGGACGAGTGTCGATCCGGGCAGTGACGACCCTGTCACGTTGTCGTTTGAGGATGGCAGCAGCGAGACTGCGGACTTGCTGATTGCGGGAGACGGCGTGTACTCCAAGATTAGGAGCAGCTACGTTCCTGATGCGGAGGTGAAATGGCTCGGCATGATTGCCTTCCGTGCTGCCTTTGATGCTGCCTTGGTCAAGGACATTGAGGGTCTGCCTGCTGATGCTGTCCGTTGGAGTGGTCCCGATGACAGGAACTTCGTTTCAGGAAGGCTAGGTGCGACAATCCCACAAGACCGCCGTCAAGCAGCAGCTTTGCTAATTCTTGTTGTCTAGGCAAGGGCAAGTATGCCATTGTTGCGCTCCACAACGCCGACCCCAACGACCCGAGGGACCCCTTCTGCGGCGCAGAGTGGGACCAAACGAGCAACCTGGAGCTCTTCAGAAGCCTTTACGGGGTAGGCGAGGAAGTGCCCCAGCCTTTCAATCACACATGGTACTGACCTCGAGCAAGGATTGGAACCCCATCGTCCAAGGCGTGGCCAAAGCTGCCCCCTACATCAAAACCTACCCCATGTGCGCCGTCACGCCCCTCGAGTCATTCATCTTCGACGGCCACGTAGCCCTTCTCGGCGACGCAGCCCACGCCCACGGCGGCGGCGTCGCAATCGGCGGCTCCCTCGCCATCAACGACGCCTACGCGTTCGCCCTCGCCCTGACCCACGTCTGGCCTCCCACCGACGGTACCTCGACGACGACCCACGCTCCACCGAAGCCCACGGGAGAACAGCTGGACAAGGCTCTGAAGCTGTACGATGAGACCCGACGCCCGCTCGTAAACAGGCTCCTGGGTGGCGTCCACGCGCTCGCGCAGAAGAGGAGGTGGATGGCGGAGAAGAAGACTACCGACGGCAAAGGGGAGTCGGATGAGCTGCTGAGGGCCAGGATCGCAAACAGGCCCGACTTGAGCTGGCTGACGGAGCATGATGTCGAGGCGGAATTTGACAAGGTCGTTGCCCGCGTCGAGGCCATTTGAGGATGAGGATGACTGCAGCGTAAAGACTGCACTTCGGCGTGCGAGATTCCATCCCAGCACTGACGGTTCTTTCCTTCTTCGACCGAATGGCGCAGGTTAACATTCGCTTTGAAAACGTCCATGGCGATTCCGGATTTCGAGTCTGTTCCAAGGTTGTCTCCGTCTCGAAACGTACATTTATGCAAGACATTTGGAAAGTCCTGACAAATTAAGATGCAATTTAACTAGATTCAATAAGTGAGCCGTGCTGCAGGAAGGTCTGACTTTAAAACAAACAGTTTTCCGGTAAAGAAGCTGCGTGCCCTCTATGTGTATTGCTTGATATCGTCGACTTGGAGCTTAGCCTTAAGCAGAGCAAGTCGCACTCCCCAGGGGGTCTAGGTAGCTAGTTACCTCCACACGCCCAATTTAGCGCCCGCGGCAACGCATGGACCGCTGGGAATCGAAGGTCTGATAACCCAGGTAAAGTGCGTTCAGAGGCCTAGATTTGGCCGCCGCCACCTGTGCTGTGCGATTCTACCAGTTCCGAAGGCGACAAGTGCTTTCGTACGATATGCAGGCTGGCAGGCCAGGCGCAATCACTGATGCCGGGGTAGAGCGGACAACTCAGGAGGCATGCTCCAGTCACCCCACAATCCCCACCCTTCCCAGCCTGCTTGTTCCACGCAGCAAGAGGTGTTTCCCGCAGAACGTTGGGGGTCCTCATGCAGGGCAGCGCAAGATGATAACGAGATGGTGTACAGCAGCTGCATGACAGCCCGGCCTTACTCTTCTGCGGACCAACCGTTGGCTCAATTCCTGCCAGGGTCACGAATGCCTGCAGCCGGTGTGCTCATGGAGTGCGACTGAAACCCCGCGTGCGCCAAGCTCGCCTCCAAGGACATTCGCAAGCCCTTCGATGCCAGTTGGGCTGTTGTTCTCGTTCTTCTCCCCATCCTTCAGGGTGCGCCGCTGACCGACCTAGCCTGCTCTCTCACTTATTCCAATGGGCCAGGATGCGACCAAGGCGGAGCGGGTGAGTTTTCTGCCTTGCCTGAGGACAATTTGCAGTTTGAATATTAATTTCAACTACTGACTTAAATTGACCTGCGAGACCTGTAGCTCGTCACACAAGAGCTACAGCAGCCATCGAGTTCGATGGAAGCGACCTTGCCAACTTGCTGAAGCAACAGAAGCAACAGCGCCGAAAGAAAGCAAAGGGTCGCGAAGCCGCTCGTGGACGGCCTGTATCGGCTGCGAGAGATGACCACCAGCTTCTGCTGGACACGACGATCACAAAGCCAGAGAAAGCTGTGTCGACCTCAGAGGACCGGCTGCAAGATCGGTTGAATAGCGGCTCAGCTGTCGAACCTCCAACAAGCATCCCTGACGCGGACCCAGATCTCGTCATAGGACGCCTCCCACGGCATTCTTCAACAAGTCGACCTTTATCCCCTGACGAGGAGAGTTTGACTTCTTACTACAAACGCATTGGCTATCTACCTCCTCTTAGCGAGTCAACCCTGGAAGTCATCCGGCAAGTGCTGGCGGATCCTACTATGGGCCGCGGAGCAGGACGGGTCGTCTCTGAGGCAGAACAGCAAGCGGGACTTGTCGATCGGAATGTTAACTGGCGACCGAGGAGCGACCCTTATCACAAAACAATTGCGTCACTACAAACTCAAATCATTCCAGAGAACGATGTGGATGGGAACAGCAAATGGCAAGATGATTTGGACAAGTGCAGATTCGATCCCCAAGAGTTTGTCTTTCAGCGAACTGTGATGATGTCGATGATAAATCGGCACCGCTTCATTTACGGCAAGCACGGGGTTCTTGACTTCGCAGTCGAGAGGCCGTGGACTTGCTCGCCAATGCCAACACGCGCACTTGAGGAACCAGGTGGCAAGAGTCTCCCCATGTCGCAACCTGACATCGCTATCGCGTTTCGAACGGCCGCTTTAATGGATGTCGGGAGTTACGAATATCTCCCGCGACAGCTGCGGAATGTCGTATGCTACGAAGGGATAGCCGAGGCCCATCAGTTTCGTGCCTTCCACTTCTTCATGATCGAGGCAAAGAACACATACAAAAGCATCCTCGACCCAGTCTCCCAGTATCAGGTTCTAAATAGCGCCAGCCAATCATTGCATAACATGTACGAATTCTTCAACGAAGCCGGCCCGGAACACCTGGCAAATTTCTTCGACAAGGTCCGGGTTTTCACCGCCGTGTCGACGACCGAGGGAATTATCATTCGAATTCACCGGGCTTGCTTGGTCGGGGATTTCCGCGACGAAAGTCCATCCCAGCAGAACCTCCCAGCCCCAAAGTTTCCTATCCTTCCCGACTACCCACTGCAATTTGAGTACGATATCTACCTGAAAGCGATCGCCGATGCCTTTTCCCGCGAGCAAGTTTTATCTGCGCTGGAAACAATTATGATCAAGTACGGGGCTGGGATACTCCTCAAGACTTTGAAAGACGCAGCGGACGATGTCATCAAAAAGTTTAGGGCTAGGCGCGAGGATCGACCGAAGCACTACTACTCTCACCACCAGAAATCACATGTACCTCCCAAGAAAAAGGGGAAGACTCCCCTCAACGATGTCAGCCAAGACAATACCGAACAGAGCACCACCACCACTGCACCGTCTCAGACGTCACAGTCAACCGCACAAATCTCCATTCTGGACCCCAACCAGAAGGATCTATACCGAGAGAACATCAAAAAGATGCAGGCATTGAATAAAGGAAGCGATTCCAGAACTGAGGATCGCACTCAGCGTGGTTCACTCACACCCACACTCGGGACTGCACAACGAACCGCAGCTCCCGACCCCAACGCGAGCCTGTCTGAGAACTTTGGGGCCGGCTTCACTGTCGACGACCATGAACGCCCCGATGATGAGCAGCCGGGGCCGGCGGCTGCACGCAGCCAGAGCAATGCCTTGCCGCCTCCAAAACCAGTCGGCAAGCGTCGTGGAGTCCCTGGGAGTGAGGCTGTGGGAGATCAACCAACAGCTCGCACTACACGCTCTAACAGTAAAAGGCCACGAACGGGTTAGGTTATGGATCTCGATGGCTGCCGAAGTCGAGATGAGTAGATGTGGGCACACCGAAATACCCGGAGGAAGACAATTCAAGGTTTGGTTGTACATGGTTGTAAGATCAACACGGAGTATGATCGTCTTGTTTTGATATTGTAGGTAATGGCAGCGGTGCTAAGGCAAGTCTAAGAACCATTATAATTCTGGGAAATAAGCTGCCCAATGGATATAATGGATATAGGTTTAATATTCAAGTTTATTTTGAAAACATTTAAGTCGATTCTAGATTTCTACTGCCTTGTCCTTGTCCTGAATTGTATTGTGATAGACATTTGGAGAGCCCTTGCAAATTGAGATCCAATTTCTAACTCTAAAACATCCGCTTCGCAGGCGACGAAGCCGTATGCTGGCTGTTAGAATTAATGTCCTTGCGGAGAGCAAGTCTCATTTCTCAACGTTCTTTACCTGAATAATAGTTTTCGTCGTTTATTCTGTTGCGTTAAATAAAAGTACTTTGTCTTCAGCATTTGAGCGTTGATTCGGTGGCGGAGTAGGAAAGCGGCTTTTGATATTTTAGATTTCGTATGGCAATCAGGGTAATTTGTTTGGTCACCCAATTTCATCACTGAGTCTCGCTACTCAGTCTCATCACTTAGTCTCGTCACTCAATTGCAGGATGCTTTCTACAACTGACAGGAGTACTGGATGTTAGCAGGATGCTAGTGGCAAGGATGCAGTCTTATCATTAGTGTGAGTGGCAAGCTCGGAGTGTTGATGCAGACACCCGATACGACTAAGTCCGTGCTAACCTCGATCACCCCAGCCCATCGTGCTTACCTCTAGCCGAATTCGTTTTCCTGCAGGCTCTGGTGTAGCGTTACATGCGCCGTGCGGCTGATGGCTGCCTGAACCCTCTGTGAACATGATAGACTGCAAGCATTCATTGCTCTTTACAGGAGAGCCTGATATGCCTCAGTCCGACAAGTTCGCTCCCCAGCGCACTACTCATCTAGTGCCAAGCAGTACCTATATACCTACATACACACCTGACCCCAGACATGGCCAAGACGTATATCGTGACATCTAGCTATACTGTGCGCCCACCGCCCTCCTTGATAGATGCGGCATCCGAGCCACCACCGACTGACCAGGGAAACACGGCTGCAACGCTCTACCTTGGTGACATCCTCCGCGACCCCTTAGCCGCCGAGCTAACCGTCGTCAACAAGCGCAAGGACCGGCTGGTCGTCCCGCGCGAGAAGCTCGCGGAGCCCGACGTCAAGACGGGCTTCAAGGACTCGCGCAAGAGACTGCTCAAGGGCCGCCTGGGCGTGTGGACGGCGCTGCTCACCAGCCTCGGGCTGCCGGGCGGCGCCGACATCAGCGCGGGGCTCGAGACGAGCGCCGACGACGTTATTGCCGCCGAGCAGCTCGAGACGCAGGAGATGGAGCTCGACGCCGTCGACGACGAGTTCCTGGCGGCGTCAATGAAGGTGCCGTCTGTCGCCGCGTACCTCGCTGGCTGCCGCGACCCGCCACCGCCGCTATACATGGTTACGGGCTTAAAGATTGTATACGGTGCATCCGTGACGACGGGAAACTCCATGAGCGTAGATGTCAATGCGGGCGCGGAGGCGGGAGGTGAGGATGTGCTGAAGCTGGTCGAGTTCAACTGGTCGCGCTCGGGGGGCCAGGAGTTTACCGGGTCAACGCCATTCGTGCTTGCGTTTCGGGCGCGCAAGATTCTGTACAAGAGGGGCCAGTGGGAGCATACGCCTTCACACAAGGGCGCCAGCATGATGGGTGACAGCCGGGCTGTGAAGGACACCGAAGTCGAGGTCAACGGAGTGGGGGGCGATGCGGTGCCGGACAACGATATGATCAAGTACGACGAGGTTTGTGTCCAGGCCGAAAAAACGGAGGACGTGGATTGGGTCGTGCCGGGATTTTAGTATAAAACACGACACCGTGGCGGAGGGTGTCCGTCTATGACCGGAGGCAAGCGGGCACTACTTTGGCTCTTTGAGTACACGGTCTGAAAGACTCTTTTTACATCTAGCGATCGTCGAAGAGATGTTGGGCTCGGACATGGCTGCGCTTGAACGATCTCTTACGCGCTTATGACAAGTCCTTTCTGCCCTGTCTTCACCTCCATGTCTCTCTATCCTCTCGACCCTTGAAACGGCATGGTATTATTATGATTTAGGTTGATCATTTATGGAACTCATATTATGATATCAGACCGTCCACGTGTTCTACACCCTCTCAAATCCACCAGCCTACCGTACATGGCGCCGAACGTTGCCAATTATCTGCTCGTCCGACAGTCTTTCCATCCACAGATGCCACGGAGCCACATACCGCAGATGCGGGTCACCAAGGGCGTCTTCTGACATGACCTTGGAGAAAATGCTCGTGATTCCGTCAGAACAGGTCCAGTGGGCCAGCTCTGACTCCGTCAAGGAGTCGGACGCGACTTCGGCCACTGCATGAAGCCACTCCAGCCAGTTCGCCGCTATGCCTGCGGCTATCGGTGTCGCATACGACGTGCCGTCCTTAAACTCTGGTATCTCATTCCAGGATAAACTAAGTCCCATCCCGAGAGTGCCGAGTCGGTCGTGTTCGTGTTTGGCAGACGGGTTGACCCTTCCAGCATCCCCGCTGCCCGACAGGGCGTGGACGCAAATTACGTTCCCATCCGATGCTGGGTACGTCCTGGGACGATTTCTGCCACCATTGGACGCTGCCGCGAACATGATTTTGCGACCTGCTTTTGAGATGGCATCTGCTACCATGCAATTGCGCTCCGGCATTCCAAATGACATGCTGATGATGTCGACGCTCTGCGGCTCCTTTATAGCCCATTCTATCGCCTAGATAGGGACAGAATAAGGCAGTCAGCGGCACACATTAGACCCTAATACTTTTGGTATATACTGGAAGCAAGCCACAGAAACGGCAACACCATACGTAATGAGGTTAACTTACCTTCACCACAGGATCGATATCTTCGAACTTAATATCGCAAGCAATCTTCGCCACATAAACGTCAGCTTCCGGAGCGACGGTGAGCAACAGTCCGGCTGTATGTGTTCCGTGGCCACAGGAGTCCATAGTATCCCCTGCAGTACTATTCGCAACGACAAAGCTCTCCTTCATTCGGATAGGACTGAAGTCTGGCGACGGAGCAGAACGTCGCCGTATCGATATGTTTCCCTCGCCCCGTTCGGCTCGAAGTTGTGCTTGGTGTTGCTTCCAACGGTCTGCCTTTATGTCGTCAAGAATGGGAGAAATATACAGGTCGTTTTCGTTGATACCAGTGTCGAGGATTGCTATGCGGATCCTCCTCTTTCCGGCCTTGCGGCGAGATTCCGCTTTTCCCTTAATATGATGGGTGTAAAACGTTCCCATATCGGTCAAAAACGTAGCCGCCTCCGAAACGTGCCTGGAAATTGGTTAGTTAGGAGAAGATTTAATATCAATGGGGCTATCGGGGAATTGATGGGTTTTTGAGAAACTCCCTTGAGTCACCCGTCATGCAAGCGGTGGCCTGTTTTCAGGCCTAAGGGTGTTCCTGAAAGGTTCGTGGCAACTTCTGACCTCACGCTTTCCACGTTACTCAAACCTTTGGACGACGCAGTGAGTCAGAGGGGAGCACTGGCGGCTTCTCACACAGCTGAGAGCATCAAGTAGACGGAAACGCCAAATCAATGCACATGACAAACAATTTGAGGACTTACTCGTGGTCAGCATTCACCACCTTGCCGTCGAACATGACGCAATCGTACCCAGGAGAACCAATCGCAGATTGACTCCGTGGCTGGAATGTTGCCGATATAAGGAGAGGGCTCTGGGCGGGCTGGGTCCTTGAACGTATGCGGCTAACTTGGCTGTTGGGCGAGAGGTCGGCGTCAGAGTATGTACTTTGATGGGCAGGCGCATCTAGTTTCACGTTGCGTGGGACGAAAAACTTCCAGTGTTTTGGAACGACAGATAAGTTTCTGTAAAGATGTTCGATGATGTTGGTGTGAATGGCACTCCTAACCAGGTTGCCGAGTTCGTCCCGAGGTCTCCTTTTCCGCAATGATGCTAGAGAAGCTCGGAAGTTAAGACATCCATGGATGGCGTACATGTAATGCTTTGGAGCATCTTTACGTCTCTCCACCTTTTCCAAATGGTCCAGGAGTTCGTTTTTGGCACTGTCAAGATCCGCGGATGAAGAAAACTTCACATTGATGCCGCGACCGAGTTGAATCTCGAGGAGAACTCGGGCGAGTGACATAAGCGTTACACGATATCCTTCGGCCTGTAGTTCTACGCTTTCTTGGTTGTGCTTCTTTTGGCAGATGGAATAGCGAAGATACGGGTGATGCACGTCCAGTATTTCCGATGTTGAGTTTTGATGCAGAAATTGAATAGAATCCTCCGTCCACGCCTGCTCTCTCCATAAGTCACGAGAGATGTGGACTTGAGGGATGTGAAGGAAGCAGCGAGCGAGTGATAAAGCTAGGGCAGCTTTGTCGCCATCTTCAAAGCGGTCACGAATCACACCGTCCTGTAGAAGCCGACGAAAAGACCTTGCGGGCCAGGCATCGGAGTAGCCCGAGAGGTTCGAGGGATTCTCAAGCAACTGATCCTTATCGAAGACGACGCTGGGAAGGATGGCATTCGCATCTGGATCGCTGCGGTGTTTGCCGATATGCGAACAAAGATTATCGACATACTGACGTCGGGTGAAGTCGCGCTTACTGTAGCATACGGATTAGAACAGCCACGCCTTGGACGGCTACCCAGTTGTCAACTTAATCGGGGCAAGCTTACTCCTTTGGTTTGAGATGAACCGATTGCCACAATTCTGGCGAATTGCACGGGAGAAAGAAGATGGAAAATGCCAGTGGGCGCTCATCCAACTGGGAACCGCTGAGCCGCAGCATGGCTTTATGCTGTCTCCCTGTAGACTCCACCTGACAGGAGGTGTCTGAAGACCTTGTGCAAATGACGTTGAAGAGCCGACCCAGTGCTTCCGAAGCGGTTTTGTCATTCCAACGAGTCGGAGGAACGTTCAGTGGATATGACGGCTCTTTCAGCTTGGACACACCGGAGATCTGGGGCGATTCAAAACAGGTATTGAATTTCCGTAGTGTGTCAAGGCCATTAATGTATTCATTGGCATCGAGTTCCAACCTCAGATGGATGGAGCAAATGGGCTGGAAGTGGTCCGGGCCGTCCTCTAGGGCCTTCTCAACGAGCTTGCCCAATGCTTCTAGTTTTGAGTATTTCTTGAAATGCACTGTGCAACTGATCTCAGGGGATTTGAGGTCGTCCATGGGTTGCAGAACAGGTGGCTTTACCCAGCTGCCCAGCCAGAAGTTCTCTAATCGTCTCAGGATCTGAGAACCTGGTGTTGTCGACCCTGCCGGCGGTTGTCGAGGACATTCGTGGTCACTTATTACCTAGGTACGGGGAGAAAAGTATCAGCAGTGCCTCCTCAAGTGCGCCAACGCGGAATAACAGTTTTGCCAGACATGAAGTCACGCAACAACGTCGGCTTGTAGGACACTGCAGGCCGAAAAGACTTAAGAGGACAAGACACACCTGCTCATCATTTCCATCGCTCGGTGGACCCAAATTGTCCTTCGCTGTGGGTGGTGTGTGCGCTGCTTCAAGAGCGCTCTCCTCGACGTATCCGTTGAGAAGATCGAGGACTTCAGCAAGGTAGTTTCGGCAGTGGTCGAATGCTCCGCAATCAATGGCTCGGTCCGGAGCGCTATCCGGGAGGCCCTCCAGCTCTGCTTTGAAAAATTCAAAGGCATTTTCCGCCTCGATCATCCGAGCGTCATGTAGTGACCCAACTGCTGTGGCATGCATGTCTGCGTCGGTTGCCGGGGAAAAGTCAGCGCCTGTGATGCTCCAACGAAGAGTTCCAGACACGAAGAGCGGCTGGACCGCTTCGAAGACACGCCATTCTAATGTTTCTTCGAGCAAGTGGGTTTGTTTCTTGACTACGCAGTCTGGATGTGACATATTCGCCTGGGTCGACGAGTCCTGACTATGCCGCGGGGTGACGTGTGGAGGTTCAAAGGAGAGCACAGGCTGATCGCGGCCGGTCAGACGCGAAAGGTCGCTTATTTTTCCCCCGGATGCCCGCTGAGCAACCCCCCTCCCCTGGGCGAGGGGCTGGGGGCGCGTTGCGGCATTCGGGCAAGTGACAACTGGCACTCATCTAGGCGCTTCGGGAAGCGCCTACGCTCTGCAGCCTTGGTTGCTTCCGATGTGGCGTCCTATCAATCAATCGACATGGCTTGCGAGCCCCGCTTTGAGGCGCACCTCTTACCAAACTTACCATTCACTCCAACCGGCGTCGTTCAGCTTTCCAGTTGAACTGTTTTGCTTGTGGAGTCAGCGACCGGCGTACATCGAGTACACTTCTTTCTTCCGAGCCAAAATCTGAACCACCACTTCACAGTAATCTCGCCCCCCCCTGCCAGACGAACTCGGAGTCGATGAGACTCTGACAGCCCAATCATGGCGACCAGTAAAACCGAACATCAGATATCTATCTACGACTTTGCTGAAACTTGTGAGGCCCTATTCGATCAGCTGCTGACGGTGCTCTCGACGGCGGGCGAAGACCACTACCAGATTGCACTTCAGCTTCACTCCAGCTTCGAACGCTGGGCCGGCTTTCTTGGCGTCTTCGCCGCCCAGCATGTCTCTCTAGACAGACGCTTGGAGTCGAGTCCGCAGATCCGCGACCGATTTATTCGGCTTCTAAAAGTTATCGAGAGAAATGCCAAGCACGGTATGTGCCAATGCTGCCATCGCAGGGAACCAGTTCGCTCTGACGAAACACTCAAGCTCTTGGGTTTGAATCGGCGAGAAGACAAATTTTGCAACGCGAGGATGCGAGTCCCCCATCAAAATCGGAAGCGGGTCGCAACCTCGATGCTATTTCACTACCAATCTCTCCAGGGACTAAGGCCGCTCTCCAAGGAATCCAGGAGGCCCTGGAGGGACTCCATCGCATCGGAGTTGCGGTGCGAAGGACCTCGAAGTCGAGCCTCACATTCAGGGTCAAAAAGTACACACAGAAGGCAAAGAACGAGTTCGACTTCTATGAACGCATGGATCTGTTGATCGTGAAGGGTTTGTACCCCGGCATTTCCTCATCGCTTGCGAAGCAACTCGCCGAGACTGTCTCATTTCGGAGGGCACGGCTTCAATTCCAGAGAAGCCGCCAGACGACATTGGAAACGAGGCGAGTCCGGCTGACGGAGCACACTATGGAGACATCACCATCCGTTGAGCCAACTGAGCAAATCAAGGATGTAACCGGCACAGCGCCGACGCAACACTTCAAGGATAAGGCACAACACAGTGGTACTCGCTCAACTACCTCGACCACACATGGGGCATCCACCGCAACAGATCTAACACCGGTTGACGACCAGCTGTTTCTGCAGGATCTTGCGACCGAGGAAACCCCGGGAACAGCAACAGGCTCATCTGGCCCTTTGACAGTATCGGGTATCGGACATAGCAATCCATATCCCCAATTGCCGAATGACGCCCAGTGCAACTGGTGCTTCCGCGATCATAAGATCTCCAGAAATGACAACGGCTGGAAACAGGCTTGGAAGTAGGTTTATTCAGTTTTCAAAGCCCCTTAAAAATTGCCTCGAGATACCCACTGACAGCGGATGTAAAGAAACCACTTCAAGCGTGACCTAGAGCCCTATGTTTGCATCTCAGATGAGTGTAGCTCCAACCTGCAGTACTTCGCATCACTGAGAGACTGGCAACATCATATGAAAAAACAACACACGCTGGACTGGATTGAGAAGATACACCAGCCAGCCACCTGGTTCTGCGAAACTGGCGACCATGACTATCAGGATTTCGTGACCGAGGCTGAACTACGCAACCACTTACAGGCAGCACATTCTGACAGGTTTAATTCAGAGCAACAAGACACAGTGACGAAACGGAATGTTGTGTACATCTCTCGAGGTCACGACACGTGCCCTCTTTGTGGGACCGACGTTGCGAGTCTTCTGCAAAACGACCCCCAACAAGACCCATCATTGCCGCCGACAAAACCACAACCGCTCGCCAAACCGTCTTCTTCTTCTAAGAAACCTGCCAAGCAACTTAGGTTTGAAGCACCTGCAGACCCAGTCAACTCGGACGAAGAAGATTACCACGAGGATTCGGACTCGCGCATTGATGCATACTACGCCGACGAGCCGACGGCTGAGGACGTCCAGTGGCGCACCAACCAGATAAGGCTCAGTACACATGTCGCTGGCCATTTGAAGTCTCTTGCTTTCACGTCCCTGAGATACTTTGACGATGGCAAAGATGGATCTGCCTCGCAAGGGAGCAAACGGGCCGCGTCGGGAGACGCTGGAGAGAAGCTATCAAGTGAAGAGGGACACGGAGATCACTATTTCGAGCTCGAAGAACTGGACGAAACTAGCTTTCAGGACATCCCGCGTGATCAACGAAATGATGAAGAAGAAGCCCAAGATCACGAGTCAACGAGCCGGGTGCTGCAGCCAGAGGAGAAAGAAGGTTAGTATGGCCATTCCGTGCACCGGATTGCAGGACATTGACAAAGGATAGCATGCCTGCGATCTCTCAGCTTTCCCAGTATATCCCTCCGCCAGGAAAACATACCCTCTGCTCACCGTGGGACGTGCAACTGGCTATTCGAAACTAGCACGTTCCAGCAGTGGCGCAATCGCAGTGACCTGGAGAGCCATAATGGAGTTCTCTGGATCAAGGGCAAACCGGGAACGGGGAAGTCAACCCTGATGAAGCATATTCTTAGCCACTGCGAGGAGATCTTCGAAGGTCACGTAATTGCGGCATACTTTTTTTGGGCTGCAGGTACCAGCCTAGAGCGGACGTCTCTCGGCATGCTGCGCTCGTTACTTTACCAGCTACTCGACCAGGATCCTGTTCTATACGAACGCTTCATTCCCATCTTTCGCGAAAAAACAAAAATTGGCAACACATGGGAGTGGCGAGAGGAAGAACTCAAAGAATTTCTGCTCTCTGCGATAGAAGGCTGCCAGTCGAAGCCACTAGTCCTTCTCATCGACGCGCTGGATGAGTGCAACGAGGCCAAACAACAGAATGTTGTGGACTTTCTTGAATCGTTGAGTATTAGCGCTAAATGGAGCAATGTAGTTCTCAATATCTGTCTGTCCAGCCGTCATTATCCGCTTATGGACATGAGAAGGTCACTCGAACTGGTCGTGGATGAGAGGAACCAGGCAGATATTGCCGTATACACCCGGGACAAGCTGAGGAAGAGGGACGATGAGATTGAGAAGCGCATACTCGAGAAAGCATGTGGTGTCTTCTTATGGGTCCACCATGCTGTCCAAATGCTTAATAAAGCATATCTCGACGGCGACAGTGTCAAAGACATGCACATGAGGCTTGAGGCTCTGCCGAGGGACCTTGAATATCTTTTCCAGGCTCTTCTGGACAGAAGGGCTTTCAACAAGACGGAAACTATACTTGTGCTACAATGGGTATCATTCGCGAGGCGCCCGCTTAAGCCCGAAGAGCTGTACCTCGCTGCAACAGGACGGATAGCTTCACGGAGCCTAAGAGCTTGCAATTCGTCCGAGATAACTGGTGATGATATCCAGCGACGTATCACTAGTTCATCGAAAGGTCTTATTGAGGTATGCAAGGGGCAACAAGATACGGTACAGTTCATCCACGAATCTGTCTACGACTTCCTCCTTCATCAGGGGTTCCAAACTCTGGACTCGAGGCTTGGGTCAAATCCCATTGGCAGAAGTCATGATTGTCTGAGGCTTTGCTGCGTGACGTACCTGACCATGGAAGAAAGGCCATTACCGAAGGATGAGTCAGAACGGCAGGTTTTCACATCCAGCTATCCATTCTTGCAATATGCGTCGACTTACGTTTTCGAACATGCCGAGGAGGCACAAGCGAGAGGCGTCGAACAGAACGATTTTCTACAACTGTTACAAGATCAGGATGGGTTGTTTGAGCGTATAAGACTGTTCCATAATTATTTTGAACAAGATGAAGGCTTGAGATGGGATCCAGGCGCAAGTTTAGCTGATTTCTTATCAGCTCACGATTATGAAAGGCTTGTACACAGCCTGCTCAACGAGGGCGCTGACATTGACGCATGAATTGAATCACAGCACCCTTCATCTAATAAATAGCCATTAAATTCGTTGTCGCTCAATTATAAGCACGTCTTTTCAGTCACTTGTCGGAGACGGTCTCTATGTAAAAACTTGCCATATGAAGACTAGTAGCACGGACCCAATCTTGTTGAAATAGAGAGTTGTCCTCAGCAACCTCTCATAAAGATTAAAAACAAGCTACCTAGATAAGATTCCACCCCCGACTTCTCAATTTCTATTGACCTGCAGATGAAACCTTACAAGCTCCTTTGTAGGCTTCTGACCATCACAAACTTTCTCCTTTTGCACTCCTTATCATTATCCATGAGCTCCAGATCATTACATACTGTGGAGCCCTTTCACGTTGAATAGGAGAGGACGCAGCCAATATAACAGGT
Source organism: Diaporthe capsici (assembly GCA_013364905.1). Lineage (NCBI taxonomy): Eukaryota > Fungi > Ascomycota > Sordariomycetes > Diaporthales > Diaporthaceae > Diaporthe > Diaporthe capsici. Next base: position 830,176 of record WNXA01000015.1, read on the forward strand.
CCGGCCAACATTTACCCTAGTTGCACAATTTTCCCTGGCTACACTCATTCCACCCAAAGCCATATGCCCGCGTTCCAAGGTGCGTTTTCTACACCAGTAATAACTTCCTCAGCTCACCGCCCCAGAGTACATACCTCTTGTCTCGCATGGATCCTGCCAGGGGCCGTTCTTTTTTGAGCTGCCATTGGCATGCACATGTGCTGTATCTGTCGTTTTGCTTGGATCCTCTCGGTAGGATTCCGAAACTATACCGAGTCGGCTGGATGGTTAAAGCATCTGGCATTCCCCGGGAGGCGAAATTCTGTCGGTCTGATCCTTTCGGAATACCAGCTCCACTTCCTCAGCGAGATTTGGTAAGAAGCTTCTTTCAGTCTAAAAGAGGCTACTGACTGATATTACACCCCGGCTGCCACACTAGCCGGCAATCAGATTCAGGAGAAACTTGCTGGCCCGAAAGGCCAAGGGACGAGTAGATGAACCCCAGGAGTCAAACCCAGACAGACTCTTTGTGTCCCTTAAATTCGAGAAAGTGCGTTGCAAATGGCAGTAATGAGGCTGATAAACATGATAACTCCAAGAGCCTCGGACCGGCGCTGCCGATTTGCGCCTCCTCCTGAGCCACAACACAGCTCCTGATGTATAACTCTTTGGATATACCACCACCCGTTTCTGTGGATGCGAATATTTGTTCCCATTCTTAATATTATGATACTTAGCCTTAGCCTAAGTAACTTAAAATTTCACTGGGGTATTATTCCGTTCTATGGCTGGCTTGACCTTTCTGTTTCCTCAGAACCGGCTGTCTTGACAATGCTTCCCAGCTGCAAGTTCTTCGTGCCGACATGTATCGGAGGCTTAAAACCTAGTTGTCTGGGTATACTGGTGCTGACTGAACCCCACGAATACTCACTCCACAATCGCTGGTGTCGAACTGCCGCCGCTTATCCTGACCCCTGGCCCATGACGTCTTGCATATAGCTGCATTCTCGTGGCGTCTTCTCATTCCCACCTCCTATTTTCTTTGTCTATCTTCCCCTCCCTACTATGCCAACAATGCTAGCTTATACGATACTATTCATTCTCGGGGCTTCTGCACTGCTGTCGCCATATGCTCATTTTGCCTCACAGGCGCAGGTAATCGAATCATCGCTCACAGTTGACCTGGGTTACGGGCGTTACCAGGGATGGTATAACGAATCTGCCGATCTTGTTATCTTTCAGGGGTAAGTGCGGAGTCGTCTGAAGTTTACATTGGCAGGAAAATATCATGAAAGCAACCCTGATATGATGCACAGTATACGGTATGCGCAGAGCACTGCCGGAAAACTCAGATGGCAAGCTCCTCGCGCACCGGAGGCGGGTCAGGAATCGCTCATCCAGGCCGATACCTTGCCGCCCAAGTGTCCTCAGAGCCCGAGCGCGTCGATCTCCTACACCGTTGCGAACAATTCTGGGAGCAGCGAAGATTGCCTCTTCGTTAATGTAGGGATGACATCTCCCACCATCAAGTGTGCCCGTGGCTAAGTTGGCCCAGGTCTTCGCACCGGCTGCTGCCGAGGTGAATCCTGTCTTGCCCGTCCTCGTTTGGATCCACGGCGGCGGTTACGGGCAGGGAAGCGGAGCCTCCGATTTAACAGCTCTTATAACAAACACCAATAACAGCTTCGTCGGGGTCACTCTCCAATACCGGGTGAGTCATGCCGCCGATCCAGATCATGTAATCCAGAATTGAGATAAGCATGCAGCTCGGGGCATTTGGCTTCCTGTCTTCGGACGAAGTCTACAGAAAGGGTGTGGCCAATGCCGGCTTGCTGGACCAACAGTTAGCTCTTCAATGGGTACAACAATATATCCACCTCTTCGGAGGGGATAACACAAGGGTTACCATCTTCGGGGAAAGCGCTGGGGGAGGAAGTGTGATGTTGTAAGCTGCTCTTGGGCGCAGTTTGACCCCCAATCAAGGAAGGAATCATTCATTTGAAATTGCTTCCTTTGTGCGTGTATAGCTGACCCAAATGCTGCAGGCATGAGTGCGTACACTCCCAGATTCCTAATCGTGCAAGCCCCTTTTTGATGCGAACAAGATATCGGGATACCGGGATTCTTTAGTTCCTCACTAATAATGGTTGAAAAATCAGTCTCGCATATGGTGGCTCACTTGGGACATCCTTATTTAGGAACTCAATCTCCTCCAGCCCCTACCTTCCCTTTCAATATGGCTACAGTACGACACAACCAGACAAGCCCATGAGACAAGTTCGGGAGATGCTAACCTTCTGTACTCAAAAGAGGACTGGCAACCATCTCAAGCATACTACGCATTCGCCTCTGCCGCGGGTTGTGATACCAAGAATGCGTATTTGCAGAATGGATCAAAGTCCATATTCGACTGCCTCGTTGAGGCAGATGTAGCAACACTTATGGACTCAAGTGCTAATGTATCGCAGAGCGGGACCTTGGCAACATGGGCCTTCCTCCCGGTTACTGACGGCAAGCTCATCCAAAGTCTTCCCAGCAAACAACTTGCACAGGGCAGAGTCAACGGCCTGAACCACTTGGCCGGGCACAATGCGCTCGAGGGGGCAGCATTTGTGCCATGGAATATCACCACTATCAGCGACTTGGTAGATTACTTGCAAGTTACATTTCCCATGTTCTCCAACAACGACATCGCCAAAGTTCTTCTCTATTATCCATCGAACAACGAGTCTGTGAACCCAAATGACCCAGAATGGGCGACGGAGGGAGACTCGGGCCCTACAACACTCAATCAGAGCACGGCTGCGACTGGCCAGAAGGAGCGCGCTATTGCCATCTATGGTGAAACGACATTCATATGCCCCTCTTACTGGTTGGCCGAGGCTTACAGCAACAATGTGAACGGTGGAAAGAGCTGGAAGTACCAATTCTCCATCCCCAACGCGTACCACGGCGCGGACGGGGCCGGGTACTTCAGCTGGCCGTATACTTCGTCGTACTACAGCTCGGACTACGTATGGATTCCGGCCTCTTGAAGACCCTCGGCAGCTAAGAATAACCGCCTGCTGACACTGTAGGTGCAGATCCTCGCCTTTATGAAAATGCTGGGAAACTTCATTGTCAATGACAACCCGTCCATCTCCAACACCCTCGCAAACGGCCTGTCTACGGGCAACGCAAGCTACAACCCTGCCAGCGAGTGGCCGGACTACAGCGTCTACGCTCCGTGGCTCATGGACTTCAATACCACTTGTCCGTCCATAAAGATGATAGGCGGCTTACCGTACTGCACCGGGCCGGGGGAGATGAATACGTTCAGACTCGCAGATGCTTATGCGTGGGAAGGAGGCCGAGGCTTTCGGTGTGATCTTTGGAATTCTTTAGCTGAGCTTGTGCCGGAGTAATAGGTCATCAGCAAATCCTTTTAGGACAGGGTAGAATGCTCTGAAGCTGCGAGAACTTGAAGACCTGCAAGACGAGTCATGATTATGGAACCTGAGGAAACAGGTTTTGTAATTTTGACGAGAAAGCTGGGCCGAAGCTAGGGCAGGATTTCCATGCGTCAGTTCACTAATATCTATCATCCCTTGTCGTTGACAGTCGACACTCTCAAGCCCAGCGACCCTACCTGACAGATCTCATGTCCTGGCCAGCATTGCCTTCCCACTGATTCCGCTGCTCCTGACGGCCTCCCGGCATCCCTCCCTGGACCTTGTTCAGATTTTCGCCCGGGTTGTTCTTGGCAAGGGGCCCAGCTGAGTTGTTGTCAATCTCCTTCTCAGCGATCTTGCCGGGCTGGCCAACCATGTAGAACAGGGGGACGCTGATGGCGAGGAGCATCCCCGCGATAGTCTTGTTGCGCATGCTCCTGTTCATCCGTTACCTAATCAGCACTCTACCAATGCTGACACACGCAATTTTGAAGTCATACCTGTTCTGGTCCGCGCGCGCCTGGGGATCTGGAGGCTCCTGTCCGCCTGGGCCGCCGAGGTCGTCCTTCTCGCCTTCGCCTTTGGCGGCGTAGTGGCGGGCTTGGAAGAGGGATGCGGGTCGTGCGACTTGAGCCTGGGCTCGATACGTGGTGGACAGACTGGGACGCGAGGCCATGGAGGTGAGTCGTAGAGCGCGGATTGAGGACATATTCAACGGTAAGGGCTGTGCTGCTGTAGGTTTGAGGGTCCTGATGTTGTGGTGGTGTTTATTTGAAGGATTCAGGTCAAGCTGATTGGGATGATTTTGTTTTCAGAAATGAATGCAAGTGCAAATGTGATTAGTTTTCTGAAGAAGGGTTCGACTGAAACAGCAGTGTATGCATGAGATTAGCAGATGGGCTGTGATTGACACGCGTTTACCTCATAGTGGATGTTGACGTTGCGATTGAGTGATTGTGTCTCGGCGGAGCCATTGAACCTGTGTGTCACCCTATGGACGTTGACATGACGTGTGTGTTATGACATTTCCTATAACTCGCAAGGTTGCCACTTCCTCTCGGACTCCAAACACCATCACAAGAGAAAAGAGCACGATGAAAAGACACGTTAGAAGCGCATCCAAAGAGTACACGAGAATGCTTATGTTGAGCACCTTGTATCATGTTGTTGTTCTTGAGAGATGCACAGACGTCGTCTCCCTCAAATCGCTGCCCGTCAACGCCCATCAATCACATACATTCCCAACACGCAGTCTCAAACAACTTTATTTCGAGTGTATAAAGGATAAGACGAATCGTTTCCCACGAGATTGTGATAATCCAAATGATAGCTGACTTCACATCATAGAAGATGCAAGCACATTCTGTCGGTGCATTTTCGGAGCCGACAGAACCCCACCGAGTCGGAGCCGGGATGCCCGGTTGAGGTACATACCGGGCAACGGATCTGGAACCCACTCATCAACCCAACACGACCCTGTTGGAGTCCCCAAAGTGCAGGCTCAGCTCATGTCAGCGCGGAGTCGCGGGTGGCCAGATACTACTATGGCACTGTAACCCCCCGCAAAGTTTGCCAGAGTGCGCATGGGAACATGCAGCCGAACAACGCAGCTGGGCCCAAGACTCTGGTACGCTTGCACTTAGAACTGTCTCCCAGAGACACAGGTGCGATGCTACTGGGCCATGAACCACGATTGCGACTTCCATGGGGCGCTGCAAATGGTGGGAAGCATGGCACGGAAAACACGTGAACATCCAATCGAAACAAGCCGCGGGTTCCGAGGCCCTGGCCCATGGGATGAAGGCACTCTTCCGTACTTGGGATGGTTGACGTTGACGACTGCAACCCTCCATTCCCCGGCACTTTCAAGTCGAAACATCCGGGCAGAACATGTCCTGCAACCTGCTGATCTTGCAACTATCACCATGCCACCACAAAGTTATCCCGCCCACCCCTAAGTATAATGATTAATCCTGTGCAGACCCTCCCAGGCCTCGTGGCAGCCGCCACCTGCATCCTGATGGGCTTGGCGGTTTTGTACCTCATCAACCTAAACCGCCTCCTCAGCATCACCCCTGACCAGGTCAAGAAGCTGGCCGGTGACCGGTGGACCGACGACCAGGTCAGGAAGTCCTACGAGCGCCTGCGCCAAAACCAAATCACCACGGCATCCTACGCATCACAGCTGCCTCCAAAGCTGAACAGGCGCTACATCGTCACCGGCGGCTCAGGCCTGGTCGGCGGGTACATCGTCCTGCAGCTGCTCGAGCGCGGCCAGCCGCCCAACACCATCCGCATCGTCGACTTCCAGCAGCCGCACAGGCGGGATCAGCTGGACCACCCGCTCTTTGAGAACGTCGACATCCAGAAGACGGACATCTCGTCCGTGGAATCCACCGATGCCGCGTTCAGCAAGCCGTGGCACCCGTCCGTGGCCAAGCTACCGCTGACTGTCTTCCACACGGCGGCGGTGATCATCCCGTCCGCGCGGTCGCCGCTCGTCAACGGGTTCTGCGAGGCCGTCAACGTCGGCGGCACCGAGAACGTCCTCGCGGCCGCGCGGCGCGCCGGGGCGGACGCGCTCGTTAGCACCTCGAGCGCGTCCATCAGCATCCGGCCCGTTGAGCTGTGGGTGCGGCCGTGGCGGTGGAACACGTGCCCGCGCGGGTACTGCCAGGTCCTGGAGGAGTCTGACTTCTTCCGGCCGCTGCGGGGCCACGAGGAGTTCTTTGGGAACTACCCTGCCTCCAAGGCGAGGGCGGAGAGGATCGTGTGTGGTGCGAACGGCAGGGAGTTGAGGACGGGGTGCATCCGCCCGGCCAATGGGGTGTATGGTCATCCGACTGACAACACTGTTGGCGGTCCGTTGAACAGCCAGATCTGTCCGACGTGAGTATATCCTGTTTGCTCTCCGGTGGAAATCCGCCAGGACGGTGGTTTCAGTCTTGACTGACATGTCCACAGCTGGGCCACTCACGTTGTCCAGAGCTTTGTCCACGGCATCAACTGCGCATTGGCACATCTGCAGTTCGAGTCCATCCTCGCTGAGAAGGGCTCTCACTCATCGCCCCAGGCAGGCCGCCCGTTTTGTGTCACGGACCCCAACCCGCCCATCTACTACGGCGACCTGTACGGCCTGCTGTCCAAACTGGCGATCACGCCCTTCACGCTTGTCTCCCTCCCTCCGATGCCATTCGTGCTGGTCTCATACCTGGTCGAGTTCTACTCCCTCCTGCCCTATCGCCTCCCCAGCAGCCTCGCCCGTTTCATCCCTCCGCTGTCCGGGGACATCAAGCACTTGCAGCCGGGCCTGTTCTCCATCTGCACACACCTGGTTGCGGATAATGCAGACTCCGGAATGGCTGTTAGCGATGGTGGGCTGGGTTACCGGGGCGTGCTGACGACGCTCGAGGGTATGTGCCAGGAGCTTGTGGACTGGAACCGCGAGCAGGAGGAGCACGCGACGCAGGCGGCGCTGGTTGCGGACGGGGACAAGGGCGTGAGGTACTTCCACAGCAGCGTGTCGCTGGCCGAGCAGATGCAGAAGGTGGGCCTCGTGGGCAAGAATGTGAAGATGTAATAAAGGTGGCCAGGCACATAAGGACGACTTGGGCTCTTCTGTCGAAGAAAACTCATGGTTTTTAAACATTAGCCTATCAAGAAATATTCGCTCATCAATACCTAGGTATCCATCATTCTGACCCCATGTCGAAAGATCATGCCTCAGCTGCAGCACACACTGGGCTCCTCGATCCCTGCTGCGCCGTCCTCCTCCTCGCCCGAGCCGTCCCCGTCGATGATGTACTGACGCGTCATCCAGTCGCAGAAGAACTTGCCCAACCCCCCGCCAATGATGACACAGATGATGATGTACCCGTTATACGACATGACCAGCAACATGACAATATACGCCAGCCCCAGGGCGGCGGCGTGGATGACGGCGCGGAAGAGCTGCTGCAGCGGGCTCACGCGGAAGACCACCGCCCTGCCCGCACCACCCGCAGCAGTCCCACCTGCGCCGCCTAGCCTCTTCCAGGCGGCGGAGGCAGGGGTGACCTTTGCCGTGGCCCCTTTCGACGGGTTGCCCGTCGCTGACGAGGACGAGGAGGACGGGGACGCCTGCTGCGGCTGCTGCGACCGCGAGGGCGAGTACCCCAGCCTGGCTTGTGCGGCGCGCGCCTGGAACCCGCGCAGGATCCAGTCGTCGTACTCCTTGCCCACGCGCCGGAGCGCCTCGAGGATCATGACCAGCAGGATGGTGCCGATGCACGAGGCTGCGAAGGCGCCGTTGCTGCCGACGTGCCATGATTCGGCGAGGAAGCACGAGTCTATTGTGTACCAGTTCCATAACATCTAATCGAGCGAGAGAATACATGTTAGTCATTGATGGATTCATCTGGGTCTGGTGTGATTGTGGCCATGCCTGCGCGAGCAATCAAAGCGATATTGACCAAATCGCGAATGGGGAAGCTTACCGACGAGTTACACGTCGTTGTTGTCATGCTCATGTCATCCATCTTGTGTGAGTGGTCTCGCAATCTGCTGCGAGGGCCGGAGATCAATCAACAAGGTTCGGTTGGAGGCGAGTTGCTGCAAGTGAGCAGCAGCTTGGGCCTGCAGGAAGTGGGTGGGCGCGCGTTTGTCTGGAGGCGGGCGGCTTTGAGGTCTTGTCCCGCGTGTGATGCGTTGGTGGGTAAACGGGTGAAATGTGAAATAGATGAATGAATGCCCCGGCACGTCGGTTAGGAGGTCAGGTAATATAGAGAGAGAGACGGAGATGAGCCCGGTTTCTTTTGTGAGATGCTGCGTGTGCCCGTCCCGAGTGCTGTCCGTGTTGCCTTTATTGATCCGTTTCCCCTCTCGAAGAATAGGCCCCTCAACATGCAATGCACAACCTTGGAAAGCTGATGGAGTGATTATTGAGCAAGTTTGCAGTCCGACTACGTTCGACGACAGCATGCAAGCCAACCTACATACAGCTTTGAGAAGATTTCCTGGAATCGGCAGACGATGCAGTAGAGTAAAATGTTGCCACCACATATGCCTTCCCCATACCTTCCCCTCCCCTCTCCCGCTCGGTGTGCACAAAGCTGATGCCAAGCCGTAAACGTGCTCAACCCAAGCTCCTCTACGGCCGCGGCCATCCCTGAGCTAAAGACAGTGAAGGTGGGGGCTGGACGTGCCAGACGTGGGGCCATTCTGGGAACTGTGCCCAACTCAGAAGGCAGTGTGGGGCACCCCGGGACAATTCTCACCAATCAGAGGGCGCCTGGCTGGGGGCGGGAGGTACCGTGGGCTGCCGTGACGAGAAACTTGCTCAAACTTAAGCCTCACGTTGGACCCACCCGCTCTTGCCTTCTTGAATTGGCCCCTACTCACTGCCAGGACTTCCGCTGCTGCTACTCCAAGTCGCAGTGCTCACGTTTCACGCACTGCTCCTCTTCGCTCCTTCATCCCGGCCTCGGGAGTGACGCCCGGGATTCCTCCCACCTGGGCTACGGCCGGATCTCGTGGCCTTACCGGGCGGCCTGCTGCTGCTCTGTGCTTCCTTCTGCTTGCGCAGTCACACAAGCAACATGGAAGGACATACCAGGCCAAGCTGGCCAAGCAGGTCTCTTTCAGTTCTCGACATGCAGCTTGAGGAGAAAGACAAGAAGCCAAGCAGGAGCAAGTTGGACAAACCTGCTCAAATGAGGAGGACATTTCTAAAATCTCCGTGTTGTGATGAGTCGCGCACGAGCCCGCGAAGCTCCGGAAACTTGCTCAAACCACCGAGGCCACTGCTGCAGAGGTGCTGCCATAGTGGGTCTTGGCGGTCCGCCGGTGCCACCACTGACCTGCTCCGGATTTGCACTCGCCCCCGTGTCCCTTTCCATCTCGTAAGAACCTTGAGGGAAGACACCTGCAGTGGAAACATGCTCACTTTTGGGATTTTATCCAAACATTGGCGCCGTGACCCCGGCGCCTGGGCGGCCGGTGGACCACAATCTGGATCCGAATTGTCGGGAAGGAGGGTCCGTTTCGAATAATATGCCTGCCTCCGTGTCGCCATTTCTAATCCATCCTTTTTAATGTTTCTGTGCCACCTCCGTCTTTTTGGTGGGTGTGTCGTGTCTGTGTCATTCACTATTGCTGATCCTGTCTCAAAGCCCACCGAGCATCGGAAACGTTGCTTCAGCATCTAGAGATCTGTGTAAACAAGGGTTGAAGTATCCCCCATCACAGACATTCGTGGACGCAGCTGGTCGCCCACCCATCCAGCCAACCACCCGAACGCCTCCGAGAGGCTAGACGGACAGACAGCCAGACTCACACCCAGGATGGACGCCTCACAAGGGATGATCGCCGCGAGGCATATCCAGAACTTCTCCGATGCCGACGGCTCAGTGCTCGAACCTCACTGGGGTTACGCAGACCGGATCTTGCCATGCAAAAACGATGCCGGCTCATGCGCATACCTCGACCTCGTCTATCACTCACACGACCTTTCCATGCTGTACTCTGGCATTTTCTGGGCTGCGATCGCCGGGATATTATTATTATGGGGCCTCGGGCGACGGATCTTCCCATCACCAACAGCAGATGAGGCTATCATCTCAGGCGCAAAGGCAGAATCACAGGGCACCCAGGCCATCGGCGGCGTCGAGAGGCTGAAGCGATCCGTCTCGAGTTTCCGCCGGACCTACCTCCTCCCGGACTTCGCGCCCCGCATCCTCGGCCATGTCACCCGCCTGCAGGTGCTGGTCCTCTTCATCCTCGCCGGCTACCTGACCATCTTCTCCTTCGTAGGCATGGCCTACCAGACATGGATCACGCCCGTCAAGACCTCGCCGGGCCTCAACAACACACGGACCTCCCTGGGCCCCTTTGCCGACCGCATCGGCGTGCTTGCCTACGCGCTGACGCCCCTCTCGGTCCTGTTGGCCAGCCGCGAGTCGCTCCTCAGTGTAATTACCGGCATCCCCTACCAGAGCTTCATGTTCCTGCACCGTTGGGTCGGCTACATCATCCTGATCCAATCCACCGTGCACACTATCGGCTGGATCATCGTCGAGGGGGCCCTGTACCAGCCGCAGCCGTCCGAGTGGAACAGGGTCGCTGGGGAGTTGTATATCCAGTGGGGGTTCGTCGCACTGGGGCTGCTCATCCTGCTGTGGATCTTTGCCACGCCCTGGGGCATCCGCCTGACAGGTTACGAATTCTTCCGAAAGGCTCACTATGTCTTGGCCATGGTGTACATTGGCGCCATCATCGGCCACTGGATGCAACTGCAGTGCTTCCTCATCCCGGGCATCCTACTCTGGTTCTTCGACCGCGTCGGCAGGGCGGTCCGCACTGGGCTGCTGCACTACCGCTGGGTGCCTGCGAAGAACAAATGGGGCTTCGAGTCTGCAAAGGCGACCATCACGCGGTTCGAGGACAGCGACAGCGGCGACGTTGTCCGGCTGGATTTCGATCACGTCCAGCAGCCGTGGCAGGTCGGCCAGCACTTCTACCTGTGCTTTACCGAGTCCTCAGTTTGGCAGTCCCACCCGATGACGCCGCTCAGCCTGCCCCTGGCCGACGACACCGGGGCAGTGAGGCACTCGTACGTGATCCGCGCCAAGAGGGGCGAGACGAAGAAGCTCGCCGACATTGCGGCCAAGAAACTCGCGGCGCTTCCCGCAGGGCCGGCAGCAACGGGGACAGAGCCTACCACATCAGTGGTCCTGGCGGGCCCCTACGGTGTGGACATGATTTCGAGTGTGACACCAGAGACCAACGTCCTCTGCGTGGCGGGCGGCACAGGCATCACATTCGTGCTGCCGGTCCTGCTGAAGCTCGTGCGCGAGAAGCCGGTGGTGGGCCGCAAGATCGAGCTCGTGTGGGCGGTCAGGCGCGACGTCGACGCCAAGTGGGTGGCCGAGGAGCTCGAGTACGTCAAGGAGGCCGGCTGCTCGCACAGCCTGGACATCAACGTCTACGTGACGCGCGAGAAGGAGCACCACTCCTCCGTGCGCCGGGGCGCCGGCGCCGGCGCTGGGGGCAAGAAGGGCGACGAGGCGCAGGAGAAGGTCTCGTCGTCTGCGTCGTCTGCGACGGGCGGATGTGACTGTAATGACGTGACGCACCACCACCCCGACAACACTGAGATACCCGAGGCGAGACGGCCTCACCTGGACGAGATTGTGAGGGGGTTCGTCGGGTCTGTGGCCCGCGGGTCGACGACTGTCTACGCGAGCGGGCCTGGCGGCATGATTGGGGACCTGAGGAAGGTGGTTGCCAGCTGTAACGCGTCAGGGACCGTGTGGAAAGGCGATGCTAGAGGGGATGTGAGGCTGATCTGTGATGATCGGTTAGAGTAGCCTAAAAGATAAAATCCGTAAAATTGAAAATACCCAAGTTAATACCCATTCAAAGTCGCACTGGCTGTGACTGGTGGTTTTCAACACTGTCGCATCGTTCAACAACCTGGTCCGAGGTCGACTTGATGACCCGGAATATCGGGACGTTCGTGTACTTACGGCCCAATGAGCGCAACTCTACTGTGATACTAACAGTAAGTTGCATACGCCCGCATGCAACTATCTTCGTCTATCTGCAATGGCTCTATTGGGATTGGCTCACTAGTCTGCACTACTCGAATCCTTTGAACAAAATCAATTTCAGGGACATCGACAGTTGATAATGAAAGTTATAGCGGGAAGCAAAAGCGAGACTAATCCTCAGCATGAATCTTCGCAACCTTCCGTTTCCTCGTTGCATCCTCCCCTTGGACCTGCGCTTGTTGTGAACATGGCCACCCGCCTGCTCCTCGCCGTGCTGACCTTGGCGTCGCTCGCCTCGTCGCTTAGTACACCGCCATGCAAGGACCCCATCGTGCGCAAAGAATGGCGCACCCTCTCGCCCTCAGAGAAGAGGTCCTACATCGACGCCGTAGAGTGTATCACCACCAAGCCATCCCTCACGCCCGCGTTCAACACCTCGGGCGTCAGGTCCCGCTACGACGACCTCCTGTACACCCACATCCAGCAGACCTTCTCCATCCACTACGTCGGCCACTTCCTCCCCTGGCACCGGTACTTCGTCGCAGTATACGAGCACATGCTGCGGGCCGAGTGCGGGTATGATGGAGCCCAGCCTTACTGGGACTGGACGCTGGACGTGGGCAGCGACGACGACGAGACGTTCGCCAGCTCGCCCGTGTTCGACGGGGAGCAGGGGTTCGGCGGGAACGGGCCCTACGTCGAGGGGAACGCGTCGGACCCGTTTGCGGTCCCGGGCCGCACGGGAGGTGGGTGTGTCGCCGACGGGCCGTTCGCGGGGAGGGAGGATTTTGTCCACCTCGGTCCGGCGAGTAGTGTCTCGTATAACCCGCAGTGCCTGAAGAGGGACTTGAGCCCGAGCTTTGCGAGGCGGTATCTCGGCATGAACCAGACGGAGTTGACGCTGAGTCAGGGTGACTTTGGCTGGTTTGACCGGGTTGTCGAGGGAGGGCCTAGTTTTGATGACTCTGGGATCCATGGCGGTGGGCATTATGGCGTTGGTGGGACTTATGGTGAGATCCCCTGGTTGTGGCGGAGTTTCTCGTCGTCAATTACTGATGTGCTTGTAGGGCAGATGGGCGACTTGTATGCTTCGCCGGCGGACCCTATATTCTATCGTGAGTCTGAGTTTTCTCTCAAATTTGTAAAATCCCACGGGATGGTACTAAACTGACCTTAAAAAAAAAGTACACCATGCGAACCTCGACCGCGTGTGGTGGTCATGGCAGAGCTATGACCTGGAAAAGCGACTTCGGGATATCTCGGGGCCCATCTTTCTCATGGACTATGACAATGTCCAAGGTGGAAACGTGACGCTGGATTTTGAGATGACCGTCGGAGTCAGTGCTCCCAACGTGACGGTGGGAGATGTGATGGACATCTCAAATGGTTGTTCCGGCGATGGGATTATTTGTTACACCTATGATGACCTCTACGCCCTCCAGGTGTAATGGCATTTTCCATGGTGGACAAGACCTAGGGTAGGATTGTTTCCAGTATTTTCAGCCGCAAGTATCGCGTAATCTCGATCATCGTTGACGAACCAGCTCTGTCGTTCAATAGCTGCACCACAGTGGCCGTGTGTATCAGAATGGTTTCCCTTTCAGGAGAAACTCGAAGGTCAGACGCCTGAAGACGGTCTGCGGTATCGCGGCGCCGAATCTGATGATATTACAAATGTAAGCATGATAGCACGTATTATCGCACACCAAGCTGATCACGTACCCATGGCACGCGATTATATCTCTCAGAGTCTCTGCTAGAGTCTGCAAGGCCTGGAGCTCAAAACCACCAAAATGCGGCTGGGATCGGATGAGGTTCCATGCCTGCACCGGCGTAATCTGGTCATCCGACGCGCATACTTCTGTCGAGAGAGCCAGGAGGTTTTCCAGCATGGTTTCGGGAAGGTCTTGCTGGTTTATGGACTCTGGCGACACTGGAGATGTTGTACTCGTCGGACATGACACCGCGCACATCTGAGATGACAGCGTGAGTGCGTGGCCAGATGCGTCTTCGGGCTTCTCCGGGTCGCCATGAAGGTGCTCGAGACAGGGTCTTTCGAGTCTGCGACCAAGTAAAAGATGATATGGTTAGCATGCGGACTGCGCACAAGCTTTTGATTGAGCATGGAAGGGGACTTACGCCAGCACGAAATCCATACCCAAAGCCACGGGATCAACATCGCCCAGCCGAGCGAGAGGTGGTGCCGGGCTGGACATGCTGTTGGGCTTGGGAGGTTTCGCTTCTTTTGCCTGGGTTGACCTAATTATGTCGTCCACTCCCTCAACTCCATGCTCTTCAAGTTTGCCAGCCAATTTTTGGATGGTGCTTTGAAGTCGTTCGTTTTCCAGGACCAACTCTGCTTCCCGTGCCTTGCTCTTGGCGACTTCTCTCTCAAGCGTTTTGGTGTACGCCTCTTTTCGTTCCCGATAGGTCCTGATGCCAATTTGCATGAGCATGTTGAAAAAGATTGGACAATCGAAGAGTTTCTCTTACTGCTGTGCTTGCCTGACTTGGGCGCGACGCTTCTCCACGCGGTCCTCCTTCGGAGCTGGCAAGTCGGCACATGTCAGCAAGTAAACTTTATACGGCCAGGAGTGGGGACTCTGGTCACAAACCCTGTGGATTAAATATCCGGAATATGTTGTTCGTCATAGCGGATCGTCTGGTCTTCCCTGCAGGAATGGGTAGCCTAATCAAGTTTTCAAGCGACAAGATTGCTTGGTGCGAGCGCTGGATAGAATTAAAGATTAGCGATCAAGAAAGACTGTGAAAAGACGGGATCTTGGATTTGGAGCCCCGGGCGCAGACGGAGACCGGATAGCGGCCATGTGATGTGAGGCAAAGCAACCGGGTCAGCATGGCCTCGGCCGCCCTAACTGCCACTGCAAAGCATCAAATCAGGGCTACAAAGCTTGTGTGATCTCCACTGTCAACGTTTCGGAGGGATTCTGCCAATGAGAGAAACGGCTAACCCTCCATGATCAACTCATCAGCTGCGCACCCTACGTCAGGGCCTTCGGCTGTTCATGGAACGTCTGGGGTCAGCCTGAAACCCCCTGACCCTTGACGCCTCGGGTGGCCGCCCTTGGTCAATGCCAAGAAGCCGTCCCAATTAGGAAATTCTGATTATCCTACAGCCCTAAGTAGGGCTGCCTACATCTGTGACGCTTCATTGCGACGTGATGCAGGCTTGGTGTTGAAATGTCTCTAGCCCTCAGCCCACATTCTGTTTTGTCAGAGATATTGTGATCAAGGGTCCTTAACATGGCCCATTTTAAAGGTTTCTTATTTCCACAAAGGGAAATACTGATCATTGAACAATAAGGTACACTGTAGGTGGTCTTGTGCTTGGTAAATGATAGATCCCTTTCTGAATAGGCAGACATCAGCAACATCAACGCCTGTGGTCATGTTCTATAAAGCTATACCAGCAGTCTACCCTTTCTCGTGATCTTAATCTATCCCTCACCATCCACAGCACTTCAACGTACCATTTAAATCGGACCCTACATTCATCCGATATCTTAGCAAGACACTCTTTTGGTACTCTACTGGATAGACTGCCCCCCACCCCGGTCCTTAATAAAATGTTCGTCTCTACTTTTATCTTTCTAGTGGCGCTTGCGCCTTCAACAATGCAGGTCGCTGCGCGGCCAGCTAAGCCTTGCGGGTCAAAGGGTGGCGCTGCAAAAGCCGCCAACGGCAAGGCCATTTACATGCTCAGCAACCAAGCATCCAACTCTGTGGTAGCCGTGCCCATTGCGGCGGACGGAACACTCAATGAGGCAGGCGGCTCATCGACGAACACTGGTGGTTCTGGCGCCAACGGTGTCGACGGTTCGACAAATCAGCCTGCTGCTCCGGACCCGCTGTTCAGCCAGTCGTCCTTGACTGTAGCTGGAAATGTAAGTCAAATGATTCTAGAATTTTCTATGTTGTCTTACGTTTTCAGGAAGCTAACACTTAATCAAGAACTTGTTCGCAGTCAATGCCGGATCCAACACTCTCTCCATGTTCGCCATCGACGCCCAGGATCCCACGAAGCTGACCATGGTCGGCAATCCCGCCGCTCTGCCGGGCGAGTTCCCTGTCACCGTGGGGGCATCAGCGAAGCACAACCTCGCCTGCGTGGGCATGTCAGGGAGCACCGCTGGCGTCTCATGTGCCTCGTTTGACGCCACGCAGGGTCTCGGGGCCATGGACGCCCTCAGGCCTTTCGATCTCGGCCAGACCACACCGCCTGTTGGCCCAACAAACACGGTATCGCATGTGTTCTTCTCCGATGATCAGTCGACAATGTTTACGACGGTGAAGGGAGACCCGACCAAGAACAATACCGGCTTCTTGGCGTCCTTCCCCGTCAATGCAGCCGGCCAGTGCCAAGCTGCATCCGTCGGCGCAGAGGGCGCGCAGGATTCGCCCAACGGGACGGCGGTCCTTTTCGGCTCGTCCCCCATCGCCGGATCGTCCGACCTCTTCGTGACGGATGCTTCATTCGGTGCCGCGGTGCTGAATACGCAGCAGGCAGCAGGCAACTCCGCGCAGGCCTCGGGGGCTGCCGAGGTCGTGGGCAAGGGGGCCATCGACAACCAAAAGGCCACCTGCTGGGTCGCCATCAGCCCGGCCACGAAGACGGCATTTGTCACGGATGTCGGTGTCAACCACGTGGTTGAGATGTCCCTGACCGATGCGAGTATACTGGGGGAGACTGACCTCAGTGCGAATGGCGACCCTGGCCTGATCGATCTCAAGGCGGCTGGCAACATGGTCTATGCACTGAGCCCTGGGAATGGAACTACCAACGCTGCTGTGATGGTGATGGATGCGAATACCAAGCAGCAAGTTCAGCATCTTGATATGAAGTCACTTGGCTTGGATAAGAACGCCCAGGGTATGGCGGCCTTAGAGTGAAGTTCCAGATAAATCTGGCATGCACGGAAGGGATTTTGAAGAGATTGGTGGTATCCCCCAAGAGGCATAGGCCTGCAGGAATCCTACGATGAGGTCGTCTTGTATTTCACTCACGCAACATTTCGGGATTAATAATCGTTACTCAATGGCTTCGAAAATATATATGTTACAGGAAATAACATTTCATTACGTCAGTGACATGGCACGAAATTCGTCAATTTTCCCCACAGTGCTATTGCATGTGCTTGAGGCCTTAAGTGAAGTTGTCTATTGTGACTGATTCGGCCTCATCCCTCAAACGTGCCAGATTTGTTGGTCGGGCGGGGCCATGGCCATTTCATATGCAAGAACTTTCGCAGGCAAAGGTATTGTCTGCATCTAGCTTCCCTGGAGCCCTGTATGTTGAACCAAAGATGTTCAGGCGCCCTCTTGAGCAGTTCAGCCAAATCTACAAGCTTGGGCCACTGCGATTTTACGCTGCGACAAAACGCTGTAAATGCCCAGGGGGTCATCAGTATCTCAATAGATATCTACAAAGGATGTAAAACCACCTGCTACACACAAACCGGGAGCTTGCATACGCATTCTTCACAGGCAAGAATGCTCAAGAAATGGCACCTGCCAGATGGCATTTGCAGAAGCAAACCATACATGGGATGATAGAGTTCCAGTGAATAAGAAATGGAATGTTATTTGGGAATATGACTGTGACTTGAACCTTCGCCCTTAAAGTGAATTGATGTATCTCGGTACTTCTACACTTAAAAAGGCTCAAGATGCTCAACTTCTGCTGCCAGATGCCTTCTGCAAAGACAACAAACAGCCAACATAGGACAGCCAAACCCGACCACCAACTCCACAGGGCAACAAGGCAGCAACACAGGGGAATCATGGCACCAAACAACGACCCAGATGATCCCTACCACCACAGAGATATGTGTTGGGGAAAAGTAAGTGACAAAGCTGCCTCTACCCTTCCGTTTGTTTTGGAAATGCTCCCAGCACGTGCTCACCTCTACATGCAGCACCGCAAGGGCCACTGGTGCTGGACCGATGCTGAAATCAAGAGCCTCAAGCACCAGGCGGGTGTGCTGCACCTCGAATGGCCTAGCATCGCCAAGGTTAGTGTTCTGCTATCTCGTCCGACTTACGGAATTAGCTCCCAACCTTAATGACCCAGAGAAAGACTGACCTAAATTCTTTGTGGTAGTCCTTCAAGATCGACGGCTTCGTACGGCACGACGCACTGCAATGCTTCAAGAAGTGGACCGAGTACAGGGACTCGACTGCGAAAACACCCATCAAGTCGACAAAACTTCAAGACAACACAAATGCTTAAAGACAACAGTTTTGGGCAGAGCATCCAGGAACACAGACGCAGGATCCAATCATTCTCAAACCACAGAGGTGGAAGGAAGTTATGCCTTGTCCCCGGTCCATATGGCATGGGCAAGCTCTTCTTTCTTGGGTAAAAACAAAAGGGGGCGATGGGATATACCTAAATCTGCAAAAGGTACCTGGATTTTTTGGGACGGCATGCAGAATTAGATGGCTAGCCAATAGTATTTCGAATTGGGCAGGAGAGAAGCAGCATTCTCAGCATCGGAAGAGCCAACCAAGCAGGATTCAGCGCTCACTTTCCAAGTCCTTGTTCTCACCTGACGTTGATTCGACAATTACAGAAGCTCTTCAATCCGTGTACTGTTATACGATTGACAAGATGATCAAAGATGTATTGGTGTTGCTCATGACCAGCGGCAATCGTAAATACCCTCTAGATTATTGGGCCTGCGAGGCGATACGGGCCCCAGTATCATCAAACCAAGGCTGTGCAGCCCATGTCCAAACAAACACATGAGAAAGATACCCGGCGCCAGCTCCACCCTTTTGCCGGATATCTCCCAACTCACTCACCAGAAGAACTGGCTCCAGTTCCACTCGGCTCTCCTATAGGCCTATGATGCAACAGTTTTATTAGGTGTTGGTTGCAATACCCACTCTTAGTAAGCCCCAGACAGCTGCAGGCTCTTGGACCAACGTTTCCTCCGGGCTTCCGGCTCGCTTATTTAAAGTCACTGATCACTCACAAATTCCAGATTCGGGCAGGACAGGCTCTTACACGTCCAACAGCACCCCAAAAACCTCTTGGACGACGGTCCTCCACGACCCTTTCACCAACCCCAGCCGCAGAAAAGTCGACCATGGCGCACAACCAAATGTTCCAGTACTCCCTAGCGCTCAGCCTTATGGACGGCGTCGCGGACAAGGGTCTGCCCATCTCTGAGTTCCTCAAGCACGGTGACCACGGCCTGGGCACATTCCGGAACATGAACGGCGAGATGATAGTGGTCGATGGCAATGCATACCAGATGCTCTCGGACGGCTCTATTGTGGATCTCGATCCAAAAGGGGACGCTATCCACCCCTTTGCCCAAATCACACGCTTCAAGCCTGAGGTTATTACTCAGGCTGCTATACCTAGCAAGGAGGAGTTGAACGGCATTGTTACTAGCCTAGTGTAAGTTCTTTTGTTCTTTCCTTTAGTGCAGTCGCTGCTTTTACCTCGCATCGCCATGCGCCTTGGTAGTCTTTCTCCCTACAAGATGATGCGTCCTGTAATCAAGAGCAACTACTAATCTACTTTTCCAGCCCGGGGTCTAAGAATCACCTCTTAGCTATGCGCTTAGATGGTGTCTTCAAGTCTGTTACCGTCAGGACGGCAGCAGGACAAGAACACCCACACCAGGGTCTACTCCAGATCGGCAAAAACCAGGTGTCCTTTACCTTTGAGAACGTCCGAGGTACCCTGATAGGCTTTAGGCAGCCTCATTACCTGCAGGGAATCGGTGTTCATGGCGACCACCTGCACTTTATTACCGACGACCGGAAGCGCGGTGGTCATGTCTTGGCGCTGCAGAGTGACGGCGAGGTGGAAGTGAAGGCGGCTCAGATGTACACCATGACTCTCGAGCTGCCAAAGGGCGACGAGGATTTTGACAAGGCAGACCTGCGGGGAGCTCATGAAGATTTAAAATCGGTGGAGGGTTAATAGCTGGGAGTTCGTTCCACCGTGGGGGATATCATAGCGCTGCATGTGGAACGTCTTTGGACACTAACCAAACATTGTGTATATAGCCCAAGCTATGGATTTCCGGGCCTCAATACCTGTCCTTACCCCTAACAGAAGCCACATCACCCAACTCGACCCCCTCGGACGCCCGCCCCGACTCGGCAGTCCCAAGCGCCGCAAACCCAGGGTCAAGCGCCTCCTCGCTCGCCGTGCTCTGCACCGTCATCGTAATAGGGTAGGGGTCCGTCGCCGTGGACCGCTTCCACTTCCGCAGCCGCCTCTCCCGCGGCGTCTCGGGCTGGCCGCCCTCCCTGTCGGGCCAGAACCGCTGCGTGATGGTGCGCGGGGCGTTTGCCGCGGCGCCCGGGCTGATCTTTGCGTCGCGCGACCCCTTGTGCAGCACGAGGCGGACGAACCAGGTGCTCACTATCGGTGCGCAGCCCGCGACGATGCCGATGACTTGTTCTGCCAGCGCGAGGATGACCACGATCATGTAGATTACCGTTGTGTCCTTGCCGTCGGCCATGGGTACCTGGTAGGCGAGGCGGGCGATGCTGGAAAGGGGCGCGAGTGTGCTAGGAGGCGGGAATGTGAGTAAATGGCTTCGCGGATGTTGATGGAAACTACCATCAGAATTTGACTTACCCAAAGGCAAACAGAGCCCACACAGCCCACTTCCGCCTACGGCTCATATTAAGCCGCCACAACGACGCCATGGGAATAATCAACACCAGCAGATCGCTGATGATGTTGATTATCGACGCCGAGATCAAGACCATGTACTGATTCACGCAGCTGCTCCCATATGGCTTGTTGTAAGGCACGCACTGCAGCGCGAGGGCCAAAATCAAGCCGACGGTGTAGAGGAAGTTGAGCCACACGACGACCTGGATTATCCACCACAGCGAGCTGCGCGTGACACCCTTGGGGAAGAAGAGCCGGACGTAGAGCAGCAGGATGGAGAGCTTGGCGAAGAACATGCTCGTTCGGGCGACCATCTGGAGGTCCTGGAAGATCTCGACGTATCGCTTGTATTCTGCAAGGGGCGTATCTTCGTGGTGCACTGCAGTAGTTGCTATCAGCACCAGTGCATGCACGGGACAAGGTGACCACAAACGGGGATTTCAAACTTACTTCCGCCTCCGTGATGCATCATCAATAGCATTAACGTGCATAGCACGACTGTGCCCATCCAGGCGACGAGCATGGACCCTGATTCATCGCAACAAGTACTCGTCAGCAAGAAGCCCGTGGGAAGGACGCAACCTGGGACTCGATGGAGTTGGACTTACAGTCATCCCACCAGAACTGCTGGTACACCGAGAATCGGGTGTATAGACGGGTCCCAGTGAACAATGTCGACAGGCCGATGAACAAGACACTCACTCCTATGACAGTGTGACTGGGGATAGGAGCCCGCGCCCGCGCATCGTCGGTGATGACGCTGGGAAAGTTCTCGGCCATGGTTCGAGCATATTCGGGGCTCATGGCGCCCTCGGGCCCAGAGACGAACGACAACCTGCGGACTTCACTGATGAGATAGACGATGGTCTTGTGAGATCTCATCGATCAGCGTGTGGCCCACTATATAGCGACACTAATCCAAAACAGGCACCAAGGTCGTCCCCCACGGCATTTTTCGGGGGTTCAACGCCGCCTGGGAACACCTGCTTAATGCGGTATCTGTGCTGCAGACCGGTGGTGGGTGTAAGTAATGATAACCCACATTACCTGCATCTCCAGCGGGTAGGGCTCCACATCCTCTTGCTTTTTCTCGAAATCCAACGTTCCCGGCCCCCAAGCAAGTCTGCAGGTCCCTCTGCCGCAAGCCGATCTGATCCAAAGGTTAAGCAAGGTATCGGAGTGTTCGCAGAGATTGCCTTGAGGGGACAAAAGTCCCGGTATGAAGGACTCATCCTGAATGTGAATCCGCAGTTCCACAGAATTATCACAGAGATATCCAACAATGCAACGTTGGTGGCTGCGAGGACGGAGGACGCCCGCATCCTTGTCAGCCCGTCCATGTGAGCTGTCAACTCGCATACATTGGGTTCTTCCACCCTCACCATGACGCCCACCTTAAACCTCGGCTTTGTTCAGCTTCTGCCTGTCGCCAATCCAGAGTCGACAGAGCCCTCCTACACAGCCAATATCGGAAATTCTCAGGCTCAAATGCCTCACCGGTGACCATGCAGTGTAACGCCACTATACCCTACTTCCCACAGCCCGATTTCAGCCATGTACATGCAATATGATGGAGCCCTCACTACGATACTAACTCCCTCAGCTCCCATCAAAGAACTAGCTACGGGACGGAACGTTCCCCTGATCCTTTCATGCAGTGTTTCCGCATGTCTGTGCGGAAATGCGGGTAGTCTTGGTGACCACTGCAAATTGTAAGGGTGTCGTTCCTACAGTACACTTGATAGGGAATAGCACCACGGAGGTTATAGCCGTTGGAGTGTCTGTTGGTTGAAGATGCAATCGGAGACCAAGAAATTTGGATCATCCACCGACGACCCTGGGACTTGCTGAATCCTTCCGGCCCACAAGATGCATGTAACGTCTTCCTTTAAATGCATCATCAAATCGCGATTCCGATCATCCTGGGTTATCCTTCACGATCTGCACTCGACTGCCTGCTCTGCTCTCGTCTACACAGTAAGCGCATCTGGATTGCATCTTACCGAGCCACTCGATCGGTCGACTCCCTCTCCTTCTCCTCATCTCTCGTCAGCCTACGTGTCTGCTGCATCTGTCTATCTACCGTACTTGCATTTCAGCTGACCATCCTCACTCCCCCTGCTGGAGTACTATTGAACCACCGATACAACATTGCTTGCCCCAAATATTGGCCACCATGGGACTCCTCTCCACCACCACGACCCTACTGGCTGCAGGCGCGCTGCTCTTGCAGCCCACAGCGGTCCTCGCATTACACTTCAACATCACGGCCCTGGGGGCGGCCAATAACGCCTCGACGCTCGAGTGCTGGCAGATGGACACGCCCTTTGCAATCTCGACCCAGCAGGGCACCGCGGGCAGCGCGCAGCTCCAGCTGGGCAACACGAGCACCATCTCGTACAGCGTGCTGCCGGCGCAGTTCGACGCTGGGGTGCACAACGCACCTGCGAACCAGTGAGTTTCCGATTCCCGACATTATGTCCCTCTGTTGTGCTATTGGCTTGAATGGGGATGGCCTGCATATAAGATTGCAGTGGCCTGGCTCCAGCTCCTCGGGTATCTGTACCGAGCCCGGGTCCTTCGAGCGATGTGTTACATATCCGTCATGCCTGTCAATGAAGACGGGGCTCGCAAGTCCGTCTCTGATCCCCTTTAGTCCCCGAGGTCGTGCAGACTACCGTGCTGATCACTCCCTTCCTAGATGGGTCATCTTCCTGTCTGGACTGGCCTACATCTCCCTCCCGGAGGACGAGACAACCAGCGTGTACGTGTCTGGCGGGCAGTTCGGGCTCATCTTTGCCGCCGACACGTCCGACGTCAGCGCGACTGGTCACGCCACGTCCTACCCTGGGACCACCGAGACGATTGCCATTCAGATCCCCACCGAGGACGGCGAGATCCCGGACCACTCGATCTTGCATCCTGGGCCTTGCACTGCGAACGACACCCTGGGCTTGCTCATGCTGGGGGCTGGAAGCGGCTAACTTAACTGAGCGTTGTCTCTGACGAGATACAATGGACTTGATCCTAACGGGGGACTGCGTTGCACCCTACCGTCACGGGACATAGGCCGATAGTAATTGATAATTCAGTTCGAAAGTGCCCACAAAAGGAACTTTCAAAGAGAATCACCACCATCCTCACCGATAAACTTGTGCTACCATCGTTTAGGATGTCTTGACTGTAATACGTTCCCTGCTCCACCACAGTTTGTGGGTCATTCACTGGCCTAGTAATTGTGCTCTTAGAACAATGGCTTTGGAATATCCAGGCTCTCATATCCCCCCGTCCCCGCCCCCCGATTCACCAACCTCAGTGATCCAACCCAGACAAATGACACGGTAGCGAGGATCCAAACCCTGGTCAGATGCGACTTGCGTTGTTGACAACCGCCCTATTCACCCTTTCCAAGATCTCGCAGCCTGTTCGCCCATTACCACTATGACCCAAGACACAGAGACCACCCAGTATCAGGGCTCAAGAGCTCAAGCAAACATCCGAAGCCCTTTGAATTCTGGCAGCGTGCGAACGGCTTGCACCAGATTCCCCCACGACTCATCCTTGGTGCCATTGGTATTGACCTGTCGTTTCACGAAGAAATCAGCCCCGTGCCCATGACCCACGGTCATTTAGGATAAGAAAGGGCCATATCATATGTTCACACTCACATTGGTGACGATGCCTCGATAGTGGTCGTGAATTGCCGGAAGCTTCTCATTGTACTCCTTCACTCGTTTGTCAAAGAGCTCGTTGTCGTCCGCGGTGTTTCGCCGGCGTTTGACGAATCTGTCTCGTGCCCAAAGGAAGTCGCAGTGAAGGAGAATGACATACAATGGGGCCTTCACCTGGAGATACACAACGGATGTTAGCAGTTCGATTCTAAGCAAGTACAGGAGCCGAAGATGAAGGGGCACCCACTTCCTTCTCGAAAGCCAGGGCAGTCTCGAGGTCCCGTGGGAAACCGTCAATAAGCCAACCGGGGCTGGATGATGATTGGCCATCAAGCAGCTTCTCCTTGAGCAGCGGGACGATGGTCTCGGGCGGAAGGAGCTTGCTCTTCTGCACGTATTTCGCTATCTCTTGCGGTGGGAGGCGTCCATCGACCTGGCCACTGGTTTCACCTGGCTGAGATTCAGATGCAGCGGCGTTGCACAGCTCCCGGAGGTAGTCCCCGACAGAGAGGTGTCTAAAACTGCCAGGAATCTGTTGGCAGATGCGAGAACAGAGCGTGCCCTTGCCGCTGCCTGGTGGGCCGATGACAAACACGATGGGGCCGGGTGGGAGCTCCTTGCCAGTCGGAGCACTACTCTCGGGGGTTGGCTTCTCTGTGGCCATGGGGAAGGTGGATGTAGAATAGGATGGTGAGATGTGGTTTCGCATAGACTGGATGATATTCAAGTGCTCAAGTCTGGCGGAGAGCACAGTAATTCGGGCTGAATCGAGATTGAATGTACCTTGACCTTCAAGTGTAATTCGTCTCTATTCGAAGTGAATGCATCTACTTATATTGAGATGACGTGAAATGTTTGTCCTCAAATGCCCTTCACCGTGGCTAAAGGTTTGTGAGGCCACACTCAGCACATCAATGTTTGCGTGTGAGTAACAACATTTTTGGCGTTTGCCATCTGCGGTCAAGCAGATCTGGGACACCTCACAATCACACAAAATTCAACACCAAGCATGTGTGAGTCTGGAAATGACAAGATATTACATAGCAATTTAGAATTGACCAAGCCAGATTTGCTTAATTCTTCAAGAACTGGACACCAGGTTCAACATTAACAGTATTATCACTGGTCGGCGGTGACCACATGATGGTACGGCAAAAAATGGTCAAGGCTAAATGATTCTCAAGATGAGGAAACATGTTCGTTATATTTTCAGGTATAATCAACTCCCAGGCAACAACATACAAAGCAGTAAATCAGAGCATCAACTTCGTTCGGTACAAATCCCATGCTAAAACATGCCCAACCATTCATCCAGTAGCCCCCGCCTGTACCCGTCCCATCGACAGCCACAACTTAGAACTCGGTAACAGAGACCTCAACACCACCGGAAGCGTAGTACTCGGCAGCAGGGGAGATAGTGGAGGCAGTCAGGCTGGTGTTGACACCAAGGACGATCCAGGCGAGGAAGCCGTCCTGGATGCTGTCACCGAGTTGGACGTAGTTGAAGAAGGGGTCGGTGGTGCCGTTGGTCTCGGTCTCGGAGGCGATGACACGGTCGTCGGCGTTGGCGGTGTTGGACTGGGTGTTTGTGTTGTAGGGGTAGAGCAGCTCGACGGCGTCGCGGACGGACTGGTCCCAGAAGGTCTGGCCGATGTGCGATGCGGTCAGGTCGTACACGGTGCCGTTCTCGCGGACGGTGGCGTTCTCGTGCAGGATGGTGTGGATGTGGACGGCGCGGCCGGCGTAGTGGCCCGGGAAGAGGGTGTTGAAGGAGGCGACGCCCTCCTCGTCGGTGGGCTGGAGGCCGCGGAGGAAGGTCTTGTCGAGCACCGAGGTGTCCTCCGTGTTGCCGTTGCCGGTGTTGGTCGTTCCGGAGTAGACCCCGGTGGAGTTGCAGCTGAAGATCTCGAAGTAGGAGCCGACGATGGGCTCGCAGGTGTTCACGTCGATGATCTGGAAGTCGTAGTGGACTGGGACGCCTTCCTGATCGTCGACGAGGTCCTCGCGGACGTACTCGCCGGCGACGTAGTAAGGGCCACTCTCACCCTCGGCGGTAAGGATGCAAGAAGTGTACGAAGCAAAGACATCGGCCTCGGGCGTGTTGAGAGTGAAGCCAGTGTCTGTGGCGTTGTGGTCGGTGGCGAGGACAGTGGCGAGGTCACGAGCCTTGATGTTGCGCTTCTTGACCAGCTCGTCCCTCTTGTTGGCACGGCGCTCAATGGCGCGGTCCTCGAGCCCACGGGTCTTGAGCTTGGCTGCGCAGTGCTCGAGGTTGCGAGAGGTGTGCTGGAGCATGGCCCGGCGAACAGCGATCTCCTGGTCAAGGTTTCCGTGGGCGGAGACGACTCCAGCAGCCACAGCACCGGCGATGATAGCAGAGTAACGCATTTTGGCAGTGATTTTCAGCGAGAACGGACTTGTAAGAAGCGAAAGAGCGAATGAAAAGATGTCAAGTGAGAGACTGGAGTTGTTGCAATGGGAGCGATGATGATGGAGGATTGTCAACGAGGAACATCATGTCGAGATTCTGCTCTCTTTATGTTCACGTCTACATCATTAGATAGAATTCTCTTTTGCAACTGTCTTCACTCTCCTGAGTCCTCAGCCACACTGCTTCTATTCACATACACCGGCGATCGTCATAGCCAACATGGGTGTCATGGCTGAGAGGGTGAAGGTTTCTCGATTGACCATCCCACATACCGACGGGAAGATCCATAGCAAACGAACCGCAGGGCCAACAGCCAGTCAGGTCAAAGGTGTTTCCAGCAGATGTCACCTACACGCACAAGTCTGACGCGTCAGGCTGTGAATCTGAATCCACCAGTTCACTATCGCAGGCTGTTGTGACGAGGACCGATCCCGAAGAGAAAAGTCCATGCCAATCAAAACGGATGAATTACACACAGGGTGGGAAAAGGGATGTGGGGAGGACTCCAGGATACGCGTAAACAAGCAACGGCATGTGGGAGTGCCAAGAGTGCCACCCGCTCCCTCACATTAAAATCGCTGCCAGAGGCACATGGGTCAGGGTAGTGTACCTAAAAGTACGCGTACAGCCTGCCACTGTAGAGTGAAAAGCACAAACAACGTCCTCGTCGTCCTATTCTACGTATGGTCTCCGAAAAATCATGGGTTCGTACAATAGATGCTCGTAACTGAAGTAAATTTCTACCACCATGCCGGATCCCATTCGGTCTATTCCAGTCCGTCCAGTTGTTCAACCTCGACCATGTGTACCCTGATCGCAAAGTAAGTAGGTATTCGGCTCAAAGCTCCATCAGTGGCTAACGAGGTACTATGGGCCTTAAGGGGTCTTCCCCTTGTACCGGGTGATGGATTGAGTGCCAACACATTCCGTGCCGAGCAGTGCCACCAAAATATACTAGGTATCCTAACGGAGCCTCCGTCCGGTCCAGATTTGGGATCCTCAACCCCTTGGCTAATCGTCCTTGACATTTCATTTCGGTTCATCCCGAACAACCCGACGCCTGGGTCTCTTAGGAAGGCGCTTCCAACATGCACCCACAGCCCCACACCCTTCCCAGTCGAGTACGCGTACTGCCGTGGAGAGGAACTCGGGATCTTTTACTACCCCTGCCTCGGCTTGATATACTCGCATTCCTTGCCTATCTGTCCGCGTTCGCTTACAGACAGTCTCTTCCGCCAGGTATCTACCCACTGAGTTGAGCCACACTCTCTTGAGACTGTGTCATGACGCCAAGGGGCCTCCGGGGTCCAGTTGTCCAATAGATTTTCGCTGCTTGCACTCGGAGAATCTGAAAGCTTGTGTACTAGCCACAGGGTAAAGCACGGGATTTGAAAGCTACCAAGTAAGAACATCACGTGTGGCATAGTCCAGAGTTTTCGAGCTCTTCAAGATCTCACCCACGTCAGATTACGCTGGCCGAGATCCAGCCGTCTCTTGGGGGAATACGCCCGTATTCGTTGACGAAGACACTTAAACAATTGAACAATTGGACTGCCCGCGCGGCCTCCTATGACGAGTTTGTTCTCTGAAATGTCCAAGTTGAGCTGGAACATTACCGTTCATGATGACACGTCCGTAATCTCGCTGTCCACGACGCGGAAAACTTTGAAGCCCAGCTGGCGACTCGCTTGCTGACAACCTCCTCCTCCCGAAGCTAAAACACCCGGGATGTGGAAAACAGTGCGTCACAACGTATCCGAGTGGAAGGTGGCACGACGCCAAGAGCGCTCGCTGGACCCATTGGGGACCACTGTGAGGGCCGTGTTTCTTCTTGGTCCGTGACGGAGAGGACTTTCCTCGCCGTCTCCTTCAAACTAAGGGCACCTGGATCCAGCCATCAAGTGCTGACGCCGTCTGGATGAGCCACACCTGAGTCGTCGGCTGCGTCGAGGTCGATTCAGCCCTCTCCACGTCTAGAATGTGCTTCTGATTCCTAGCTAAAGCGCCGATCCTAGTTATGTAAAAGGAGATCCCACATCCCGCATGCATACCCGCAAATCGGTGGCCACCTCCCTGGGTTCTCGCTCCCAAAGATAGCACTGCGCATGTCTCTTCCCCCTTTCCTTTCCGTGTCAAAACAACAGTCTTCGGTAATGTAATGACATTTAATATTTCGAAAGTAATGTATGGCCCACACTTTGACATCTCCGCGGACTACTAACTGCAGGTGGCTGTCATGAGAAGAATAGCTACGACGAAAACGAAGGATTCGCGTTAGATTCCACGTCCCAACTATACCACCACCGTCATCCTCGAAACTGAATGCAAAATCACCAAGCCACCTCAGCCACCCGCTTTACTCTGATGAACGGACCCTTCGTATACCCAATAATCCAGTCATTGAACGGATAGTCTCTCTGTTGGCGCTGTGACGCAGTCACACCCTCGAGCCCTCCTGCGCCCTTCTCCCCAACTCCCGCGCTCTCGATGTCGTACTCCCGCAACATGTGGAACAGGGCTGTCTGCATGGCGACGTAAGCGACAGCTTTGCCCGGGCACGCCCGCGGTCCTTTCAAGAATGGAGTGAACGCCGCATACAGCCTCGGGTCGTGCGGTCTCTCAAGCCATCGCTCGGGTTTATACTCGAATGGCTGTTTGTATATCTGCGGATCCCGGTGCAGAGCATAGGTAGACGTCGCAACACTCATACCCTTTGGTATGAGCACCCCATCGATGACTATCCCCCCTGCCTCTGTTTCTCGGGGGATGCTCCCTGCCTTTGGAGGACTGAGCCGCATAGCTTCGTCAACACAGGCGCGGAGATACTTGAGGGAGGCAACCTTCGACTCGCTCAGGCCATCAGTCCTAAGATCGAGCGCTCTGACTTCCGCCACCGCCCTTTCCTTCGCGTCTGGATTCTGCAGCAGGTAGAACATCGTGGCTGCGATGGCGAAGCGTGTCGCGTCGCTCCCGGCGGCGATCAGCAACGAGCTTTCCGATGCCAGATCAGCACTCTCGTGGAATTCCGCCCGCATCAGGTACCCAAAGATGTCCTTGCGGTCTGAGGCTAGGACTCCTTCCTCGGCCTTCAGGCGATCACCTCGCCGATGCACCTGGTCGGTCGCAAGGTCCGCGTATTTCTGGGCTTGTACGGCTGTGGTCAGGCCGAGGCGGGACGGCCAGTTCGACCGGAGAAGCCACTGGAAGAAACGGAGAAGTGGGACGTGGCCCGAAGCATAGCCGGCGGCATAGAGGAACACGCTCATCTGCTGGAGACAAAGGGGAAGCCACCGCCATGTCTGAGTGTGTAGCATGTCGAACGACTGGCCAAATGCTATTGTGCTGATTACGTCGAAGCTGTACCACGAGGTCACTGTTGTAGCGTCCACGACGCCGCCACGAGTGTCGGCCTCGTGTTCGATGACATCTATCAGCTGCTGAGATAGCTCGTTGATGTCGCGAAACACTTGATCTCGCGGAGGGAGGGCCTTGTCCAGCAGCCTACGCCGGGCAGAATGGGCTTCATTGTCAGCAATCATTTGCACGCTTTTCCCGCCGGCTGGACCACCATCCAAAAGCCCGTAAAACTCGTCCCCTTTGAACACATTTGCGGACTTGACGTGGAGTGCTTGCAAGGACGAGAGTGTGTTGAAGATGACCTGATACTGGTCAGCTAGGTTTGCTCGAAGTCGCGTTGGCCCTGGTGCTGAGAGGCTCACTCACCGAGTTTGGACCTGTACGGACAATAGATCCTGGGAAACTACGTCAGGGAGATGCCGATCATCAACAGTGCCATTACTAGCACCTACCATATTTCGCATGAGCCTCAGCTTCACACAGATACCTGTTGCCAACGTAACACTGCCATATTCTGGGCACGCCCGATATTCGCTGGATCAGTGGTCCAGGGATCTTAGCAAGTGGGTGGAAGAAAAGCCGGTATACAACAAGACTAGAGACCTGTGGAAGTAAGTAAACGCGGGCCATCTACCAGCGAAGAAGGATTGGTCGCTCATGACACACGCCGTAGACGTACCCATAAGGTGAAGCAGAACAGTCCCCCTACAACCAGTCTTGTACGCGATGACATGCGTTCCAGATCTTCCGAAGGGTACATCATGACGCTGTTGATAGTTGCAACCACTAGGAAAGAGCAACCAGTAAGTTAGACGAGAGCTAAGAAACCATTGGAATCAGGTCCCCGGGGAACAAGAAACATACATATCATGGGGAGCTTATAAAAGAGAAAAAAGCCCCGCTCATTACCAATACACTCGAACCAATGTGATAACCAAGTTGCCAAGGTCCAATGCGGGACTAATGGCGCCTGTAAGCACGATCAATATGCGTACCACCATACAGGATGACAGGAATGATAAGGAACCCGCCTAGTCTCTGCATGCAGTAGACATCTCAACGTCACATTGCATGACGGAGGGAACTGCGCTTCATCCAAAACCAATTGAACGTGTCGGCACTTGGTCGTGCATCAGACACTCTGTGACCCTATCTCAATATACACGTATTCGCCCGCATGACATCGAGTAGATGTTCCGTGCGGGGACGGCAATCACCGTATCATCTGGGGTTTGACTGGCGTGTCGAATAATGATTGAGTAGGCGCAGAAAAAGAGCTGGGAGCTGCTTGTATTCCTCATAAAAGGCATTTAAGCTATTGAATCACCAGACGCATGATGGAGATAAACAAGGTCGAATGACGATGTTAGTTTGGCTTGATTGGAACCAAAAATACGCCGTGGGTGAATAAAACAATCTACTGATTTTCCAGGTGTCTGCAACCGTCCACAAACATCTCGGAAAAGTCCGCATCATCAATCCACTCCGCTGTATGCTCGCATAATACAGGCTGAGGAACGTCCACTCGTTTGTGCGACGACAGTATGTAGCTTGGCGATCTTACATCAACCTCTTTGCGAGTATGAGCTCCGCACATTAACATCCTTAAGAATCGTCGCCACGCACTCCGTCGTTTTGTGACAGGCCGTCTTGTGACTCCTGTGGCCGTACTTTGTATCGTTCTCTCCGCCCGTCCCGGGGGCCTCAAGCTTGCCACGAGTGTCTCAATGTATGCCTGGAATGCTTCTGGCACACTCAGGGATATGCAGTCCTCCACGAGACGTTCCGTCAGGGCACCCTTTTGGTCGTACGAAAGCAGCAAAGCCAGGAGATTAAGTCGTATACTGCTGTCATCTTGCCGGACCTTTGGGTCATTCTTGAGCCCCTGGCATACAGACACTCTTTCTGGCAGCGGGATATGTGCCAATGCCACATTCTTCAAAACATCAAGGGTGACAATGTCGGGGTTGTCACACACCTTTGCGCTGATGTAGGCAGGGATTGGTATCTGGGCCATGCTGTCCAGGAAATCGATGCTGAGTGAGGGACGAAACTTCGCCATTGAAGTGAGCTCCGGGGCGTTGCTCCAGTGCGGAAGGGATTCCGGTGCCAGTGTGTAGGAGTCTCTGGGTAGGAAAGTGCCGGGAAATAGCAAATACCTGCCGTCCCGGTCTCTCATCTCCGAAATGGCCGATATGTGTCTGTCAACCTTTTCCAATATCTGCACGATAGTGTCGTGATTGCTTATGGTATCCTGAACCCTGATCGCGCACCTGAACATCAGTCGGACCTGAGACCAAAACTTTACCCTGTTGAAATAAAGCACCACCGGCTTATCTGTCGCCATTCGGTTTGCTTCACCTTTTAGTAAAGACAGGAACGGATCGAATTCCGGGGCCATGGCTCGTAGTTCGTCCCACCGTGACATGACCCATTCTTTTGCAGTCCTGTGCAGATAGTCCACGCGCGCGAAATGGTCAACGGACCCTCTGTACTCCTCTTTGGTCTGGTAGACTTCAAGGATGCCCCTCGTGCGACTACTGAGGCGCCTCTGGACCGTTGAAAGGGCATCTGTCAGGAAGGATCCAAAGACCTTGTTGATATCCATGTCGACAGGGACGTCGTCATCGGCGAAATAAAGTGACAGGCAATAGACGGTCATGTCGCACTCTTCGGCGGCAGTCATCATTTGGAAGAATTGCGAGGCGTCCCCGTGATGCTTGGGATCGATTGAGGCCCATATGTGGTCGAACAGATGCCTGAGGTCATCCGGGAGGTTGGCCAGGGTCTTCCGCAAATCGGCGACCTTGTCGCCTTCGCTCAAATTTTCCAAGAGCAGCCGCACGACGACCGACACCCAGAGAAACACACCTTTTGACTTCTCCACGATTTCCTTTAGCAGCTCACCGGCCTCTTCTGGATGTAATGCGGTGAGCTCTCGAAACCCTTTGCTCTTGTCGAAGTGGTCGCGCACATAGAAATCGATATCCTTCTTCGTCAGGTGCTCGAGTTGTAGCTTTGGGTTCTGTGCAAAGGCGTCGCGAAAGCTGTTCAGAGGTCTGCTACTGGCACAAATCTTGACGTGCTCTTCACGATTGATAAGCTGTAACAGCTCGATCAGTTGCTGGTGGTTGTCTTCGAACTCGTCCAGACCGTCGATGACGAAAGCAAAGCTGCGAGACTTTCCGTGCTCGAAGATAAGTGCCTTGAAGGCAGCGAGTATCTCGGGGTATTCCCATTCCGGAAGCTCAACATCACCAGCAAAGAGCGAAAGTGCAGCCCATCGTCGAGGAAAGATACGTGGTACTAGATCGGGCTGTAGTTGAAGGCATTGGTGTAGAAGTGTTCGTATTAGTCCAGCGTGGGACTTCTGGAGACCTGTGCCAGCGTTCCAGGAGAAATATCCGGCCACGATCAGAGGTCGTTGTTGAGACCATTTCATCAGGGCCGGTTTCAGTCGTGGATCTGCGAGGATATACTTGACAAGGGTCGACTTACCAGCACCTGGCTTGCCGGTTATCCAGTATATATCGTCAGATGGGCCATGCAGCCATTGAGGAAAGCTGTACCAGAGCTCGTTATCGTCTAGGAGGCGGTATGGCTCTTGAAAAATCCAGTCACTCGTTCTCATGTATGCCTCGGGGATCGCGTCTTCGCGGTGATTGATTGTCTCGAAAAGCAGGCTGTTGACAATGGTTTGTGTGTACCTCTGGTTGCGTATCTTAGATGCCGTGGACTTGGCCGGGCGGGTGCTCTCTTCGATGATCTCCCTGGGATCCCATTTGGAGTGCATGATGTATTTGACCATTGTTTGTCCTTGATTCCGGCCTGCCTGTGTACGGCCGCGTACGAGGTCTATCATCTCATCGTTGAATTTACGAGTTGCCTTGTGGAACTCGTCCGCCATGCTGACGGCATCTGCTTGACGTTGGGCGAATTGTGACATGCTCATCTCTTGTTTTCTTGCAGCTCCCCTAGAGATTACAGCTCTTGTCAGCACTGCGTCATCGGCTTTGAAGATGAATGACTAGGCGCAGGTTACATACCATAAGAAAGTTAAGACAGCCATCATCATCTGCTGCCGCACTTGGTCAAGACGCTCGTGAAGATCCTCGATCTTTCCAGAGTTCCAGACACCCTTGACTGCAGCAACAAAACCGTTTGCGGCGACCTCAAGTCGCGTCACACCTGTCGACTGAAGCCGTGCACATGACGTGAGAAGCTGCTTGGCGATTTCCCTGCACTCTCCACAAAGCCGCAAAAAGATTTGCTCCGAATGGTCTGTATCAATCGTGACCAGGCCCTTGGATTTGACGTCGACATCCTCGGCCAGTCGCGTCAAATCCATTGAGATGGATGATAGCTCGATGTGCTTAGCGGTCTGTCCGTCCACCGACTTGATAATCTCGCGCGTGTCCCGAAGGATGGTTACCGCGTAGTCCACGAACTGGGTCACCGCTGCTGCGGCACCCAATGCAGACAGAGGATCCATAGTGACAACTCCCAATAAAGCCAGTAATGTGTCATGAACAAATGCAGAGCTTATGGATTTGGGGGTTGCAAGTGGTGTATGAGCAACAAATGGTTTGTATATGTAGAGCTGATACGTGATACCCAGGGTTGTCGTGGACGAATCGGAGCACTCCTCATGGGGTTCAGCTCAGCCACGAAAGCCACCCTGAGGTTCATTTGTTTTCCGAGCCCCGGACTCGCGCTATTGACGCACTCAGCCGCACTCTAACTAGGCTGCCAGTCACTGTATCGGATAACACGAGACGGGGTTGTGCTACGTGTCTAGCATTATTTACACTTGGTGGACAAGCGTAAGGTTAGCACACATTCGACTGGACCAGCCACACTGCATATAAGTCATCCACACCAGGGGACTGTAAGCACCATAACAAGGACCTGCTGTTTCTTTCAGTGGTAGGATGAGTACGGCGACCCCGAATCGATATTACAGCAATATTAATAAGGGGGAACCATCATTTCCTATGAGGTGAATGGCCACTATTCAGGCACGGACTCGAAAAACACTGGCCACTACAGAACATTGGTATAAGGAATTCTATACGGTTAAATAGACATCTCAAATGTGCTTCATATTTTATTTTTTAGAGGGGAAGTTGGCTTTATGCGACTTGTATTCCCAAATGGAGCACTGGCGCTGGTAGGTAGTGGGCCCACTTCCGATAACCCACCGCGCTGAAGATTTCGCGTCGGTGAGGTTGAAATCTAGATCGAGCGTCTCAATTTCGAGGGCCTGGTAACACCTAGGGAGTTGTATCATAAGCGTCTTTCAGGAAGCCAAGCAGTGCGGGTCGAAACTGCTCGGAACCAATGGAGTTTTGAAACGCTAAGCCTCGCCCAGAAGTGGTGCCCACAGGGATAATCTGGACCTCGACAAAGTCTCCAACATCGGCGGTAGGCGTAGTGGCGGTCGTGAAGCGCATGGCAACAAAGTGACAGAGGACCAAATAATTCCAGTCACACAACGCGATGTGCCTAGTTTGGAAGGAAACCGCATAAGCGCTTGCCTGGCGAACCAACCTGTACATATCGGTGTTCTTGAACAAAGAGTTATTTGTACAGGGGCTCGCTTTGTTCAAGGCGTACTGCATCCTGGTGGTTCCATTTGGTTGGCCTGGCTGTTGTTGAGTGATATTTCCGACGTTGGCGCCCTGGATGATGGCATCATTGAGTTCAGCCGGTTTGATGACACCCCGTCGCTTGAATTCCAGCACAGCGATGGGGCGGGAACGGTTCTGCATCGTACGGTAAAAGGTAATATCGCTTCGGACTTGATTGTGGACATCCTCAGACTGGAGTCCAATTGTGCCGTACATGGCTGGATCGGAATTGAGGGCAACCACGACTGGATGCACGAGATACATGGCCGCTGATCGCACCACGTCGCTTTCGTTGAAATGTTGGGTGGCATGCTCCTTGAGGTATACATGCTCCCTGTCCAACTGGTAACTGATCTTCCATTCGACCCATGCACGCGCGATCGATTGGCTCATCGCTAACGGACCCTGTAACGAATTCAATTGGCTTTCGGCCTGGGTAATCCATGTATTGACGGCGCGTTTGCCCTCGTTTTCACCGGCTCTCTCGGCTATCATAGCCCTCTTTTGAGGAGTCATGGCATTCCATGTCGTCTGGCTGATGCCCGTTCCAACTTGACCGCTCAAAACGCTGGTATAAGCTGGAATGTAAGCATTGTCATATGCTTGCTTGATGAGCGCCCACACGGATTGTAATTCGATCCAATTATTTCGCACTATTTGCATTCCATCAATAATCATGTACTGAAAATACTTTAAGGATAATGAGCAATTCCCTTCTTTTCGACAATCATTGTCTGATTTGGGCTGGGCAAAGGGTGGGCAACCCGGGGAAAATGTCCTTCTTACTATGCTGAGTTGTCTGGTCGACAAAGCGATTGCCCTTATCCTGCCAAAGGTTCCCAATCATTACGTTTGCTTGCGTGGGGTGCGGCATCTGGGCTTGTCTCTCAACAGCGAATCTCGGGGCCCTTGCGCCCTGGGTGAACGTTCCTCCCTGGGAGCAGGGATGAGGAGTACCGCGGTATGCGTAAACCGGCAGAGGTTCATTAAAAGATTCACCGATCGTGAAATTGTACTGCTTCGCCAATTGCGGTGGGTACGGACCAGTGGTGGCGCTCATCTTGTAGTGTTCCTTGAAGGAGAGAGACTGCTGTGGAGAACTCGGGTATAAAGTGAGAGAGTTAAGTGAAAGTCAAGACGGAAGATATTATGCGAGAGTGAGCTTTGACTGCGAATATTGAACGTTGCGAAAAGTAATGCGTGTTTTGACGGTGAGTTTGCTTTAAAGAGAAAATATGATGACTTTAAGAAGCGCAAGAACTTCATTTAGACGACGTGGTCTAGAGGTCTCTTCATTTATAACCGTAAATTCAGTGAGTGCAACCAGAATAGCAGCCATTCCTTCCGCCCCCGTCTCTGATACAGCCAGCGCCGCATTAGGTCGTTATTAATAGAATATTGAGACCAACAGGCCTGCCAGGGCTGTAATATATGGTTCTTGTCTATTTTCCTCTGGCTGCATAATGGTCTGGTGGGCCTTTCCACGGAGATCGACTGGCCGGAAGTTGCCCGATAAAGTGTAAACACTGCGATAGGAAGTTGCTCCCCAAGTGGGACTGATTGCATTCCCTGCGGCACAGTATACGAAAATAGTCTTTTTGGTTGCAAGAGCGCTGCTAAGATCCACACCAGGTCTCGTGAGGAAACTGAACAATGTCATGTGAAATGCTCATACGTTTGAAGGATGAGAACTAATCGATGCTAAACTCAAGCTCCTTGGTCACAGGTTCGTACAGGGCTTTCTGCTCTTCGCTGCCAAATCTCCGCAGCAGCCACTGCTGCTGTAGCCTTTCAGAGTCTGCCCATTCTTGAGGGACCCATCCTTCAAAGTCAACCGCCAGAGACCACTTCCAAAACAACTCCATGGGGCTCACTGGGCGAGCCAGGTTCTCAAAAGGGTGCTTGCCCATAAGGGTATAGCCATAAACAGTAGACACGTTGAAATCAACCAGTACAACGCGCGGGATACTGATGATGCTGTTGTTGCCGGTGCTGAGTTTGGCGCTGGTATCGGTAACGAGCATCACGTTACGGCCAGCCAGATCCCCATGGTTAACTCCCCAGTGCATAAAACACGCATAAGAATCTAAAACCCGCGCCAATACCTCTAGGCGGTAGTCCTCGGGCAGGTGGAATGCATCTAGACTGTTGTGCGCAAGGTAGTCATTCTGGATGCGTGAGCTCTGCAAATCCAACCCTTCAAGGTGCTCGATCAAGAGCACTCGCACTGGCCTCTGATATACAACTCCTTGGCTTGTGATAGGCAGTTGGAAAGTCCACGACCCATAGAATTTTGGGACACTTCTGCCTGTCTCTCCGATGGACATGAGGCGACTGTAAGCAGCAACCTCCCTGGTATAATCCATATCTGCTTGAGCTGTGGTATCGCGGGGTCTTCTGGCTAGATCGTGGGTAAAGCGGTAATATAGTGCATCGAAGATCTTTGCAACGGCCTGGAATGAAGGTTTGCCTGGTTGTGCAACGGTACAACGCACTATCTGGGCACCATGGCCACAGCCGACACGAATATAGGAAGTAACAGTGAGTTGTGCGGTCTGGCCCTGGTACAATTCTGGTGTAGAGATCGTAGTCGATGTGGTCGAATTTGCCTCCAACGGCGGGTGAGAGACAACGAGGGCGCTTTGCGTCATTGTTTCCAGCTCAGCGGCGGAGGGCACCCTGCGGGGCCAGGGACCGTACTCTTTCTCATTACCAAAAGGCAGAGGCGCTTCGTGAGGCACGATCTGCACCGTGAAGCCTGGTATGTAGGGCAGGCTGGGTCTGTCCGGGTCTTGAAGCGGAGCCCAAAGTCTCAGTGGGCCGGCCGTAGCCCCGGGCAGCTCGGGGCATATTTTTCGGACCAGCTGCAGAAGATTATCATCGTCGGAGTGCATTGTAGCTGAGCGCCGTATTGAATAGAGGGAGTGAATCGATTGCCGAACTGAAATGTCCTAGTATTGACCTGGTAAAAAGTGGCCGGTGTGTGTCAAAGATGGGTTGACGGCGCGCGACATTTTGTTTCTTGTCTTGGAGATCGAAGTGCGCCTTGGAGTGGAGAACCTTGGAAATCAGTGAACCAACAGGACTAAACCTATTTTGGGGTTACACACTCCACAAGGCTGCAGAACATTAGCCCGGGCCAAAAGCCCACCACAAGTACGACCACGTTTCTATTTATTGCAATGCGCTCATTTTGTCGGCCCCAATCGGTTCAGTATCTTGTTGTCCACAGAGACATCAAACGCTGCGCCTCAGCTTCGGGCCTTTCGTGGGCCCTTGTGGCTGGTTCAGCAGGTCGGCCTTTTTTAGAACCTCGGTCTCAAGTCGCAACGTTCTACGTGCGGTCAATGTTGGCATCAGTCCACAACCGGCGAATTCTGCTGCCGCCGGTTCCGCTCTACTGTAGCTTTGAAAATAAATACCACACAACAACCCACTGGTCCCTGTGACACTTGCTTCGACATAACCAAGTCATCAAACCCCAATTTCATCATATATTCATTGCATCTTTGCCTTGCCTCTCATTGATCTACTGCTTCCATCATCGCCAATTACACAAGAACAGCCATCAGACACATTCAATCCACCTCTCCATCCCTAATCACAAGATACTAGTATGGCCTCAGACCCTAAGAGCACTCTTGCCGTCAAGCAGGTCGCTCAACCGCCTCGGAACAAAACAGCCACCTCTACGTCTGCGAGTAAAAGGGTGAATTCTGGCGACGTCGCCCGTCAAGACTCGGACAAAAATAAGATGGCATCGAAAGCACTCCAAGGCTTGGCCAAAAATGAAACTCGTGGAGTGGCCGATACCAGTCACCCCATCTCGAGCAAGATCGATGCCGGTGATGAAGAGAATGCGGCAACAAAGCCCAGAGGTCTACAAGTTCCGACAATTACAACCGCAACTTTTCTGGACCTGCTTAGACTTTTCAATCAAAATGAGACGGATCAGAAGCCGACAGTTTTTAGATCACCCAGCAAGGTAACAGACATAGGGGTGCCGGAACAGAATGGCAAGAATGTGCCGAAGAAAAAGGTTGACAACAAGACGCCGGCAAAACACGGGGACAAGAAACTTCCAATTCGATAGCGGGTAGTGACCTCAGGCTTCTTAGACTTCGCCCTGTTTAAGCGAATTGAACTATTCTTTTTACGAAGTTGCACCATTAAGCAATGACAGCCCAGAGATTCCTCATATTGATAAGATATGCATTTGACGATCAAATAATGAGAGCGACCGCTTGCAGGTAATGCCTGTGATGTGGTGCCAGCAACATCCGCTACGCCATGTTTATACAGCCTCTTAGGTCCAGAACCATATCTTTATTTTAGATTCATCAGTACTTAGGATTAATTACTTAGGAAAAATCTGTTCTACTTATTATCTATAATTGAGGATTATGTCAGAGGGAAGCATCTTTTCTTAATAGAAGCTCTTATAGCTGAAATTACTCGGTATTCGAGAGCCTTATACCTTTGGCTGCCATTGACAATTCGGCTTGTCCCCTACTATGAAGACATAGGTAGAGACAGCGTTGGATACAGAGCCTTGCAAAGATTTTGGTGGCTGACGGTACATTTGAAATTACACTTTGAGTGTGCTGCCCGAGAACTCAGCTTCTCTATCAAGGCCCTGTCACCGCGAAGTCCGTGCGTGTGATGAAACTTGCCAAAAGGGTTGACCGACAGGCACTATGTTACCCAACACACGGCTTGCATGTCGAATATTGGCAGACGTGAGTTCTGACTAGCCTCTTGTGTGCATGAAGCTGCTGATATTTTGGCAGAGCTGAATAAACACTGCGCATATTACGTTGAATTTTGGCAATGCTGAGTCCTAAATGGTCTTTCAAGTACGTGAGGCATTCAGGCAGAACCACATCAGCGTTACATGAATTCAGCAGGGCTAACAATTTTCCAAATTGCCTTGCAGTAAGGCTGATCATCAACTGAGATGTCCAAGCCTCGAGGCTCCATACCGTTCTTATATAAAAGTTTTCTGTAACTCTTAGGTCTTCTCTCTCATCAGTCAATCTTCAAAGCTTCATGTTGACATCTTCTCGCTACTTGACTATCGAGCATACTAAGTGCTTCTCGTGTAAGTAATGACGGCTCTACATTACATAGCCACATTTGGACGTGCGTGCTTTTTAAGTACCAAATACACACATATGTATATGGCTAGGCTTCTGAGCGCGTAGCTATCCAGAATATCCATAACCATGACCGGAAACGAAAACGTCCAAGACAAGGCCACGACAGAGCTTACGGCTCAGAATGAGATGACGAAGCCCAAGTTCGACAATGATAAGGGATTTCAGGACGATTTTATGGACCCAGAGCCTGAAATCGACACTGACGGGGAGTCCCAGGTATAATTACTCAATGGTAACATTAACTTCTATGATGATGCAAATGCATGTTAATTAGAGTTTATTACTATTCCCATATATATATATATATACTGCTATTCTAGTTGAATGCTTTTTTATAAAACTAATTGTATGTACTTGGCATTCAGTTCTAGAATCATATTCATTAAAATTGTCTCCGGATCAAAAAGACGTGCTTATGATTGAGCGACAACGAATTTAATTGATCGATGAAATGGCCTCTACTTTCTGCCCAGGCTTTCTGTCAGCATCACATAGACTGTGCCCCTAGGCCGTATAATCATGATTCATCTTTGTGACCCTTCAAGATCTCGCAGTCTTAGAGCATTCTTCTTCTCCATCGATTCCACATTCATCCCGCATTGCCAACCATCCACGTCATCAGGAACATACAGCTGGGAATCTGCCGCGCTCCAGATATGAGAGCTGGGAACAGGATCTGTGACCAACAGTTTGAGCACGATACCGCGGCTGTGTCTGCCAATCCGCATTATTCCTTTTACAATATCGTCCACTAGACCCTTGTCACCTGAGATACGAGAGACCGAGTCTAGAAGCACAAACACCACGCTCCCCGAAGGCAACGATGCTACCAGCTTCTTGAAAAGTCTGCACGAATACTTCAAACGCTCAGTCGAATTGTTCCAGACCTTCTCGTCCTGGTCAAACCGGAGGTCGATCAGCGGCTGCCTTTCGAGCAGGATTTTGAGGAGCTGCCCATTGAGGCTCTTCACAATGCCCAGTGCACCCGAGTCTCGTTCTTGGAGAGACGCCTTCTTTCGCATGCTGCAGAAGCAGGAAAGAACGATGAACTTCGTGGCCCCGCCCAAGGTGAGGGCTAGCATTGCGGTACTGACCGACATGAAATTGATGATGTCGTCGGGAGCTATTTCCGCACGAACGCAGAGGGAACTAGACTGTGGCTTTCCGAGCCAGTCTTGGAATGGTCGACAGCCCATAATGTACTTGACCCTATCTTGCTCTTTGAGCGCCAGGGTCTCCGTGTGGTCGATGAATTTTTGGATGTGGTCCTTCGGGCTAGGGTCGAACTCTCCCAGTCTCTTGAACCATTCGTCTAGGAGTTCAGTGGTTCGCTTGCGGTTATCGTTGCCCTCAGTGGATTCTAGATACTTCCTATTCACTTTTACAAAGATTAGCAGTCAGCATCGTCTATTGAATTCTTCTCTCTCTCTCACCTGTTCCGTCGACGGCATTGAAGTCAGGATTGCTTGCTATGAATGAGTACAATCGATTCATGAAGCCGATTATATGCGTGTGGTCTCCCAACAGTATGTTCTGACTTTCGCAAATTTCTTTCAACGTCGACTCTATATCTGAGTTCCATGTCAGCCTGAGATGGTTGATCAAGACATTCTCTACAGCACCTAGTTGAGCTGCAACGTACCAGTAACCTTGGTGCTTGTCCCATTTACAACATCCCTCATATTTTCCACGGTATGCTTGAGGGTATGGCCCGTCTCCTCCATTCTTCCCATCCTCAGCTGTGCACACACTTCGGCCTCATCGTTAAACTCAGCAATGCTGTCAGCTAAATTCTGAAGGGCGTCCTGAACGCTGCCCCCGTTGTCCTTGAATTTGAGAGAGATGTTTTCTGTAGAGCTATTAGAGCCCTTCATAAGAGCACCTTCGGCAACGAAAGATAAGGGAGATAGATCTCGACTCACCTTTCCAGGAGCGTGACAATTTCTCAATGATGCGTTCCAACACTGTGAATATGGAGACCAGGACATCATCGGCGTGCTTGTGAAGCTCATCACGTTGAATGTGAACATTACTCAATCTTCTTATCTTGCTCAACTCCTTCGGAATACGGGCGAGGGATTTCTCCATGTCGTCGC
This sequence comes from Diaporthe capsici, assembly GCA_013364905.1. Classification (NCBI taxonomy): domain Eukaryota; kingdom Fungi; phylum Ascomycota; class Sordariomycetes; order Diaporthales; family Diaporthaceae; genus Diaporthe; species Diaporthe capsici. The sequence continues at coordinate 873,123 of WNXA01000015.1, forward strand.
GGAGCTTTTCGTGATTTCCCATAGCCTGGTGGTCAGTATTAACGTGGAACAGATGAAACTTTTGTGGCTTGCGGCATTTGAAAGAGTGTAACCTTACTGCTAGAACGATGGTAAATCCCCCTGAGATCAATGAGCCGTAGGTATCTGTGGGAGCTAGGCTAATGAGATCCCATAGTACGTTTTTGTTCTTGACTGCATTGTGGCAGAGTTTGCGAGCGAATCGTCGGCAAGCATTGATATCCTCCGACTTGTGATTCAACTCGCCAATCTTCGCTGCTATGGAAAGGACATGGTCAATGTCGAAGTCTTCAGGATTTTTCACCGGAATTCCTAGCTTGCTGAAGACTTTCTTTCTTGCGAGAGTATCATTGAATCGCTTCAGTGTCTGTTGAAATTCATTCATTTTCTTCTCCGAGAGCCGATACAGTTTTCTTTGGTCCGCCGTGCTGCAGAGTTCGTTAGACCTGGAGACTTGACAAACATAACTAATATACTCACCTCGGTGACTCTTGTTCCAGAACGAATTCATCCTGTTCGCGTATGAACCTCACGTCGTCGGTCAAGAGGCTAGGGTTGTTTGCAACAGCTTTTTCGATAATCGCTGGGCCGGCTCTGAACTGGACGTAGCTTGCGCATGAATTTCCTAGCATTTTGACTGAGTCGCGGAATCCGGTCGTTGTGCGAATTAATACAGCAAGCCGTTCCTCACGGAGAACTTTCTATCAGTCGAATTCACATAGAATCCAAAGCTGGAGCGCCGGGCATTTCAAAATGTTTGGGCCTCACTCTATGGGCAAGTGCGCACTTGCACGGTAGGTACAGCCACCACGATTCATGATGTACAGGCCAGCCTCAAATTTTACCAACGGTGTGACAATTACTCATAGACAAACCGTATTCAATTCTTTCTCATACGTTCACCCTCAGTGTTTCCGTCACACAATTACTCCAGGAGTCGGCTTGAAGAGGCCACAAGTCACACCCGAACCAGGTCGTGGCACTGTGCGTGGGCGCTTTTGTGCAAGTAGGCGAAGCAAAAGCAAAGGGAGGTCGTAACTCGTTTTAGATGATCCATACAGAGCCTCGATTCCAATTGTTTGCATCAATGATCATGGGTTGCTTGCATCGCGCCTGTATCACCAGTATCAACAAACCTCACAGACATTATGCTGCTGCACGTCAGATCACACTTCGTAGTCACAACTCGCTCGGGGACAGCCAGATGGCAGTTGTTACTTCCATACCTAGACGTACACTTGCCGAAACACTCGTGGACAGCTGCCTGCATATGTGTGTACATGCGCCCGGCAGTTCGCTGAGAGTAACTAGTATAACACACTGCAGAGCATACTTTTGTCCCTTGGTGTTTCTCAGGATCTTCCGTCGAACCGTCCTGCTAACTGATCAGGCTTGGATCATTCCAAAATTCACATATCCACACAATTTGCAAGTCATCTGGATTGCTCGTCTCTTGTGAAGATAGTTGATTCCCACAACCGTATGTACTCTCATTAGCGTAGAATAGGTGAAGCTCCAGAGTCCAAAGCTAATGATGTTTTGTCACTCAGGCCTTCAAAGTGAAAAGATATCCACGACTATCACTGCAAGTCTCCCAATGAACAAAGACAACAATGTTCCGTCCTCTTGAACCCCCATCCCAAGGGTCCCACGACATGATTGGAGATCAAGACTCAGACTCTAAGCATTCATGCTCGAGTTTGTCTGAAGAGCCTTCCACCAAGCTTGTCGATACCATGGAATCGAAGGAAGTGGATATGCCTCATGACCAGGCAACACTCAACCAACCCGAGCGCATCGTGAAGCCCGCGAGTTCGTGGCCGTCTACCCATCTACAGAATCGCCATAGCTCTATGTGGCGAGGACCTTCAGCTCATGGGTTCATTCCGATGCCGCCGGCACCGCCTAACATCCCAACCTTGTTAGATACATGGCCATCTGGACGGAAAGTCACCTGGGCTGAAGCCCTCGAGCACAACGCAAGCCTCCTAGGGGACCGTGATCTCTACAGAGCTTTTCAACTACGACGGTGGCATAACCAGGAGGAGAAAGGACCTCAACTTGTCCGTGCTATGGCAGAATACCTGGGCGATGTTGAAGAGAGGTCAGCCAGTTTGCATCGATATCTAGAAGAATTCATAATGCCCAACGCCGGAGGGCAGGCCAAGGCGACTGGTCAGGCCCAAGGGACTTGTGAACAGACTGATTCCATGCCCGACGATCCGTTTAATACGGTTTTACTGGGGATTCAATTCTATAACCGTGAGGATAGGTTCGACCTGATGAACAAACTTGACCCAGATTCAAACTTCAGACATCACAATGTTCCAGAACACTACACATCTGCACACGCTCCGAACTATCTTATCCGGGTACACTTCGAGTGGAAGACGTTGGCGACATCATCCAGACGAATAACGGATGCTGGAAATATTCCAGCCCCGGAAGATATAGATATTATAAGGATTATTAAATATAAGCAGAGTAACTAGGGATATATATTATATAAGCTATATATACATAATATAAAAATAATATATTTAAAAAATATAAATAGCTAAACTTACTCTTCCTTCCTCCTTCCTTTTTATTCTCCTTTCTTCTCCCTTTTATAAATCATATAACTCTTATAATACTCCTAAATATTAAAAAAGCTATATAATATCTAAGGTAAATAAATACTAAAAATCCTTTTTTATACTACTTCTCTTTCTATAATAAAAATCCTTAATAAATTACTTCTTCTTCTAAGCTTTTATCTTAAAAATAAGAATATATATAATAAATATAAAAAATATAAAAAATATATTAATAAAAACAAAAAATTTAATAATAATAATAAATAATAATAATAAAAGATAATAAGGTAATTTATTTTAAATATAAAAAATAAGGTATATATAATAAGCTATATAAATATAATAAATATAAAGGGTAGGCATTATAATAATATATTATAATAAATAAATTTTTCTCTTTATTATAATATTATTTAATTATAATTATATAAATAAACATTATTTAATCTTATTATATAAATAATATAATAATAATATATTTATAGCGCCCTTATACTTTATTTATATTATACCTTTTTTTATATTTCTTCTTATTTTCTTCTTTTAATTCTATATATAATAACTTAATTTATAAATATACCTTTATTAATATAATAAATATAAGCACTTAATATTAATATTACTTAATATTTATACTTATACTTATACTTAAACTTATATTTATACCTAAATCTATATTATAAATTATTCCCTTATTCTTAACGCTATATATATATAATATTAATATAAAATACTTATTAATAAATTATAAAATAATAATAATAATAATAATAATAAAAATAATAATAATAATAATAATAAAAGTAAATATTTCTTTATATAATAATATTATAACTATATAATAGCTATAAGATACCTTTATTAATACTAATTAATAAAAAGGTTTTAAATATTTAACTTTACCTCTATCCTTAATAACTTAAATCTATTCCTTATAAATATTAATCTTATTTATCTATATAATATTTATATAATATATAAAGGGCGCTTATTAATTAATAAATTTTAACTTAATAATAATAAATATAGCCCTTTAAATAATTAATTTAATAATTTTAAGCCTAATCCCTTTATATATTCCTTAACCCTTTATATTTATATAATATTATTATTATATAAATAAAGCTTATAAGTATTATTAATAAAGATATTAATAGCGCCTTAAGAAAAAGAATAAGGGCTTAGCTATTAAGGAAAATACCTACTTTATATAAAAATAATATATATATTATATATATACCCTTAAAGATAAGCTAAAGCTTATTTACTTTAATTAAAATAATATATATTTAATATATTTATATTTTATAAATAATACTTAAAAATAGCTAATAATAATATAAAAATTAGCTATTATTATTAATATTATTATAAGGCTAATAAGGGTAAATATAAGCTTATAAGATTATCTCTTAAATTATATATATTATATATATATTATATATAAATATTATTAATATTACTTTAAATCCTTTATAATATTATTATAATCCTTAAAATTACCCTTAAAATTAAAAAAAAAAAAGGCTATTATCTTTATTATTTAAGCCTTATTTAAAAATAAGGATAAGGCTATTATTATTATTATATTTATATTATTTATTATTATTATTAATAATAATAATAAATTATTTATACTTAGCTAATATATTATTGCTATCCTTAAAGGTATTAATAATTTCCTTAAGGCCTTATATTATATATTTATAATATATAAATATTATAAAAAGGAGGCTATTAAAAAAAAGGTTAAGGAAGAAGATAATAATAATAATAATAAATAAGTAATAATTATATATTACCTATATTATACCCTATTTATACTTATATATTTATAGGTAAGGGATTTATATAACCCCCTTTTTAATTTTTAAAATTTAAGATTATTATATATTTTATATACCCTTATTATATTTATATTATTCTTTTATTTCTTTATAATTTCTATTTTTATATTAATTCCTTATATTTTTTATTTATTATAATTATATCCTTATATTTTTAAATTAATAAATTATTATAAATATTCTTATATAACTTTTATAAATTATTTTTATTATTATATTCCTTTTATTAAATTAAATATTATTATTATTTATATAAATCCTTATAATTAAATATCTTTTTAACCTTATAAATATTATCTTTATATAATTTAATATCTTTATATAGCTTTTATATTTTGCTTATATATAGCTTAAATAATTTAAATATTATTATAAATATTATATTATATATCTTATATTATTTTAATAGCTTTAATTAATAAGTAAAGTTATAATAGCTAATTACCTTAATTATTTAAAAAGATCTTAAGTATTTATTAATAAGTTTATAACTTTTATATATTATTTATAAATACTTAGCTAATATTATTATTAAATCTCCTTTTTTAAACCTTTTATTAATATAATATTAATTATATTATTTTATATATTTATTATTAATATAGCTTAAGTATTATATAATCTTAATATATTTATTCTTTAAGCCTTAATCCCTTTTATTTATTATAAATATATTACTTTAAATTAATTTAGCTATAATTATAAATAATTTAAGATAAATTTTAAATAAGCTAAATAATAATATAATTTTTATTATTAAATATATTATATTATTATATATAAATTATATATTAGAAAGTAGCTATACTTAATTAAATTATATAATATTTTTATATATATAAAGGTAATATTTTAAATTTTAATTTTATTTTTTTATTTATTTATTTATTTATAAATAAAATATAATACTTAGGTAATATATTATAATTAAGTTTATATAAAGTGTTATTTAAAAGTAATTAATAAATAAATTTTCTTAATTTAAAATAATATTATTAAATATACTATATATAAAAAAGATATAATATATTAATAGGTTTATAAGGCTATTATTTATAAGTTATATTATTATAATTATATAAATAATATATTTTATTAACCTATTTATAATTATTAAAATTATATTATATAATTTATTATTTTAAGAGTTAATTAAGGATAATAATTTAATAATAAAGTTTATTAAGATTTCTTATTATAATTATATTAATAATAATAAAGCTATAAGGAAGTTAAATAATTTATATTTAGGTATTTTAATTTATTAATATATTATATATATATTAATAAATATCTTTATATCCTTTAAAAGAGATTCTTAAAAATAATTATATATAAATAGTTTAATTAATTTATTAATATTAAAATAACCTATTTATTTATAATTATAATATATTTATAGTAATTTTATTTTTATAGGTAGGTTATTAAATATATATATCCTTTTTTTAAATAAAAATAAATTATTTTATAAATATTATATTTTTCTAGCTTTTAAATTATATTTATGCCTTTTATATTATATGCTTATTTATATAAAAGCATCCTTTTATTATAACTTTATAATATATATCCTTATAAGTTATTTAAGTAACTTTTTTATTATTATTATATTTTATACTTTTATTATATATAAAAAGGTATTTAAATATATCCTTTAATCTTAAGTAATTATGCTTATAATATAGCTTCTTTACTTTTATATTACTTTATTATAATCTTTTAAATTCTTCTTAAAATAATTAATTTTATAATTATATTTATATATATCTTTATATATTAATTATATAAATTTATAAGGCTTATATAACTTTTATATAATATTCTTATTATATATATAATTTAATTACCTTAAAAACTTATTTATTAAGTTCTTAACCCCTAAGTAGTAATTAATAATTATATTTATAGCTATTAATATATTAAGCTAATATAATTATTATATTAATAAGTTTCTTTTTATATATTAATATTTAAGGTTAAGGTAATTTATAATTATAATTATTAAGTTTTAAGTATAATAAAGGTAATATTTTTAAATTATAATAATATTAATAATTATAAATAGCTTTTAATTACTTACCTTATAATATATTTTTAATAATATTAATTTTTAAAAGCAAAAGGTAATAAAGTATTAATGCCCTTTAAATAATTATAATATAATTATATTAATAGCTTTTGCTAATATATTAATTTTAAGGTATATATATAATATAAGATTAAAATACTTTAATAAAGGGGCTATAATAAAGAATAATTTAATATATTTAAATATAGCTTATATATTAATTAAGAGCATTAAAGGCCTTAAAGCCCTTTCTTTTAAATAATTAATTAAAAATATTATAATCTTTAAAAACCCCTTAATAAATTATTAATAAAATTCTATATATCTTAAAAAGATATAAATATTATAAATATTATATAAGAGTAGCTAATTTGAAATAATTATAATATAGCTATACTTTATTAAGATTCCTTTTAATATAATTATAAAACTTAAAAATTTAATTTAAATTACCCTAAATTTATATTTAATTATATTAAGGTAAAGGTTTTATTAATATAATTATTTAAATATATTATATATATATTATATATATACTTTATAATTATTATTATAAATTAAAATATTATTTAAATAAATAATATAATAAATATTAATTAAGTTTATTAAGGTATAATTAATATAAGCTTAAAATATAGCTAATATATTAATTAATTTAAATAATATTATAAGATATTTAAAATGCTTATATTTTATATAAAAAACTATTTTTTATTTATTTTTTATATAAATTTTAAATTAATAATATATTTTTTTTATATTTAATTTAATATATACTTATATTTTAATAAAGTAATTAAGGATTTTTATAATAAATAATAATAAAATATAATTTTTATATATAAATTAATTTAGCGTTTAATAATTAATATAAAGATATAGCTTATTTTTTTTTTTAAATATAAAAATTATAAATATATTAATAAAGCTAATAAAAAGCTAAATTTATTTTTATATTATTATATTATTTAAATAGCTTTAAAATATCTTTAATTTAATATTTAAAAGAAAATATAATAGCCTTTAAAGTAATTAAACCTTTTTCTTTAGCTTAATCTTATAATTAATTAAGGAATATTTAATAAGGGTTTTAATATTATTATTAAAATAAAGGTTTTTAAACTTAATATATTTATTAAATAAATGCTATATAAATATTATATCTTTTTTTATAGTCTTTAATGCTTTTATTAATTCTTAATTTAAAGTAATTAATAAGAAATAAATAATTATAATAATTAATATTTTATTATATAAAAGCTATTTAAGCGCTAATTTTATATTAAGTTATTCTTAATAAATTAAGAATTATTATTAATAATAACTTTATTATATTATAAAGTTAATAGCTTTTAGCTAAGAGAATTTAAAGATAATATTATAGCTAAGTAAATTTATTATTATAAAATAATAATATTATATATAAATTATATTTATAAAGTTATATATTTTAATAAAGATAAAATAGTTATTATAAATAAAAAATAATTTTTAATTTAATATAATTAATTAAAATTTATTATTAAAATAATAATATTATTTATATATATTAATTATATTATAATTAATTAAATTCTCTTTAATTTTTAAATTTATTAAAATATAAAAGTATTTTATATAATTATTAATTTAAATAGCTATATTAATATAAAGTTATTATTATTTATAAGTTATTATTATATTAATTTATTAAATATAAAAAAGTTTTTTATTAATATTTAATATTTATAAGTAATTAATTATAATATATTCCTTTTAATAATAAATTTAATATATTTAATTTAAGTAATTATTATTATAATAATCTTTTATATTATATATATAATAGCTATTTTTTTATAATTTAAAATATATATTAAAATAATATCCTTTTTATTAATAATTATAATAAATAATTATAAAGGTTTTTAATAAGCTATTTAAAATTATTATAAATATTATTTTATTATTATATATAGCTTTAAATATAATAATATTTATTAGCTTTAATAGTTATAATTTATATTATTAAATTATATAATTTAATTATTTATAATAATTATAAAAAGCTTAATTAATATTAAGGGCGCTATAATTACTTTATAATTAAATAATAATTATATTAATTATAATAAATAAAGTTATAATAATAATAATCTTTATATAATAAATAAGCTTAATAAAGTTATTTTAGTTATTTAGAAGTTATATTTATAAATTAATAGTAATATATATATTATAGTAAAAATAACTTATTATATTAATAATTTATTTAATATTATTAATAATATAATTAGCTTTTATTTTATTCTTTTAATATTATTAAATAAAATTTATAATAATTTTATATTTACTTTATATAAAGCTTATATATTTTATAATTATTATTATTATATATATAATTAAATTAATTAATTAATTATAAAAGAATTCCTTAAGTATCTTAAAAGGTAAAAAATAAGGGTTTTAATTCTTTAATTTTAACTAAATAATATAATTAATTTAATTTTATTTAAGAATATCTTTTAAATAATATATAATATATTTAATCTTTTTTTAATTAGCTTTTAAATAATAAAGATAGAAATAATATTAAAGGTTATATAAAAAGATATTTAATTTTATAAAAGAGGATTTTTAATATATTAAGGAGGGTAAGCTAATAAATTAATTAAATAATTTATATATAATATAAGTAATATCTTTATTTATAAAAAATATAAAAAGCTAATCCTTAATAAAGCTTTTTAATATATAATATTTTATTAATTTATCTTTATTATTTAAAAATAATACTAACTTAATATATTTAATATAAAAGTATTATTTAATTTCTTTTTTTTTAATTATTAATTTAATTTTTATTCTTAATATTTTAAATTAAAATTATAAATAATTATTTTATTAATTATTCCTTTAATATTTAAATATTAAGATATAATATTATTTATAATAAAAAGGGATATATTTTATTTTAAGGGTTAAATTAAGGAAAGTTAAATATTAAGATTAATAATAAATTAAATCTTAAATTTTATAATAAAAGTATTAAATTTACCTTATTTAAATATTATAATATTATATTATAAATTATAATATTATTAAAAAGATATTATATTAATATCTTAATTAATCTATTTTTTTAAAAGGATTTAAAAATTTAAATTATAAGGATTATTAAATATAAATAGAATAATTAAGGATATATATTATATAAACTATATATATATAATATAAAAATAATATATTTAAAGAATATAAATAATTAAACTTATTCTTTCTTCTTTCTTTCTTTTTATTTTCCTCCCTTCTTCCTTTTATAAATTATATAGCTCTTATAATACTCCTAAGTATTAGAAAAGCTATACGATATTTAAGGCGGATAAGTATCGGAAGTCCTTTTCTATGCCGCTTCTCCTTCTATGACGAAAATCCCTGATAGATGTCCTCACCTTTATGGTATCATCTCAACCGCTCATTATGTTCTTTGAACGGCAGCTTGGCGTGAGACTGGGTAGATTTCCAATTTTGAAAGTAGGAAAGCCATTCCAGGTAGTCATTTTCAATTACAAGCGTTTGAAGGATCAGCTCGCCAAGCTGATTGGGAAATATGGATCGGAAAGAAAGCAGCAACCCACCGCTGACCCTCACGAACATGCAAACACTTGTCAGCCTTCCTCCCAGCAGAACTTGGACAATGCGCATGCTGGTTCAGAGGATGAGAAAGACTCGGAAATATTTGACCAGCAGTCGGCACTCGAGCATTTCAAACTGCTCATCCTCTTCATCGACCAGTACCTTGGCCAGAAAGTGGCACTATTCGAAGCCTTTCAAGCCAGTCGTGCGGAGATGGTCGCGTATGAAGATTTGTGGATGCTGTTCAGCAACGGGGAGAAGATTTTATGCCCTCAAAGGGAGAATCGGTTGAGATTAGGCTTGGACAACTGGACCTCACAATTGACAAACGATAAGGACGACACCGACGACCCAGATTACCACATCACTAGAAAACGTTACGTGCCCCAGGCATATCGAATCGTGGCGGCCATCGGGGGCACTCTGATGATATCTCCTCCACAGCTGAGTACAGTCGATCTCCCAGGAGGCAAGACCTACGATAACTACCCCTTGATGCATTCCGGCGGCCGCTCCGCTTCCCGCACACCCGACGCACACCCGCTGCAAAGAGCGAAGGATATATTCTCTCCTCTCTACGTGGGCTGCATATACGTTGACTTCGATGGCACTAAGTACGGAATCAGCATGGAAGTCTTCGTCTTCAAGCCATTCGACGGAGAGATGTATATCAGGTCCTTGGAGGCATATCCGTTGAACTATTCCGTCGGTCCTCGGTCTTGCGATTTGGTGCAGCGTGGCCGGAAGTTTATCGATGTCACAGCATCGCCTCGTCACATGGACCATACAGGTATGACAGTTGGGGAGACTAAGGAGGAGGTGAGAGCTGCGCCCTGCTTGTATTAAACTTATGGACCACCGCTGAATGTGCTTACGTTGAGCACAGTGTAATAGCCCGGTCGTGATAGATCTGCAGCTTGCTTTCACAGAATATCACCAAGACTTTCCACCGGGCGACTCGGTCATCCCAACCTTTCATGGGAACTGGAAATGTCTGTGGCCTATGGGCAGAGCAGATGTCCCGGGTGTCTTTGTCCATTCTGACAATGCTGATTGCTTTGGCGGTCCTTATTGCTACAAGAAAAACTGCGGTATTGACGCCTATAAACAAAGTCAAGCGCTCCACCTGGAAAAGCTGTCACAGGAATTCCCGGTGCTTCTGGATGATTTCAAACCCTTGCCGAGGAATGACAGGGATATCCAAAGTCTCAAAGAGTTCCTGGAAAACCAACATCTTATCGACCTTTTGCCAGGCTCGGTCCCTGGCTTCTCACTCCGCAGCAGAGCTTGGGGTAAGTCTTCTATAAAGTCATCAAACAGCGAAAGGCTCTAATACTCGCACAGTTCAGCTCAATCTTAATCAACTAGAAGATGTCGACAAGCAGGATGACTGGAACAAGCTTGCCCTACCGAAAGGCCATAGAGAGATTGTTCAAGCTATGGTCGAGACGCACTCTATTGACTCAAAAGGGAACGGATACGATGGTGTGGCAGACAGATTTGAGATGGACGTAGTGAGCGGGAAAGGTCATTCATCTTTTATTTCACGAACCTTCTAGCACGGTGTGGCTGACACTGCATTCAGGTAGAGGCTGCATCATTCTACTCCACGGAGTACCTGGGGTGGGCAAAACGTCTACAGCAGGTAAGTAACCCAATTACTGAGCTGCTATATTCAATCACTGATACTCTGAAGAATGCGTTGCCTCGTATACGAAGCGTCCACTCTACTCCATTACTTGTGGTATGATGACCTCACGAATTGAAGTTCAACCGTGATCGAATTTGAATTCATCTCGTGCAGGCTACTGATACAATTCCATATTGTAGGAGACATTGGATATGAGCCTGAAGATGTTGAGAAAGTCATGGGAAAACACTTCCGATTGGCCAATAGATGGGGCTGTGTCTTGCTACTTGATGAAGCAGACGTATTTCTTGCCAAGCGTAATGTAAGACTCCCCGGAAGCAGTCTCGATAATGGCGAAGAATTAGTTAATTAGGAGCCACAGAAAACCGATGCCAAGAGGAATGGCCTGGTATCCGGTGCGTATCCATCACCTCCAATTTGGACTCCTTCTAAGAGACAAATCTAGTCTTCTTGAGGATTCTGGAATACTACTCTGGGATCCTCTTTCTCACTACTAATCGAGTTGGGGCCATTGATGATGCCTTTCGCTCCCGCCTCCATCTGACGCTCTACTATCCAAATCTCACAGAGATCCAGACTCTGAAGATTTGGAAGACAAACTTCGAGCGACTAAGAGAGAACAACAAGCTTCGCTTGGAGATAGGAATCGTCCCGGTAGACTTCAATGGCAAGAAGATCATGGCTTGGGTCCAGAAACACTGGGAGGAAATTCGGTGGAACGGACGGCAAATTCGAAATGCCTTCCAGACTGCCGTGGCACTCGCCGAGTTCGAGGCCAGACAGCGGGATGCGCAAAGAGCTGCAGGGTCTTCTAAGACATCACCATTATTGACCACAGACCACTTCAAGAAGTTAGCCCGAGCCTCGACCCAATTCAGTGAATACCTGCGCGAGACGCATGGAGATGACGAAGACGAGAGGGCGGTACTTGAAAAGTTACGAGCCATGCCAACGCGTAGGAAAGTCGAAACGAGTTTGTTTAGCAACGACGAGGACGAGTCAGATATTAGTATGTCTGGTAGCGAATCAGGTTCAGGTTCGAGCGGGGCCTCGGGGCCGGAAGGGCGTTTCGCTTCCGGAACGGAGAGCTCTGATGTTCAAAAGAAGTCGAAGAAGAAAGGCAAGAAGACAGAAGGAGGCAGATCTCATTCAAGCAAAGACAAGAAGGGCAAGAGAAGGGAGGAGAAGTAGCAAGCTTGGTACGAGCATACTTAGGGATTTCTCACAGGTAGAGTAAGGAGGAGTTTTCAGTGTCCTTCAGCATTATCTCTGTTAAGTCTTTCTACTGCAATAAAATTTCCTTGACCTCGACATCTAGGCACAAGTATCCTGGCACACCTACACTTTGAGAACCCAACATTGAAGAAAGTTGTTGAACACCCCGGCTGAGAAATAATGCTCTACGCCCTCAACAAAAAGCTGAACAAGTCCAGACTACGGAGTACTGGCATTCAAATCAAGACGGTGCGCCACGCCCCCTAAAGATGGTTTGAAGTTGAGCACCGAGAAGAATACTGGCTGATGAATTGCCTCCAGCCTGCTTGGGTCCTCGTTGTTTGTACGAAGCAATGTCTGTTGTGAGACCCTCGTATTGATCTTCAGAGGCTGTCAGCATGTAGTCTGTACGACAGTTGCAGAACCGGGGATGATCCTGGAACGGTCTCGACCTGTCTCACTGCATGTCTCCTGGCGCTAAACCTAAACCCAATTGGCCCTGCATCTTCCCCGTATCCCCGTTGGGGTTAGCCAAACATTTTACCCGACCAACGTCGCACTGCTGAAGCCATCTGCAGCTGTGTCTGGCTCGGGCTCCGCTGATAACCAGGATAACGAGGACCGGCATAGTGAGGTGTGCCGGCTCTCCACCCGTAAGCCACAGGTATTGATAAATATGGCACGAGACCCAGGCCATGGCTGCGGTGAGAATCTCAGCTCGGGAGCTGTGTCTTCCGACGAGGCTCGCGAGAGGAGACCACTAATAGGGGAGGCGAGAGCCGCAGCAGCAGACGGTGAACCATCTAGCATCTCACCAAGTCAACAGCAAGGACAACCACGCATCAGCTACAGTACTTTTGCATCCTCCTCGTCGTACAAGAGCAGACCGCCAGCATCACCGCCCACCATGGCAGCCAACGACCTCACCAAGCACCCCACCGCCGAGGATGCAGACGACACCATCACCAAGCCCGCCATCGGGCAGACGATCACGACGGCCCATGCCATCCAGGCCGAGCACGAGCTCACCTTCACCCAGGCGTGCCGGCTCTACCCCAGGGCCATCTTCTGGAGCGCCTTCGTGTCGCTGGGCGTCATCATGCTGGCCTTTGACCCCCAGCTCCTGGGCAACCTGTACGCGACGCCCCAGTTCCAGAAAGACTTCGGATACCCCTATGAAGGCGGCTACATCATCTCGGCCGCATGGCAGACCGGCCTGTCCATGGGCAACCCCGTCGGCCAGGTCGTGGGTGCCCTTTTCGCCGCCTACCCCATGGACCTGTTCGGCCGCAAGTGGACGTTCGCCGCCTGTGTCGTCCTGACCGGCGCGCTCGTCTTCATCCAGTTCTTCGCCCGCTCCCTGACCGTGCTGCTGGTCGGCGAGCTCCTGGGCGGCCTGGTGCTCGGGTGCTACGTTGTCATCGCGCCGGCGTACGCGAGCGAGGTGTGTCCCGTCGCGCTGCGAGGCCACCTCACGAGCTACGTCAACCTGTGCTTCGTCATGGGCCAGCTCATCGCCAACGGCGTCACGGCGGGCACGCAGACCATGGAAGACCACTGGGCCTACAGCCTTCCCTTCGCGCTGCAGTGGGTCTGGGTCGCCATCATCCTGCCGGGCTTGTTCTTTGTGCCTGAGAGCCCGTGGTGGCTGGTCCGCCAGGGGCGGAGGGACGAGGCGGAGCAGTCGCTGCGCCGGCTGGCGAACGAGAAGGTGGATGTCGTGGCGACGCTGGCCATGATCGAGGAGACGGATAGGCTTGAGATGGAGCTCGAGGCGGGCAGCACCTACTGGGACTGCTTCCGTGGCGTGAACCTGCGGCGGACCGAGATCAGCTGCGGTGTTTACTGCACGCAGGTCCTGAGTGGCATTTATCTCATCAACTATGGCACTTACTTCTTCCAGCTCGCTGGCTTGCCCACAAGCATGGCTTTTGGAATGGGGATTGTGTTCTTAGGTATGTTGCTGAACTCTTCGTTCCCACCGGTGCTATATTTCTCGCGGGCACTGTCTTTCTCTTTCCTCCTGTCTCTGTCTCCTCCAGCCTCCCAACGCGACACGTTCCTCAGCCGTTTCTTCGGACCGGCCGGATACTTCAGTTAGTGATACCGTACTAACACAACTCCCGCAGCTGTTGGCTTCGTCGGAACAATCCTCTCCTGGTTCCTCATCGTCCGTTTTGGTCGCCGCGCCATCTACCTCTGTGGCCTTGCCGCCCTTGTATTTCTCATGCTCCTGATCGGCGTCCTTGACTGCGTCCCCGGCCGCCCGAATGGCGTTGCATGGGCCGAGTCCTCGCTCATGATCGTCTGGAACTTCGCCTTCGACCTCTCCGTCGGCCCCATCTGCTTCATCATCATCTCCGAGGCCTCGGCGACCCGCGTGCGGTCCAAGTCGATCGCCGTGGCCACGGCGTCGCAGGCCATTGTCGGCATCGTGATGACTGTTGGTATCCCCTACATGATCAACCCGGATGAGGCCAACATGCAGGGGAAGCTGGGGTTCTTCTTTGGGGGCCTGGCGGCGTTGTGCTTTGTCTGGGCGTACCTGCGCATCCCCGAGACCATGGGGCGGACATTCGAGGAGCTGGATCTGCTATTCGATAGGAAGGTGCCTGCCAGGCAGTTCAAGGACTATGAGATTGATTTGGCAGAGACTTGAGTACGGACTTTAAGATGAGTGTGTAAGAGAAAGGGCGGAGGGAGGATATATGTTACCGCATCGTCATCTCCGATGTTAAAGCCGTAATTAATCAAGGGGAGCCTCACACAACATTTTCCGTTAGATGAGAGTTGGAATGTAGATGTGACTGGGGCAAGCATTAGACTCCAGCATGTGACCGTCTTGTCCATATGGCTGCGGAGTGTGTCTTGTCACTCGGGCTTCAGTAGGTAGTCATTCAATGTGGTCAAAATCCAACTGAGGTGGCTCGCTCCTCTGTTTACAGACCAACATCACCCTCAGGCTTTGGTCACCTTTTTGGGCCAGTAGCGCGGTTGCGTCTTTCACACCAATGGCATCCTGTGTGTTCCATGGCCATCATTGCACTTGACTAAGCCACAGCATGGAGTGACGGATCTTTGCGTGTGACTGGAGTCCAGACACCTAGAACCAGTGAATGGGTGAGTGAATGCCTCGAAGTCGTTTGCGTGACGCCAGCAAACGGAAAATTTCAGCATAAAAGGCTTCAGTTTCCGTTTGCTTCAGCTTCGGTTCCCTCCAACCCCCAACATCAACATCTTGCTTGAGGCAATTCCTGACAACCTGCCACATCTCACACTCTCGCCCATCTCTGATCGCCCTACCACATCACAACACCATGGACAGAACGACCAATTATGGCCTGAAGGCCCTGATCGCTGGTTGCAGAGTCTGCGCCCTGCCTGATTGTGATTGCAAGCCCGATCTGGAGGAGCTGCGAGCCAGGGCCAACAATAAACTCGACTCATCGCACAAGCTCGACGAGGCAACCTTCAAGGCGATGTATCAGGGTCTCGATCAACACACCATCTCTGACCGCCCGGCAATCAGCGCAGGAGACGAGAAGCAGCGCGATGACGGTCGCTTTGAGCGCGCCGTGGAGGAAGCCTTCAAGGTCAGCTATCTTCCAAACAACATTCCCTCTCTTCCCTAGCCTGTGTCTCTATCACTGTGTGAGGGTAGGCAAAATTTCTGACTATATTTGGCATGCAGGCCTTCCGAGACCAGGAGCGCGATATTGTTCTCAATGCGCCAGCGGGCTTTCAGGAGGGCACAAGCGGCAGTCATCAGAAGACCGGCGGCAAGTGGTGGCTCGGCGCAGCCCACCTCCGCCACCACGTGGAGCTCCTCCTCGTCCTGAAGGGCATCAAGCCATGCGTGCTCTTCCACAAGTACAGCATCGACAATCACGTGCTCTTTAGCACCCTCATCATCGACTGCCTCGTCCCCATCATGGACCGCCTGGACCTCTGGTCCTACGGATTCGGCATCAGCATCCAGACCAGCAACTGGGTTTTCTACGACGCCCGATCCCCCCTCATGCCCCTAGTCGAAAAAGTCTTCCTCACCCACCACACGGTCAAAAAGAAGTATGCTGCCGCATACCCTGCCGTTTACGACCACCGACAGGTCGCCCTGGCGCTCGGGTACCCTGCGCCCTCTGATGATTATCCCAGCGATCGCTGGATCTACATCCTCGACACGACCGAGAAGGACGTCTTGATCTCCAAGGGCTGGCCCCAGCCAGGCTGCTGCGTCACCGCCATGGAATTCGGCTGCCCCGTTGGCGGGGTGGATGACTGGGTGAAGGTGCTCCATCATTTCGCCAGGTGTGAGGCGGCAGCTCGGAGCGTGGGCACCGATCTTCAGATCTTACTTGGCGATCATCCTGAGATGAAAGCCTGGGTGAAAAATGTTCGCTACTTCCTGAAGATTGTCGAGGAGTACAATTCGAAGGTTGCTCTCCAGCAGCAGGAGAGAACGTTGATGATTCGGGCGACCGTGTTTGACTTCAGTCTCGTTGAGCGTCTTCTGCAGAGGTCTGACCTGGCATGAGCGGCGCCGACGATGGTATCCAGAACAGGCATGGCCCAAAGCATTCCGGAAAAACCGACATTCACCGAAGCCATACCTGAGACTGAAGTGGCACCAGGGTATAATTAGAACTCGATCAGGTACTGCACATGTGCGGTTCCAGTGTCATGGCGGAGGTCATCCTCTACCAGCTGGGTACATAGATCATAGATCGACCAAAAAATACCAGTCACGTCTCACTTTACTCCAAGGACAATTGTGAAGGGCCATTCAACCACCGGTGTATGGCAGAACTTTACACAACCCCGGGAAGTGTGACTACCTTACTTTCCAATCTAGAGAACGAATATTCGCACCTGTCAAAACGGATGGTATACCCGTACACCACTCACGCCACAGTCACAAACCATTGGAGCATATCGCCCAGGTCTGTTCGCAGACCCACCCAACACCCAACACCCACGCACCCAATCCCTAACATGTATATACCCAATACCTAATTTACATAAGTATTAGGTATAAATGTATTGGGTGTATGGGTATTAGGTATGAGTGTATGAGTATTGGGTGTGTGGGTGTGTGGGTGTTGGGTGTAATACTATATGTGGTGTAGAAAATAGGGCTGGTGATGTGAACGGGTGTACTCTCCGTTTTTACGGGTGCAAATATCCGTTTTCATAATGTATAGATGGGTATAGCAGCAGGCAAAACTGGCATGAGCCCCGCAAGCTGTGGATGACCAAATGCATTGCTCCCGTGGTTTGACCGGAGATTTCACCCTAAATTATGTAAGAAATCATTAGAACAGCAAGAACAGAGATGTCAAGCACACCACCAAAGCAACAAACGACCCGCGAGAAACACCGAACTTGCTCGCCTGATTTTCGTCTGTACCACCACCACCACTACTTCCTCCGCCATTTCCGTTCCCATTGCTGCCGCCGCCGCTACCCGTGGAATTACCGGTATCACCACCCTCCACGATCACAGCAAACTCAGCAACCGTCGCCCCAACGCCGTCGTCGCCCGTGGCCTGGTTCCCCCAGATGGTCAGCGTCGCATACCGACCACTGTACACCTCACCGTCCAGCGTCACATTGGTCGTGTTGCTCGAGTACGGAGTGATCACAGAGAGGTCCTCAGCATCGTAGAGGTTACTAATCTCCACGCTATCACTCTCCGTGGCGTTTGCCGCGCTGTCCCCGGTGCCCGCCGCCCCAGCACTACCGCTCGAGTTGGAGAACGACACGGCGTATCCTCGGGGCGGTGCCTGTGCCCAGTCAAACCTGAAGCCTGCGACGCGCTGGCCGGCGGCGTCCTCACCGAGGTCGACTGTCACACTGCTCGATACGTTGGCGGCGATTGGCTGCCACTTGGTCGAGACCGCGCCGTCGTTGGCGGCAAATGGGAACTGGCCTGGTTCGAAGTCCTCCGGGCTCGTTGCTGGGAGGCACTGTGCTAGATTTCCGGCCCAGGTCTTGATGGTGCCGATGGCTCGGTTCTGGATGGTCACGGCATCACCTGAGGCTGGGAGCTGGTGGGCTGTGTCTGTTGTGTTGCTTCCGATCGTAATTGGGATGTCTGAATTTGTATATGCTTGGTTGGCGTTGGGCAGGCTGTTGCCTGGGATTCTGCTGAGACTGGTGTGTGTCGCGTTAGACGTCGCATTTATAGCGTGACCCTGCCAGTAAAAGGTCCTATAATCCAGGTTGGAGATTTGCGGTGGAAGTGATGGGTCGATATTGAGGGATTCCAGCTGCAACCGCAGTCCTAGGTAGCCAAATATGGCTACCCTGTGTGCGCCTCCGGACCCCGTAAGGAATGGGTATGCAGGGTGAGTGCCCCCGTTTTCGGTGTAGTCATCTAGAAGCTGCTCCGAGTACTGGAACCACGGTGCCCGAATGTAGGGGTGGGAGGCGTACACGTCGTAGGTATATGCTGAACATCCGGAAGGGGAGAATGCGTTTGCGACGATGCTGAACACGCCGTATGTCATGCCTGGTCCATTCGGGGACTGCTTCCCGGCGTAGTAGTCCAGGTCAGACAGAGAATACGGGTTGGGGTATGAGAGGAAGTCGTCAACAAGAACGACGTCGGCCTGCTTGACGGAGATAGAACCATTCATAGTAGCATACTCCAGGATCAAGTTTGCCTCTTCCAACACAGGAACTTCGATCTTGGAGCTCTGGTTTGCAGCTTTGTCATTCAACTCCAAATCAAAGTTTGAGCGGAAGGCGTTTGACCTGTTCAGGTGAGTTTCTATCAAGGCCATTGTGAAACCCGGGTTGTCCACATGGTTGGCGTACTCGTCCTGCGGATATCGATCAGCAACACATTGATCGAGGTTCTCGACACACCCTCAGTGAGAACGTACCGGATCGGTAGCATTTGTCAGCATCCACTTTCCTGAAGACTCGTTCAAAGAGAGCAGGTCAGAGTAGAATTTCGAGATGGCATCGTATATAGGGAACATTTCATCCCTGAATGTGCCTTCATCGCCGGTAACTGCGTAGTAATTGTACAGGTCGAGTCCAATGTCTCCATTGATATGGTACTCGTAGTCAAAGCATGGCCCAGTTCCTGTGAAGTGATTCAGTATCAGCTAATTTCCATTTTTTGGGCAGTCAGGTGTAATCTCACCTGTACAGTTTCCAAAACGGCCACTCGTCCAAGGATAGACTGCGCCCCCGGATGAGAACTTTCCCGTGGCGTTCTGCGATGAGATGAAAGCCATTTCAATATTCTTCTGTGCCTGTGGGAACAGCCTCGTTCTGTAGTTATCTATGGCTTTGGCCGCCTCAGGAAAGGTGACAACCAGGCCTGACGACATCCAGACATCCGCGTCCCAGAAGATGAGTCCAGCATAGCTATCAGACCCGAGCCCGCCGACGCTGATGCTGTTCACATTCAACATGGAGTTGTTTCCAGCGGCGGAGATGGCATTGGGACCGACAGTGTTCTGTAGCAGCTGGAAGGGATTGGTCACGGAAATGATTTGCTGCTCGACGATGTATGGGTCATCAGGGAGCCTGCCGGTTTCTGGAATAGAGTAGTCATCGACGGAGTCTGCTGTTAGAATGCTCGCCCATTCGGCATTGTGTGACTCGAGAAGACTGTCGAAGCCTGCTGCGGCAGCGGAGGACGATGCTTCTCGGGCGACAGACTGAGGATCCGGGAAGGCATCTGTCGAGGCACCTCCAATATACTTTGTAATGGTCGTACTGCTTCCTCCACGAATACTGACTTCGGCGGACTGTTCGATGGTTGACTGATTCCGGCCGAAGTCCGTGCTGTCCGTGATGGGCTGAGTTGTCGAGATGCCGTCTCCTGAGAGAGTTGAGTATATGTACGCTGTCACATTGCTGATGCCATTGGGTCGGACGGCCGTCCAGATTGTGCTGTTTCCTGAGCCCTTATCCTCAAAGTCTGTTCGCACGGCAGAGTCTCCATCGATGACATCTGTCACCGTGACATTCAGGTCAGATTCTGCCGCAATGGTCAATTGGACGGCGGCCTGATTGACGTTGAGCTTGTGGACAAAGACCGTGTACCCGATCCCCAAAGATGTGCCGTTATCGGGTGTCCAGGTGTAGTTCCACGACATGACACCGGCCTTGAAGTCCGCGGCCGAGGTGAAGTTGGAGATCTGGGCGGCATCTACCGATGCATTTAGTGTTTGCCCTCCGGCAGTGACGGTCAAGCCAGCCCAGTGGGGAACACCACTGATGACGCTCTCCCCGCCGTACTCTTGCAGCCACTCAAAGTTGGTGCCGTTGGTGGTGGGCTGCAGGTCCCAGAAGCCACTGATGGTTGCAAAGGTCTGTCTCTGACCAAAAAGCGGCCACCCGTTGATATTGTCCCCGTTCACTGGGGTGTCAGCCTCGAAAAAGGGCCCGACTGCGGCGAGGTTGATTCCCAGATAGCCATTGGCGAGGGACATGCGCGATTGGTAGTGTCCCTGGTCGAGAGTCGTCGTCTTGAGAACCCAGTTGTCATTGTCCCAGGTCACGCCGTCGAAACGGGTGTCGTATGTGTCCGCAACCACGGCTGCCGCCGTCATGGTGAGAAGGAGGAGCACCCTCCTGACGAGGAGAGGCATTGCCGTCATGATCTTGACCTGTGCGTATGTTTCGTACAGGTAAGTAGTGGTTGAGAGTCAAAAGTCGATCACGCCCTGCAACGAAAACCAACGGGGCAGCTGCAGATAAATTTGGCCCGCGGAAGTCGCACCGGAGTAAGACATGAGGGGTAAGACAGACGATAAAGCAAGGCAGGCTAGTCACGCAGCGTTGTTGAGGCTGAATAGCAGCAGGTCAAGGCAACCAGTGAAGAACCAGTGAAGGAGCACCGCAGCTGGGGGAAACGGCCGGAATCGTATGGTGGCCTCGGTGGGTGCAGGTCTTGGCCCACGCGTAGCTTCACTCGAAACCACATAAAGGCAAAGCTGGAATTACTTTAGCGAATTGATCGTCCTCCCCACAACCCACACCGGGATCGGGCCAGGGGTCCCCAGGTCACCGACACGTCATAGTGGAAAGGACCGTCGTTGCTGCCCCTGTTCCCATATTGGACCGGGCCAGCCGGACGAACCGGTTTGCCGGGGAATAGTGACGACAAAGGCTGGGAAACGGCACAACAAACAGAAGAGGGGTTAGACCCAAAGGAGATTCTAGCTGTCAGGTTATGCAGGGTAGATGTGGGGTAGCAACCCGGCTCAGCTCCTCCTCAGCTGCTCGCCGATCACCGGAAACAAGAGACCAGGGCGAATTGGGAGATTGTTAAGTTGATCTGAGGTCTGCGTGCTTACAATGGGAGGTAGAATATATTGCAGGGCAATAAACAACACACACAAACGTAAGCAAAAGTTTTGTAGCTATCTTGTTCTAGCTGAGCTGATTGTGCAAACGTCGACATGTGCGACTCATTTTCCCTAAGCACTGCTCAATATCTACGATTTAAATGGTAGCCGCAACACGGAATCTTCAAGCTAGAGACGATACTTACCACCTCCAGGGCTCGGCGGCCACGGTGTCGTTATAGATTTCCTAGCGGTACGGCGTAGCAACGTGGCAAGCTGTTTACTGCACATGTTAAAAGTAGTCTTGAGCATTTCGTTTTGGGCTTTTCTAAACAAATAACCGTCCTTCGTAAGAATTGTAGCACGGTCCCTGCATCTTTACTTGCTCAACTACAAATTCATTTGCGACATTAGTATCAGTGACAGAAATGCAAGCCGTCCTGGAGTTGTATAACGCCTTCAATTAACGAGTGTTACTAGCTAAATAAATGGCAGCCCAGCCCGCCAGGTTGCCATCTAGAATGCTAGGAAAGTGCTAAACGACAGATGTATCTATGCTTTACCCCTGGTAGTTTTGCTCCTAACCAGAGCTTTGTGAGAATCTTCACCATGCCTGGCTTTCAACTTGAGATTTTGCTCGTCCGTCACCACAGTTCCCGTTCCCTCTCCTCCCTTCTCAGCACCCACCCATCATCGTTCCGAACCGGGTCCAAATAATGATTCTTATAGAGGGTAGACGAGGTAGCTCTCTGCGGCCGGAGCCTTCAAGCAGAAAACCTCAGGGCTCGCTTGGCTTGCGGTGGGACAGGTGCAGTAGTCTCCTCGGGAACCAGCGCGGCCTCGATCCCGGCGACAATAGCCCCGGACGCGGCATCGGTGACGATGTCTTGTGTCATGTCTTTAGCAGTGTCTTTAGCACCCTGAACGAATCCCGAGCCCGCGCCCGCGCCCGAGCCGTTGTTTGGATCGCCACCAGAGGAGCGACCACCGTTGGCAGGTGTAGAGCTGCCGCCGCTGGAAGGGGAAGTCTTCGGTGAGCCCTTGTTTCTTGACCTATCCCGCTTCTGGATGCCACCTGCCCGGGCTTCCTCCATGAACGGATTCGAATCAGGCTGTACACCTGAACACCCCGTTCCTGCGCAGGCGAGACGCGAGTCCAGGTCCGACAAGTCCTCCGTGCCAATGTGAAGGCCTCCAAATTTGTCCGAAACCCGATCCTCACTGGGAGAATTGCGCTTCTCGTTGGTGGCCTCGTCCACGCCATACCAGATACCGCTGGAAATCCCATCGGAAACAACGTCGGTGAGAACATCCTTTCCGCCTTGTCTAAGCCTGCCTCCCCTGGGGCTCCGCTTGACTGGTTCACTCTCAGCGGTGGCCTGATCAACACCGTACCAAATACCACTGGAAATCCCATCGGATACAACGTCGGCGAGGATATCCTTCCCAGCCTGTCCCAACTTGCCGCCCCTAGGGCTACGCTTGGCTGGTGCATCACCGGCGATAGCTTGATCAACACCATACCAGATTCCGTCCGAGATGACATTGGAGGTTGTTTGGGTGAGGATATCCTGGCCTATAGAGCTTCCTCCATCCGGCTGTCCCCCAGGAGGCTTACTAGACGAGCCGGCCTTGCCTCCTTTCGCAGCACGCTTGGCTGGTGCATCCTGAGCAACGGCCTGGTCGACACCGTACCATATTCCGTCGGAGATCACATTGGAGGTGGTCTGGGTGAGAATGTCCTGGCCTATAGAGGTGTCCCCTTTGGAGTTGTCGCTCTTGGGAGGCTTGCTAGATGAGCCACCCTTAGTTCCTATGGGTTCTCGCTTGGCTGATGCGAATCTGGACGGAACATCGCGTTTGTCGACGCTGGGCTTGTCTTTCTCGTCTTCCTCGCCTTCAAGGTCTTCGCATTCCTCGTCACGTGGGTTCTCTTCATCCTCATGGTCGTTGAACAACTTGGCGAATAGAGGATTTTCGTCATCCTTTGTGTCTTCCTTCGACTTCTTGTCTGTACGGGTACAGTTCTTGGCAGCACTGTCCAGTTTGTCGTCCAGAATGGTCTTGAGCCCCGTGACAGCGCTCTTGCCCGCTTCCGCTCCCTTGGCTTTGGCCAATTCGTTGGACTTTCCCTTGGGCTGGGATTTCTTAGGGTCTCTGGCGATGATACCCATGGGGCGTTTATTGCCATATATCCCGTCTTTCATCCCTGGCTTGACGGTCTCGTCTCCAACGGGAAACTTGTATGCGGAATCAATCGTGGGCGGGTTGATCCTCATGCTGATGGCTGGGCCTGCTTCACTCTCTGGAAGAATCGGAGCACCATGAACCACGGTGAAAGCAACCAGAAAGGCGCCGAAGGTGGAATGTAGCTGCATTGTAACGACAATTTGCGATGATGATTGAGAATAAGGAATGCAATGGGAAGGGTGCCTGGAGCCAAACAGACAGGTTGGTTGTGGTTGTTGTGACAAGGAAATGGTAGTATTGGTGTACTGGCCTGCAGTATGACTATGACTGGGGTGAATTGAAGCAAGTAAAGGAGTGTATAGATGAAATTGCAGGAAACAGGAAAAGGAACTACACTGCCAGAGTGAGTCTCAAGGAAAAGAAGAGAAAGTGGGCTGGATGTGAGAGATTGTGATGATGATGATGGGAAAGAAATTCGCTCTTGGGCAGAGCATCACCTCTGTTATATAGAAGTTGGACTGAGGTATGCTGTCTAGAAAGAGTTGACAGACTGTGATCTTCAACAGTGGACGAGGCTATCACCAGTCCTGCCAACGGGCCCAAAAGGCCTGTTCTAAGTTAAGATCATCTAACATGCCCGTTTCACGCCCTTGCATACTAATTCGGGAATTTTTCAAGTGGATGTTGGTTTGCCAGGAAGGAAACAGCAGCCAAAAAATGCCACCCGATGTGGTTGCTTACAATCCGCGTGTTTCTGCCTTGCGATAATATGGAGCCACTTGCTTACCCGCCCCCATCTTTCATACCCACCTAGGCAGGTAGTCAGCGTGCATGGCCTGATCGCGTTCGAGGTTCTAAGCCATATCATATTTTGGATTCGAGGGGAGTTCCCAACGAGGCTCCACTGGCCACGGAGACCATGGACTCGATGGGGGCGTGCAGTAATCACAAAGACTTGATACCCACCGACGTGGGTATTTGGGTCCACAGTGCCACTAACCAATGTAGACTTCAAGCCATCGTGACTGTTACAACAGAAGAAACTATTCTGCAAGGCAAGGCCGCAGGATTTGAAGACAATCCTTAGCTGTATCTCGTAAAGTCCTGCAACCGTCGGAGCTGCCAACGTAGTTGGGGGCGACATCGCAGGCTGGAGTGGACACCCAACGAACTCGCCCCCGACCTGCGATGCAACTACGGTGATCCGCTCACCTGCATATTGTGATGCCCCCTGGGACCCGGGGGATTCTGAGAGGGCTGGTCAACAACCTTTCGGCCATCGAGGTCTTGATTGTCGTGCGGCCGCGCTGCGCGTGGTGGCCAAAGGGTTTCGTCCCCCGATACGTTGGCCATTATTACATCCTCCGGTGACCGTTAGAATTCTGATCCATCCCATATTTGATAGGTGCTATTATGGGACGGCAACGAAGATCATCGAAGATGCGGCTGCGACTTTGGAGGACAAGGTACCAAAGACTCAGAAGGCTCCTGCGCCAGAATTAGAAGTCCAATGATTCCCAGGCAAATAAGATCGGCAAGCAAGACTCAGCCGCAACGTCTTGGCCACACAAGGTACCTAGGTAGTGTGGATACTACTCCTGTCCCGAATCGTGCGCTCCACTATTGTGCTGCTCCATTCTATTTAAGTAGGAGTGCCTTACGCTCTTCTGTCACTAGCATTAGAAGCGAGTCAAGTTGCTCTATTGGATACACCACACTCGAAAACATGGCAACTTCCTTTCCGCTGTTTCAGTACGACTGTTTGAAAGAGCCTGACATACGCACAAGGCTTCCCGGCGACCATTAATTACTGATTCCGCAGCTTAATGGTTCCATGTGACATTGGTGCTTTATGGACTATATGGACTCTTTGAGTTCGTGTAAATATGTTGGAAAACCGACAAGTGTCGTTAGACAAAAGACAGTAATTGATAAGATCGGACACACCTGTTCTACATGATTAAGTATCGTAAAGGACTGAGCATATCTTGCAGAATGGAAAATGCTTCATTCGATAAGACCTGGTGGGAGACAGTGGTAACGGCCATGACCAGACCAGCTGTTCTTACTTGGGTAATACTTGTTATTGCACTTTCATCTAATAAATAGTAATTCAGACCTCTTGACAATTACTTAAGTTCCCATGTTGTACAATGACAGTATCCCGCCAGGTGCGCTTGATCACTCAGCCACGTCCTGGAAAAGACAACATGAAGCATAAATGAAGATATCTTTTGATTATTCACTTATAAGTCTAGCCACTAATACCTGTTGAGGACCACCGTCGCAGTCGAAGTTGGAGTCTGAGTAAGCACAACCGTCGCAGTCGAGGACGGGGCCGAACTCGTAGGCGGATCTTCACCCAACCTTCGACCAGAGCGACCAGGGCAGACGAAACTGACCTGCTTGGTCGTGAACTCGGGGAAAGGGTTCGGCAGGTTCATGTCCGCAGAGGTCCTCGCTGGCTTCTTGGGGACGTTGATCGTCTCCTCGGACATGAATTGCTTGCAGCCCCAGGTCATGTGGCCGTCTACGACGTTTTCGGGGCCACCGCAGGCTGCCTGAGCTACATTATCGAAATTCTCATGTCAGCAAAAGGTTTCTTGGCAGATATAGCCAGATATCAAGGTTTGGAGCAAGGTGCTGTCGATAATAAAACTTACGTTGCATCTTGCCTACACCCCCGGGCTGGCCAAAAGCTGCCATGCGGGTAGCAGGGCGTGTCTGACGGTCTGCGTCTGAGGTATCGGGGTCCAAATAGTACTAAAAGAGAAAAAGTAGAAACCCCGTCAGAGGAAAGTCACAACGTTGACAGTTTGGCGGGTCCGTATCGAATGGATCGCAGACATACCTCATGCAGCGCGGCAATCTCTGCACAGCTGGCCTTGGTCCGGTGCTGACCCGACACTGGAACACCCCGGCTCTGCTCCAGACTAGTGGTGCACCTCTCCAGTGCAAGTGTGACCTCGGGCTTCAACCGCGTGTCCGTATAGGCGTAGAAATACGGCCCGCCCTTGATGTTGGATGAGATGTAAACGGACTTCCCGACGGCCATGGCTGCCATCATGACGGGCTGCTCATGCTGGCGCACGCCATCGGCTTCGTATTTGGTCCTCATCTCCTCGAAGCCCAGGCGGGCGAGGCCGTAGATCTGCGCATCGCTGAAGAGGGTGCCGGTGTCCTCATTGAAGGTGAGCTTGGTGGAGTAGATGATGCGCTCTGCATCGTCTCTGGCTGCTGTGTCGAGGGTGACGCCTAGGACTGGTGCTTGTGCGGCGACGTTGAGAAGGAGGGTGAAGAAAAGAAAGAGAGTGTGGAAGTTGAAACTCCAGTTGGTCTGTCTGTTGAGTAACATCATCTTGAAAGGGATTCAAGGCTGAGAGAGTCTCCGATAAGCGAGGGATGGCAAAAGAATGGACAGCACGAGGCCTAAACAACGACACAGGACACAGAACAATAAAGTCTGTGGACGGCACAGTGAAGTGAGCCGGAGATCAGGATGAGGACATCTTGGAGATACTCCACCGTGTTGGGCGAGTGGTACATCTTGTACATATTCGTTCCGGACCGCCACGGGATCCGAGCTACGAGTCGTTTCCATAGTACCTTGACAAATAACTAGTTGACCCTTCAATCTACACGACGTCGCCGCGCGCAAGAAGCAACTTTACGTCACGCCTTGGCTTACTAAATTTGTTCGTCTTAAAATCAAACTTCCCCTGGCGCCAGTACATAACGGTGTGAGCCGTTGTTTGCTAAGGTAGATATGCTTTCTTAGCTTGATATCCATGAAGAACTGCGGAACATTCGGCGCCCTAAAACAGTGTATTTTTAGCGTCTGCGAACTGAGGCTGAGTGGGAGCGCGCCCGCCGTCAGTGTCATGCTTTGCCAAGCTCATATGTCAGTTCCATTAAGGACCGTCCCGCCAGAATTCCAGACTGTGTACCAAGCAAGCCACAGCATGAGAGCCCATTTATCTGCGACAGGCTAGCTACGAGTCATGGCATTCAGACGAGGCAGGCGCATGAACCTGCTAGTGCCCGCGGACAACTTGGCGGGCTGGCGGCTCAACGTTCAACGAGGAACTAGGCCCTTCCCAGGAAAGCGTGCCAAACCATGGAGAATTGAGGCTCGTAAGGCTGATGATAATTGGCATGATGTTTCGGTCCCATCGGCCCAGGACCCGCAATAGAAAGTTTTGACTTCAATCAAATAGGCTTTGCGGCAGGCTGATAAGAAGAGGTCCGGGCGAGGTTTGGGGCTGAGAACGGTCTGGGGAATATCTAATTAGTCCTCAAATTCAGACTTGTCTAGTCAGGGGTCTAGTTCTTGGACAGTACCCAGGTACTGAATGCAGTCAATATTATACCTACACGAGAAGCTCTCGTCGTGTCAGTTCAGAATATGTAGGTCGTCCACAGGTTCTCCGTCACACTCCTTCATCAGCACGTAGTCCAACCGTTGGCTGTGCTTCCTCGCTCTTTACTTGATTTCTTTTTCTTCACTTTCGTTACTCAATATGAAGATCGAGATCTTGCTGCTAGGTGCCCTGGCCGGGTATACCATAGCCCAGACCGATGCTGGCAATTCCACTGATGAGGCGCTCGTTGCCGCTGATCAATGTACAACAGCCGTCTTGGACGCATGTCCGGCTGACGGGACTGCTGCGCATCGCTGTCTGGCTGTACCAAATGAGGACAAGTGAGTCTGAAGAGAAGACGCCCACCTCATTAATATGCAGATCTGAATGTCATACTGACGCACTGCCCAGAGGAGTTGTTGAGGGCCAATGCGTTTTGAGTTGCGCTGCGGACTCCCCATGTGTGTCACAATGCAACGGCCTCGGACAAGCATGGTGTGGTTCAAAGTACGTGAGAACCTGATGAAGGCTGCCTTGAATACCGTATTTGAATCTTCTCTGACTATCTCAACAGCAATGTTTGCGTATGCGACAACAACTGGGACTCGGCTAAGGCGGCTCCCCCTGACCCGTACGACCTGTCATGGGTGAAGAAGTGGGCAGCTATCGGAGACTCATAGTATGTTTAGTTGCACCCCATGCAAGTCTATCAAGTCGCATCACTGACATGATACTCTCTCCAGCTCAGCCGGTATTGGATCCGGTAGCCCTTATCCGAACTCCTCCGCGGCCTGCGCGCGTTACGACCAGTCCTACCCAGCCTTCATCCAAGACAATGATCTCATGCCTCAGGATCCTGCTGCAGCCTTTGAATACCTGTCTTGCTCCGGCGCCACAAGTCCCGAGATCCTATCCAGCCAAGTGTCCGAGCTGGGCACAGGATACGACCTCATCACCGTAAGCGCCGGCGGCAATGATGTTGGCCTCAGCGACATCCTCAACGCGTGCGTGTTCCAGTGGAATCCCTTCCGGAACTGCGACGATGAAATGCAGGCCACCCTCAACCTCGTAAGAGACACCTTGCCAGGGAACCTGGACAAGCTGTACGCGGGCTTGGCAGATAAGATCAACACAGGCCGCAAGATTTATGTCACTGGCTATGCCGCCTTCTTCGACAACAGCACCACAGGGTGTGACAACACCACCTGGGCGTTTTGGTTCAACTCCCAGAACAAGCAGATGCTGACGACGCAGCGGAGGACGCTGATGAACGAGCTCACCAGGGCCACCAACGCGGCCATCGAAGACGCTGTCAAGAGGGCAGGAGACTCGTTCGAGTTTGTGGGGTACGACCAGTATTTCTCCGTTCTCCAAGGTCGCTTCTGCGAGGCTGGTGTGAAGGAGCCACAGGGAGATAGAGATGGCCTGCTCTTCTTCCAGTGGACCAGCACCGACAATTCGTCTAGGCTGCTTCCCAGAGGCATGGACGAGTCGGCGCTCTTCGCCGCTGACCCCATGGTAGCACGCATGTCTGAGCCAAGCTTAGAGAAAAGGAGTTTGCTGAGTCTACTCACGACGACCACCAAGAGGACAGAGGGCCTCTTCAGCTCCCTCCGGCGCGACCTGAACCCCATCGGCTACCTTGCCCCCCTGATCGGCAGAAGCCACGAGGCCGTCCAACCCAGACAAGACCAGGGCGGCGCCAGTGCCCCCGGCGTCAACGAGACCTTCCAGGGCTCCATCGAGGCATACATCACAGAGGCCCAGGCCCAGAACAACACCCTCGTGGTCTCCCTGCCCGACGGCAGCGCCGCGGACCCGGCCTTCCGCGGGCGCTCCGGCCTGGGCGTGTCGGACTTCGTCTCGGATGACATCAAGCGCGTCTTCCACCCGCAGCCGGGAGGGCACGCAGTCATCGCCAACCTGGTGCTCTGGCGGATGGTCGAGGACAACGCCGCGTCGATCAAGGCCGCGGCCATCGCGCCCAGCGAGGCCTCCGGGTGCGACGTCCCGACCGCTGAGACCAGGCCGGACCTGCCGGCTTCGATCCCGGGGGTGAACACGAACTGCCAGGCTGCTGCTCTGCAGTGTCTGAACTGTTTGGGCAGTGCGAAGGGGTTCGGGATTTTTGCGTGTACCTTTAATTTCCATTCGGATTGTAATGCTTGCGGTGGAGGTGATGGATGCCCTTGCTAAGGGCAATAGCCTGAGCACGTAGCGTGCAAGATAGATGTAGTAGGCTTACGACAAGAAGCCTCCTTGAATGTTAATTTTTCTTTCGCACAATGCAAGTTCTCTCTCTGTGGCGAAGTCTTTTCTGAAAGTAGTTCGTCCACGAGGATCTAGTGCCTCAGTTCTCACTTCCTACCCGTCTGAGAAAAGGCGGACACTAGCTGTATGGGTTGAAATTGAACATTCTAAAGGCTACATTGAGAGCATAGTGATACGCACAGGTTCATGGAATTATATGAATTAAATGTTGGTGTAATGTTTGACATTGTTCATTGCGTTGAGTTGTCGTCTGTTTCCTTCCGGAGAATTGTTCGACCCGACTCACTGCTGGTGACCCTGGCGGAGGTTTGCTTGCATTCGCAGCCAATGAGTGAACCAACAGGCTGCATGGCCATGTTGCATGGAAAAATGTAACCACGGTGGATGCAGGGCTCAGCGCTGGAAAGAGATCGGATGATGTGTATTCGTCCCCTCATGATAAATTCAAATGGACGGCTACTTTGACCCCTACGGCTTCGCCCTTTGACACCAGAGCATCTCTAAGCTGCGCACCTCGTTCTGCCTCATCAGCAGTTGAAATGTCCAAGACCAACTCTTCAAGACCCCTCGGCCGGGCTTCCAGATACTCCACAATCTTTTCCTCGATCCATCGCCATCGTGGAATGTTCTCTTCACCACGGTTCTTGTCCCAATCAACACCATCCCACTCATAATGCCACCAGAAGAACATTTCATTCGTGATTGTCAAAGACCGAATGCCCGCCGGCAACATGTCAGCGAGTTTGCCCGAGCCCTGGATGTGCCACCCGAGCAAGACAGGTAGCGACACGGACAGCCGCGTCAGGTGGCCGAAGTCCTTGAGCGACCCCAGTGATCCGCGGATGCCCCACGGGCCCTTCTCGCCACAGTCGATGGCAGTGGACGACCAAAGGTTCAACGCGAGGGACAAGTCCTCAAGCGATCCCTTGAGGCCATCGAGGGAGGCCCGAACCCTACCAAGATCAAACCAGCCGCTCGCGTGCTCTGCATCCAGAACGAGGTCGCAGTGGAGTGTTGTGAGGTTGGGAGCAGCACGCAGCACAAGGCCAAGACTCTCCTCCGTGAGCTGGCACCGGACCAGGCGCAGCTCCCTCAACGTCTGGCAGGTGACCCCCGGGGCCGCCGAGACGGGCTCGCCGCCGTCGTCGACGCGGTGGGCCTCGATGCGCCGGATGCTTGGCAGGCCGAAAAGCGGCAGGAGGGACGACGGGTAGACGTAGTAGTCCATCTCATCCTCGGGGTCGTCCTCGGGGCGGGGGACTAGGATCCTGGCCGTCTCCATCGTGCGCCCGAAGCCCGACGGCGACGAGCTAGTGAGGTGCAGCAGGTGAGCCATGAACGGGTCGCCCGCGGGGTGCACCTGGTCTTCTTCGTCCTCAGCGGTCCGGTCGAAGGTGTGGACCTCGAGGGTCTTTAGATCGGAGAGGCGCGAGAGCACGGCGACGACGGCGTGGATCGCTGATGGTGAGTTGCGTTCGTCCTGATCTTGTGGCGTGGCGGCGAGTTTGCTTTTTGGAACCTGCACCTCAGAGACCCATGTCTTCAATATTTCTGTCTCGTGTGGCGGGAACTTATTTGCGAAGAAGCTGCTTTCTAGATGTTTTATTCGTGGTACGCCGCGCAAGGCAACGTGTTGTATGGTCTTGAGTTGCTTGGGGTCCCTCAGAATCTCGCGCACGTTGCTGACAATAGTTGAGGATGATGAGTTTTTCATTCCCATTCCGCTTGCCTGGCCAAAGTCCCAGGTTAACGATTCGGGTGCGGCCATTTTGGTGTTGGCTTGCGATATGTCCAGGCGACCGAAGATGAGGTTGAAGTAACACTCAACCATTCCAAGTCGACGTCAATGGCTGTCCTAATAACAAATAGGGCGTGCACCGTGCAGGTTACACATGTCAAAGAATCGCAGCGGCTTATCCGACGATGCCCCCGGGCGCCCCTGCGCTTCCAACCGTTCTTAGGGCTGAAGCTTGTTAAGTTAAGGGGCAGTGTGCTGTAAAAATTATGAAAGCTGGGCACTGTAGCTTATGCAACGCTTTTTCAGGGCACACGAGCTGAGCTGCTAGGCTAGCCCCCAGGCACTCATCGAGTTCAACTTGCCTTCGTTGGCCTGAAGCGTTCTCGTTCTAGCGCCAAACTTGCCAAGGTCCTTAGTCTTGTACCTGAGTAATGCTTGCCAGCACCGTCGACGACTCAGTTGGAGCCACAAATGTGCTTCATCGAGGTATTCTATGGAAGCTCAACTTATCCTGTTATGTGGCAGTCATTGGGGGATTCAGTGGGGAGTCAAGTGAATAAGGGGCGGTCACTAAGGCCGTATGTCTTTATATGGTGTGTCTTCTAACCCTTCTTCCTCAGAAGTTTTGCCGTACGCCCACTTCGAATACAGAAAATGCATATTTGCCAGACACAATCGACCCTGCCACCAACAATGTTTTATAATCTCTTGCGCAATTTTCTTCTTTGGTCTGTAGTGACACAGGGGATGCTCATCTTCTATGGATTGTGTTTAGCTTGCCAGCCTTACTCTTGTATCTTAAGCTGGGCATGACAGCTCTTTTTAAATCACTAGCAATCCCTCATCCTTGTCGTCGATACCGCACAATTCCTTAGCATCGTCACTGAAGAGAAGCTTGACAGTAGAAACAATAAGTTCCTCCAGTATTCCTGCAAGTTTCCTTCCATCTGTACCACCTAAAACAGCTTCCACGACAGGCCGCTGCTCATTCGGCACGTCATCGCGCAACGCCACGAAAAGGAGGCTTTCAAAAAGAATGCGGATATTCGCACCGGTCAAAACGGCTGCTGCACCGGGCACGGACCACTTCTAGTCACGTAACCTCCAACTGCACCACCCGCAACCACCAGCGCTTTACGCAGCCTCCATCGCCACCAAACTCAATACAACCACCCTACGTTAACGCCACGTTAAATTAAATAATTGCTCATCAAAATCAATCGATTTAGCATCAGAAATGAAGTCTAATCGCTTAAATCTTCTTTTTTTAGTGTTATAGCGATAGCGCAGGCTCTAAATTACTCTGTCCTAAGGCGCAGTGGCAGACTAACTATATTTAGCTCTTGGCGCTGACGACGGCGCCGTATAGACCAAATAGATATCAGAAAGGCACCAAAACACCACGCAAATAAGCAATTTAGGCCCTCAGAGAGTATAAAAAAGCTATACTTATAATAAATTAACGTTAAGAGAATTTGATTCCATTGCGAAGGGCAATCTAACGTTGCACCATACTGATTTGGTAGCAGGGCGTTAATTGCGCGTTAGGTCTGAAATGGGTCCGTGCCCGGTGCAGCAGCCGTTTTGACCGGTGCGAATATCCGCATTCTTCAAAAAAAGAAAGAATTAAGAAAAAGAAAACGCAAAAAACATACAACACCGGGTATTCGCTGGTCGTCACCGACCCAACTACTAATCCAGCCCTCAGCGGCTTGACTATGGGAGAGCGGACGGGATCCCGTATTTTCCGCTGGGTATGGTCGTATGTGACAGAATCTCTTCATCCGGCCATGATAAAGAAGAGAAATAATCTCAGAGGATAGACAGCTTTGATCATGTTGCTCAGGCTTGCGAGATCCCGACACAGTCTTCCATGTAGTAGCCGCTGTTTGTGTACTTCGAACTTGAGGCTCCTTCACATGATTGAACCAATTTCTTGTAGATGTTTCGGCTATATGCTATGACCCATCGGTTGTAAAAAGGGCCAGGTGAACCTCACCCACTATGAACTTGCACGGCAAAACAGGCCTATAGTAGCACTTGACCTTCGCGCAACATCTTAAGGGGTTGGTGAGCGTCTGAGCTCCACAGTCAAAGCTTGACAATAAGGACTTCGAACGATCCCAGCCCTACTGTTCCCTGTACTTGATAATTAGGTTTGTCACTAAGCTTGTCTCGCAGGCGGAGACATATGGGTTCCGGCAGATGGTCAACACGGGGTATTGCCCAAGCCTTCAGTCAATGGATCATCTGCATATTTAAGGACAAATCTGACTTCCAGCTTACTGGCGCGGCGCAGCTACATTATACTAGTTAGAGGCACGCGAGGCGAACTTTGGGTTGACAGCAGGGTTAGCCCTCAAGATAAGGGATTAGCAAACCACTTTAACAAACGACGGATAGGTAGGAAGGCAAGCAGGGGTAAGTGGCACTACACTGTCGACTAGGGAAATAATACTGCAAGATCGCTTGGCGATTTTGCACCAAATCTTCTAGCGCACTGTGTTGGCGTTAAATAACAGCCTCAATCAGCATCCCTTTCCCCTGTTTGTACACCCTAGTGCTCGCATCTATGAGCGCCTCCCTCAATTCTCTTACCGTTCCAGCCTGCTCCCCCTTCATCCAGCCATTCGACTCTTCAGTCTTGTTGGCCCATAGAACACTGGACCCCGCCGCAGCCTCTGCCAAGGCTGCGTAGTTGGGCGTGGGGCGAAAGGAAATATTGATCTCCTCATCGGAAGCCGAGGTGGCCATGCCATCGGGGTAGACAAGCTTTGCAGAATGCCGAGGTGCTTTCCAGCCTGGAAGGTTGAGTGAGTTTGGAACCACACAAAATGGTGAAGTAGGCCTACTTACCCCCGTTGTTTAAAACAATGGTGAGAATCGGTATCTCATACTTGCTCGCCACCCACAGCGCACTTGACGGGGACCCGCACAAGAAGCTACCGTCCCCAACGACATGGCAGACCATGCTGGGTTGTTCGCCTTTATCAACGTCAGACAGTGCCATCTTGACACCTAGCGCCCCGCCATTACTCCAACCTATTCCCGTACTACCGCAGTTGAGCCAGGTTCCTGGTTGACTCGGCTGGAGCTGATCATGGAGCTCCTGAGCCGCCGTAACAGCCTCCAGGACATAGGTTGTCGATTTCGGGAGACACAATTTCAATAGTCTGCCAATGTTGTCTGGGTCAAGTTTTTCATGGTCTTCTAGACGAGCTTTAGCTGTAATCTTGGCCAAGCGGGACCGGTGGGCTTCCGTTCGGGCTTCTCGCCGGGCACGGTATTTGGTGTCTTGGAGCGTTGCCGTGAGTGAGGCGTTCCTCTGTATATACCCGACCAGCTGCTTAATTGCAGTAAAGGCCTCTGCCTTCCAGCGGCCATGAGCTGGGAAGAAAGAAATCGCCATCTGCTGATTGAGGGGATCACTGTCGATGTGATATACCCTGGAACCTTGTGGGGGTGGATTGCGAGATGGGATCCAGGGAACATCACAATCAATGAGCAGGACGACATCGGAATCTTTGGTCAAGATGTCGAAGCTGAGACCCGGGAGTCTAAAGCCCTCGGAGGCAATATGGCTAGATGGGAAGCACATATCACTGCCGCCGGTATCTTGGACGCGGATGCCCGGGATCAAGTCAGCTAAGGCCACAAGCATATCCGGTACCCGACGATCGCGGCCAGAATACCCGGTGAGGATAAGTGGACGTTCTGCTTGTGCGAGAGCCATGGCAATATCGTGGAGCGCATTATCTGGAAGCGCCCCCGGGCCAACCGGACCCCACTGCTCTTGATCGAGCGAGTACTGTTTGATCTCTTCCGCCAGGACTTCCCTTGTACCAGCGAGATATACAGGACCCTTTGGAGCGCTCATGGCGAATTGAAGCGCACGCCCTACAGTCTGTTTGACGTTCAGTCCGCTGCGGATCTCTCCTGTATACCTACAATATTGGCGTAAAATGGCCTTCTGATCGTGGGGATCTTGAAGCCAGTGCTGGTACTCGGTGCGAGACCCGGGCATTTCTCCTGACTCTGTTATCGGTGAGAGCCCGGCAAAAAGAAGCATTGGAGCGCGGCCAATGCTGGCGTTGTGAACGCCTTGAGCGAGCGCCTGCGTGCCGACATCCACGTGAACTATGACTGCTTGGGGCCGTCCCGAGACTCGTGCATATCCATCAGCCATAGAGATTGCGGTCATCTCGGAAGGGCAGGTGATAATTCTGGGCCATGTATTAGGTCGCTCTCTTTTGCCTTTGACGATAGCCTCTATCAGAGATGGATGGTCGGAACCGAGGTTGACGAAGCATGCTGTGACACCAGCCTGAAAAATAGGTAGTTAGCGTGGCAGGAATTAGCAGGATAGCTAGACGAACTTCCCAAAGCGCTTCAAATAGGGCAAAGGCGGTCGTATATCTGTTTGAGACGTCAGTCGTAAACTATCGCATGACATACACGTGTGCATCTTCTGAACCCTTAGAAGCTGGTCACTCACGATTCGATCGTGTTTGGGGACGGTAGTTTGTCGCCGTCGTCCCAGAATGCAGGGCTTGGTCGTGACTTCGTTGCGGAAGTCACAAAGGAAATAGAGGGGCAGCATTTGCGGGACGAGCCCACGGAAGCAGCAAGGGGCAGGCCATTGGCCGCTGTCATTGTGCGAATCCGGCCCCATCGTCTGGCTGTAAGCGAAGCCAGAACCACTCGTCTGACCGGCGAATAATTCTGGACGACCATTCTGGCGGGAGAGGACATGGTGATGTGTTGAAGGAAAAGGAGCGGAGCAACGGGGCCCAACAGCACAGAGCGGGAGAGCCTGGGAACATGCTTACTGCATGAGTTAAATAGCCCAAACGCCGTATTCGAGATCCATTGGCCCATTGCTGAGTATGTCCGAACCAACATGCACGACCTGCCCTATTGAGCGCGCCAACACCGGTTACCGCTGGGATCAACATGAGCACAGATCAAAAATTGGAGGCCTGGGCAGTGTGAAGTCACAGGGCTAAATGTGAGTTCTCAGGTGAGTATCCAGATAGCGTTTTACTGGCACTTGTTGCTTTGATGATCAAAATTCGCTTTAGAAAACCGCAATTACGGTCCATCGTGTACGGTAATATTTCCTGTTGCACGACCTCCTATACGGGGAAGAAAGTAAAGCACAGTGGGCACCGCAATGACGTTTGCGCCTTGTGCCTCTGAATACGGCGGTACTACATAATACGTATGACAATATGTGGACTTGAATTCATTATGGTGATTGAGGTCTGTTCCAGAGCTAGGGAGGATCTGGATTGTCTAAGAAATGGAATGCGGTCAGCAGTCGAACATTAACAACGTTGCAGCTCGCTGGTATATCTCCCAGATACCCGATCCGCTCCAGCTTTGAGCGCAACATGGTTGCACTACTCAGAGCCCAGTGCCAAGAGACGACGCATCTAGTCCACAGATGCCGCCTTTGACACCTTCTTGCGTTGCCTCCGTTCGGTCCTGGTCGCCTTCCTAGAGAAGGCCTCACTGCCCTCGATAGAGGAGCCAACCTTGGGCAGGGGCAAGATCCCCTCCTTGACCAAATCTTGAGCTAGCCTGACCAAAAGACCATCACAGCCCTTGGCAGCCATCACATCAACTGAGACAGGAAACCATTCCTCGTGCTGGGTGATATCACTTCACTCGCTGACCTCCCTCACGGTGAAAATGCTGTCGGGTGCCTCGCTGAACGGGCTGATTCTGCTCGTTCCAAGCCCGGAGGCAGAAGAGGGGCCATTTAAATACTGGTCTCTAGTTGTCCTCGATGCCCAGGTGCGAGTGTACCGTAGGATGGCAGAGGAGCATTGGGCAGAGTCATTTGAGGCTGGAAGCATCTTGGAGTTGCACCACTCCTTGAAGACTGACTTGCTCGTGATGGCTTGACTTAGTGCGTCAGGACTCTGCTCATCTGCCCAATCCCATCGGGAAAACGACACTGGGTTTACGAAGGGAAACCGTTTGTCGTGGGCGGCTATCACACGATATCAGTCACTTGTCCGTGCCAATGCCTGGTAAGTGATGGCGAAGTGTTATTGGATCTGCTTACCGGCGTAACTTGCATAGAAACGTTCTCGCACAAGCGCCGCTTGCTCCTTTCCGATCAGCGTTGGGTATGTGAGGTTCATGAACTCCATCACTCTCTGCCCTCCAGCTTCAGAGGGAACAGATTCGTCCCATGCCGCCTCAAGATCAAGCGCTGTGACAGTGCCTCCCACGAACCTAGCCAGCTTCTCGGCAAAGTTCACCAGAATCGCGTCGCCGGTGCTCGAATTGGAGTCGTAAAACTCCATCGTGTAAATCTTTGTTGGGTACATGACGCCTTCGTGTCCGACAAAAGAAGTGTAGTTGTTCCCGTATAGCACCTTTTGAGCCTCATCCCATAGATACGGATCCCTCGTAACAAAGCCCGCTGTGTCGAGCCGCGTCGACAGAGGCATGACGTGGTCCAACGGCATAAGCCCGTGCGAAGGCCTGTTGCCAAAGACGGTGGTGGAGAATCCGTCCTGGAAAACGTCGTCGATAGATGTCCAGTTAGCGAAAAGCTCAGGCAGTGATGCCTCATCGATCACACTCTGCACGACTGTAACTGGCGCAAATCCGTAAATAGTGTTTACGGAGGACAAAGCAGACGGTCCCACCGAGATGGTCTCTGCGGTAAATGGGGAGATGAAGTAGTTAATGTCGTTGAGCAGAACAGAAAGTCCGTTGCCCGTCAGTTGTGCTGACACAACCAATAGGCCGGATAACAGAGACATCAGAAGAACCGACATTGAGGTGGATTGCCTGAGAATGGATCAGTTGTGAAATTTGGTCCAGGATGAGGCCCACCAGTCATCAAAAGATGGGAAACTGCTTTCATAGTCTCTGTCACGTTCACTACTAATGACAGCGGGCGCACAAAGGGTGGGTATGCAAAAAGTAAAAGGTGTATTGTGCTTACCCACTGCAATGTTTGCCTCTAATGGTCTTAGTTTTTGTGACTCTTTTCGTCACTGGGGTCTGAGATTTTGGTGCGCCTTC
Organism: Diaporthe capsici; assembly: GCA_013364905.1. NCBI lineage: Eukaryota > Fungi > Ascomycota > Sordariomycetes > Diaporthales > Diaporthaceae > Diaporthe > Diaporthe capsici. The sequence goes on from WNXA01000015.1 coordinate 913,037, forward strand.
CTACACATGCTCACTCAACTCGGATGCTGTGCTGCCTGGCAAGTCAGATCTTCAGGAGTAATGTCGCATTGTCTCCAAGTTCCGACAGGACATGGGATGGCATGTTCAGATGAACATATGTTTGGTGTTTGCTTTTGTAGGGCCTCCTATATTCTGTGTCCTGGTCAGATGGCCTCCGGGCAAACTTGATATACTGTATTAGATCTCGAGACTAGAACACGGTCTATTTCGGGGTTTGCCAAGTGCGTCGCCCAGCATCACGAGTCGTACTTTGGGTACGGTATTTTCGAAAGGACCGGCCAGGCCGCATGAAGCCGGCAGTTTTCCAAAGCGGAATGCTCACAAAGTCCGGAGCCATGTGGTCTAGACAACATTCCACACCAATGCATTGGATTCTTGTAGTTTGCTTTCAACTTGTGTCTCCCCAACTCTCAACCGTTGGGGCTTGCCTTGTCTTTGGAATGAATATGGGTGGCACTTTTCACATCACAGTGGTTCCTTTGGGACAAGTGCATCATGAAGTACTCAATATCTTGTGATTGACGTGCTCATCCAAGGCTAGTCTATAATGTGGGAGCTCGGAAGTTGTATCACCAATTGTCCGACCTGTTGTCACCTGGTTTTTGCAGCACAAGCTGCACAGATTCGTCATCTGTCCTTGGGGTTGACACAAACTTCCAGCTTTCGGGATGCCTTTCACATCCCGGGCAGTAGTTCCAGTTCGGAGTCTGGGCACTGAGCCATTTCGTGGCCGCCCAGTTCAAGCACTTCCAGAATGCTGATAACAGCACCATATCCGCGATGACAATGGATACCACCATCGAAAATCTTTCCTTTTGCTTTGGGACGGAGCACACATACTGCAGCGAGAGCTGCGCCGCTGTTGAATTCAAAGGCGCCATCTCGTCTTTGAAAGTATCCACGGCCTTTTTATTCGAGACCCCAAGGACGGAAACGTTCCTTTGGGATAGCAAATACGTGATAGAATTGCCATCCGTTAGTGGGCTGGCGCTGCCCAGATCTAGCAGAATAGAAGAGTAAAAGGCCTTTGCGAAACCATCGATCGCGGAGGCGAGTCCTGTGTCGTTCATTTGAGAAATAGGAATCGGGTCCCAGTTGTTCTCGTTGACTACCATGTAGATCAAGGAGTCTTCGGCGTAGAACTTTCCAGTCGCATAGAAGAAGTCCTTGGAGCTGACGTTTGAAGCACTGGTGCTGTTGTGGAATAAAGCTGAAGCGCCACGGTTAGTCAGTCGTTGGTGTCCCCAGGAAAACAAAGTCAGAGCTCAATGCTTACTGAAATCCCCGCTGTCGTATCGTATGTCTGGCTGATCATCATTTCCCGGTACGTATTCTGTGCCCAAAAACTCTGCGAGTGAATACCACGTACGATCTCTAAATCGTGTAAATTAGTACAAGACAAATGCTGCATTGCTAATTGATTGCACGGGATGCTTACAATAGTATGGATCCCCACCACTGGCTGGAATCAGTGCGATTGTCAAGACTCAGGAAATTCCTGACAATGCCGGAAGACTGTTGAAACTGGACCTGGAATGAGGCTGTCACTGGCGAGGTAGGACTAGGGATGACGCAAGACACATTGGCCTAGTACAGAGAGTCCGTCAGTCACGGTATTTCGGGGCACCATCATCAGCCGGATAGGACCACTTACTGCAGCATTGGTGTCGCCCCACGTCCAGGAGTTGCCAGATGTCACAGACGTGTCCTTCCTGGCAGGATAGATCTGTATGGTCCCCACCTCGCAATCCTGCAGGGTGCTGTTGAGGTACGGTGCACCTGGTGCTTGTATCGTCTTATTGTTCTTGTCTTGCTGAGCAAGGGATATCAAGGTATAGGAGAAGCCCATATGCGTTGTCATATAGCTCGAGCCCAACATCAATGCTTGAGATTGACACGATGCTTCGAGGTTGCTCAGCCATGAGAAGGGCGCCTTTTGGAACCAGAGTTTGTGCTCGGCAGTCCCGGCAGTCCCGTTGGGATTCGTAGTGTAGACCGCTCTGTTGTGTGTTAGCAATAGACAATCTAGAAACACGGACTATCGAAAAGGATGCTTACTCGAGGGTATAACCACTTGTCCCGATATTAATTACTGTGAACAAAACTGTAGCACATATGCACCCTATAACCGCAGCCCATGTGAACCATCGGAACGGATACGGACGGGAGAGTCCGTACTCGAAGAAAGACTCATGGCGTGGAGGCATGATTTACGTCTCGTTCATTACTCCGTCTAAGGAGACCAGACTCCAAAATACGCGGGATGGAAAACAAACAGAGGATGCAGGTGTTCTCGACTAGATATGTATTTCACGCTCCCGCGCGCACATCGCACGTTTTCATTTTGTTCTTTTTAAAACAGCTTCCGATGGCTTGGGCCATCCATGGCGGGGAGGCTGAGCAGCGTTGCATCATTAGAGGCTGCAGTTCGTAGTGCCAAACAGGGAAGCCTGAAATAGCGGCCAATAGGTGAGAGATGAGTAGCGCGGCTTGTCAGCTTCCGGGGACATGTTGCCATGGTGCGTCTTATCTCCTACAAGATAACACTGACGCCCGGGGTGGTATTCTAGGCTTCAGCATTGAGATCCATCTGACATGCAGTAGTTGGATCTACGCAGGCGCCAGCGCGTTTTGCCCACAACCTAGACTACATGGGCGATAACCCCCGGACATAGCAGGGCGGCTAGCTCCCGATCGCGACCTGAAGATCGGCCGCAGGCACCTGTGACCAAGACGGTGCAAGCTCATGGGCGTCGTTCGCTTCCATTGCCACATACTGGGTCGCGGATGGCGCCTGTACTGCTATCAGACCTGTCACCGCGCCTGCAGATTGATACCGTTCCGATTCGCCACTTCAATATACTTCCGAGCAGGTGGTAAGCTTATAATGTAAGTAGTCAATTCATCCACTAGGATTCCCTGTTGGGAGCTTGCGGCGTACCCTGTCACTCGCCGGATTAGAAACGATGGAGACACGATGCAGATATATAACTCGAGCAGCACTGATCATTGAGCTCTTACTCTAGAGGCTTATCGCCATGCACTAAAGAATGCTCGCGCGCAGTGCTTCCTGGATAGATGCTATCGACAGGAAAACACACATTGTACCGATTTCCAGTAGTAAGTACCCTTGAAGCCCCTGAAAACGCCACCAATTCCCAAAGTCCGTCCAATGCAGAGGGAGTTGTGGTGTTACCCGCCCCTTCCCCCCGTATACCCGTATGTGTGATCTCGTCGTGGATCACGGTGGGCATCCCACGTCCTCCTCGTGGCCTCCTCTATCCTTGCGTGCTCGTAGCATTATCCTGGCGTAGGACTCAGCAGGGACCTCTCCCTCCTGCCGACTTTCTCTACCGGCGCTGGACACTGTCCAGATGGGCTGGTCTGCCGTCTAATATGCATGCGAGACCCCCAAATCGCTTCCATCTGAGGACTGACATGTTGGGCTGAGCCCATCTTGTCGTCTCAGAAGAGCCCATTCTCTATTATTTCCCCTCTCCCCTTCTTTCCACTCTCACGTTAGTATCCTGGAAATAAGTTGCCGCGTGGCCGCCATTTGCTCTGCCTGCGCCTTCCCATTAATCCTGTCCTTGGCATTGCCGGCCTTCTCGGTCGGTATGTAGAAGTCGTACCGGTCCGGGAACAGGATGATGTTCGCCAGCCGGACCACCTCGGCCTCGCCCTCGGTGCTGCGTTTCTTCTCCGCGATGGCGCCCGCGTTGCTGCTGTCGAGCTCCATCTTGTCCGCCTCTCCTCCTCGTCCTCCTCCCTCTGCCGCCGTCTCAGACGGCTCCGGCGTGACGGCCCGTGTGCCGGGCCGGGTCATGACCTTGGACCCGTCGCTGGACAGCTCCCACGGCGCGAGGCCCATGGCCCTCAGCCCGCGGTCCCCGCCGACGGCGGCGATCTCTTCCTTCCCTGGCCGCCCCTCGTGCGGCGCCTCGCTGCCCACCGAGCCGCTCCCCGCCGTGTCGAAATCAGGCCCCGGCTGTCCCAGCAGGAAGGCCTTGCGCTGGCGTGCGAGAAAGAGTGCGTTGGTTTGCGTGAGCGGGCAGGCGGGCGTGTATACCAGCATCGACGGGGCGGGTGTTTCTGGCCCGGGAGTGCCTGGTTTCGACGCTGCGGTGGTCATGATGCTGTATGCCTCGTCGCAGTGCCAGATGACGTAGTCGCCAGCCTGCAGGGTGGGGATCTCGACGAGGGAGCGGCGGAGGCGAAGGTGCGGGTGCCACAGTTCGGTGATGCGCTGGGCGTGGCCTGGCACAGCACCGTGGATGATCGTGGTCTGCTCGCTGTCAAGGGTCCAGTTGTCTGCGTCGAGGAAGGCGTCCCACTCGGCGAGCACCTCAGGCGAGGAGCCCTCCTCGTCGTAGCCGCTGGTCGGCGGTTTCGTCTTGGCGCTGAAAAAGGGCCTGAGCAGCAGGTAGGCCATGACGAGCTTGGGGGAGGGCAGGACTCGGATGCTGGCGGGCTCACCGGACGTCAGGGCGAGGATGCCCTGGAACATTCGGAAGATGGAACACACGCCAGCGCCATTGTACAGGTCCTGCGTGACGTTGATGCGCCCAGAAGGGTCCCAGGGGTCGAGAGACTCCCACTCGCCGCGGAAGACGGCGTCGTAAGCGCCACCGCGGCCGTAGCCATCCGGCTCCCACCGCTCGAGACTGCCGTTGTCAACCTGGGCAATGAGGGTCGAGGCGGAACTGGAAGTGAGGCTGTCGGCGGCCGAGTTGCCGTTGACCTGGGGGAGGGCGGCGTTGGAGCCCAAGATGGTGCCGTCGTGGATCCGGAGCCGGTCGGCGTAGGAGATGGGGAAGCGGGTGGCTATGCGCGAGACGTCTGCATCGATGCCCTTGGTCTCCCAGAAGGTCATGGACCACTGCTGCACACGCAGGACGGACGGGTGGGCACGGATGGCGCACTGGGCCGGGGTCCAGAAGAGGTCGAAGCAGGTGGGATCCTGGGGGATGGTGGGCTTGATGTGGTCCCTGTTGTGGGTGATGTAGTCCCTGGTCTGCTGGATCCAGTTCTCGGTCTGGGTCTGGCTGACGACGCCCCTGATGACGGCGACGCCATATCGCTTGAGGTCGCGCTCGAACGAGGTGACGCTGGCGGCGTTGTCGATGTCGGCAAAGTCGATGATGGGGATCAGATCATTGCCGCGCGACTGGATGTGGGCGATCTCGTCGCGCAGGGCGGCCAGGAGACGGCGCCACGAGGCCTCGATGGCCTGCTCCTTGTCCTGGATGAGCCTGCGCTTGATGTTGGCGAAGCGGTTGGGCAGGGGGATGGGCTCGGCGCCGTAAAAGGACTGCACAGGCGGCTCCATGCTGGCGACTCTCGCAAAGGCCTTCCTGCTGCCGATGCTGCCTGAGGGCTTGGAAATGCGGTGCTGCGAGTGCGATTTGTGGTGATTTGTCCCGGGAGGAGGCGTGCTGGATGCTGAGGGGGCGTTGGATGAGACAGAGACGGTGGGTTTTGGCCCGGCTTCCGAGGGGGCGGTCTTGGCAGCGACCATCTTGACGGCAGCCGTCAGGTTCTTGGTGCTGAAGACGGTTGTGGTATTACCACTACTGCGGCTGCTCCTGCGAATGGGAGCCCTTGGCCTGGGCCCGGATATCCTCACGGTCGTGGTGATGCGCGTTGTCCGGCCGCCTGGGGAAGGAGTAGACGACGAAGACGAGGACGAGCTGTTGCCGGCTGAGAGCACATTTGCATGTGCTGCAGCATTTGTTGCCTGACCTATGCCGGGATTTGATGCTGCTGCTGCTGCTGCTGTTGTGCCTGGACTCGGGCTTGAGCAAACACCTCCAGCTGTGTCGGCTGCCTGTGCAGCAAAATGAGTGACATGCATCGTGGAATAGCAGTCGGGGAATATTTTTTGGGGAAACCAGGAACCTAATAAGCAAAGCTGGGGAACGGGGCTGGCGTGCAGATGGGGCCCGGACGGAGCTGGAAGCCGGAGCTGGAGTTGGAGCACTGCTGGGCTCGTGTGGCTTGCTGCTGCTTGCTGCTTGCTGCTCGCTGCTCCCGCTTGCAGCCTGTCTCCTCCGTCGGTCAGTCAGTCAGTCAGTTCCACAACAATCCACAGCAGTCACAGTAGCTTACAGTCCTCCGGGGCTGGCTACGTTGCGTCGCGTGAGTTGGGCGGGCTGCAGACAGACACAGCCAGCCGTTGATGCTTGCTGCCGCCGCCGCTGCTTGCTGCTGCTTGTGCTCGCTGCCGAGGGATGGTGCTCCACACCTCCTCGAGATATAATTCCTTCCCCTCCTGTTTGATCCACCGGAGCCCTCTTAGTCTTGCTTCTCTGGCTGCTTCTGCACAGAAAATCAAGCAGGCAGAAGATCCCTTTCCTTCGGGACTCTTCACCTCGTGCCCAGATACTTGGCCTCTCCACCCGGAATTGCGCGCCACCAAGATCTGCTTCTGCTCCCTGCTTTGCTCCTTGCTTGGGCGTCTGCTTGTTTGGGGCCGCCCTCCTGCGACGAGAATACCTCTTCCGTCCTTGAAACAATAGTACAATAATACTACTACACCAGCAGCAGAGATAACGCGGGGTAGAGAATCCGGGGTTGTCGCTGGGTCCGGGCTGCTAATCCCGCGTGACTTTGTCACTCCACGGCGCTGCCAGAATTGGCAACTCGATCCCGGCGGAAGCGATTGTGGGTGCCAGGATGTTTGCTGCAGTACGGGGCCGAGGCCAGAGGAAATGGGAGATTGGCCCCAGTTGTCCGCGTCCTGCGTAAAGTGCCGAGACTTGTGTTCCTGTCTCCGTGGTCGGGCCAGGTTAGACGCTTCGGAGCTGGGCCGCCGGTGTCTCGTGGATTTCCTAATCGGGCCAGTCGTGATCGTTGCGTGATGCTCCTGGGTTGTGATGACGGTGCCTGGAAGGAAGGCCGTGTGCTGTTAGGGTCCTTGCTGGTGTTGATCATGGGGTCAAAGATGATCCCCTGAGTTGGAAGTCGATTGGGGGGGATTGGCTGGATGGTCGATGATGAGCCGCCTCAAGGTGACAAGACAGACGAGACAAAAAACTGTTGTGCGATGGGGGGCTCTGTCCCGGATGCAGCCAGGGCCCGGTGCTTCAAGGTTGCTTCTGCTTGTTGGCTCCGACGAGGTGGATGTTCCGACGTGGGGGTAAAAGACCATCAACCATCACCAGCTGACGATGATCTCACGGCAAGGAGGGCATCGCCTCTATTTAAGCGTTCCAACAGCATCAGGAGTGGGACCTGTCATGATGCGGCCTGCATCTTATCCAAGATCACATCACCGATCTGGAGGGGCCCAGAGGACGGACGACTACATGGCGGATAAGGGGGCCCTCACAGCCAGGCAGGTTGCCCCTGATATCCGGCTGCGACCCGGGACGCGGATCCGCAGGGCAACAGACAGGCAATGTCCCTAACACAAGCTACTTTGCCAGGCATGACTGGCCATTTCCAGGACACTTTCAGAGTCGGGGACTAATTCCCACGATGCCGTCGTGCCGGGCTGCAAGAAGGGAAACATAGGACGACGGTTTGACGGGCCCGACATGTGGTTTCAGGGGCCACCACAACCCTTTAGCCCCACCACCCTACGGCCCGCCAGCCCGTTGGACCGGGGCAGCATGAGCCCAAGAGTCGCCTTGGCTTTCTCGCTCCGTCTTCCCATAGGCCCGACGATGGAGTGTGGGGGGAGGGTGGCTGCGCTGGGCCGGATGCCATTGGCTGGTGTGCTGTAAGTCGAATATGCGACGCTTGTTCCTTCTCAGTCAGGCTTTGTTTGCTGAGATAGGCCTGGGACTGTCACCGTGTGTCCGTTGCAACCAAGATGCAGCGGGTCCTGGTCCTGCTGTCAAACGAGCAATCTAATCCCAGATCACATGTACATCGATACTTATTGCACTAATACTGCGTAGAGTGTGGACATGCCACTCCGTCGGATTATTGTCCAGCCTGCCTGCCCCCGCCGCGGGTGCTGGATACGCGTGTACTTTGTGCTGCCACCACTCGCACTCACTGATCAGTCAGGCTCGGTCCCAGATAATGCCAAACATACGGAGGCGGGCTTCCCGTGCGCCGTTACTGTGGTTCGTCCCCTCGGGACTGATAGTCTGCGCCGGCAGAATTCATGGAAAAACATGTCAGAGATTGAGTTCCTCCAATCGGCCCTGGGCTCGATATTGCTACACATGCGCCATGCGCAATCGACAGTGGGTTTGAATCTGTGGACAAGCTGCATCATCTTTGGTCCCGGGGTGCCCGCTGGTGACTGACCCTGGGAGAGTGTCGGCCATGCAATACAATACAACTCGAATACGCAAGCACCCAACACCGAGAGACGAGCAGATGCTGCCAGGGTCAGCCGATTTGTCGCAGGGATCGATCGAGTGGGCAGTGGGCACTAGGGAGAAAGCAGCGGTCCAGACGGCCCCCTTCCCAGGCTACGAGTCTACAGTACGGAGTACCTGTCCAAGAGAGCCGTCGGATCTTCAGCACTTCAGACACTGACAAGCCTGCCACGCCTGCAAGCCGCCATGCCGCCCTGGCAGGCCTGCAGACCTGCAGGCTTGGTCCGGGAGAATAGCGGCTAAAGTCCTTGCAGCTGTCTCCCCACGGTCCCACCCACCGGGTCAAAATTCCCGATCTCCAATGCCCATCTTCATGTTCATCCTTATCCTCGCCCGCCCTTGCCCTTGCCCTTGCTCTCGCCCTCGTGCCCTCATTGAGCCGGCATCCACGCAACACTTACTAAATTCACACACATACACCAGCAGCCTGCAGAAGCACTCGCACTCCCTCCACGGCACTGTCCCGGATCTTGTCCGCAATCTTCCGACTGACACTCACGAATGCGGCTCGCTGCGACCTGGATGGGCATCTCCTACTGCTCCCCCAGCGTCGGGTAGGCTTCTGCAGCCCTTCCGCCCCATCCTGGCCCCATCTGACATGCCTCGACCAAACTTTTGAAGCCCGCCACCAAGCAGCCTAAAGGCAAGCCGCGTGGTGCCAAATCCCCGATTGGGGCCTTGTGTCTGAACAACGTGCGGCGGCAGCATCACAAGCCGCAGGCCAAGGGACACACGGCTTTGGTCTTGGTTCTCCCACGCACGGCACACCAGCTGCACATGTGGGGGGAATGTGGGAGGTTCGGGGCAGCAGTGCAAGTTGGCTTGGTAGCATTCACGGTATTCTAGAAAACCCACGAACATGTGCCGCCTACTCTAAATTGTGCGGCCGTATGGGCTGTCTCGTCACGCCTTATCACCCCATCAGCTAAATTACTTTGCCCAGCCCAGCACAGCGCCAATATGTCTCCCGGCTCGCAGCGGCAGAACGGCTGCTGCGTGTCTGTGTCGCACTTGTGTCAGACAAGATCGACGTCGCCACTCCCGTCTATGCCGCTGCAAATATTAAAGTTTGAGGTTTGCGGCTCACTGGGCCGCCCCCAGGGCAGAAGTTCTGGACCGCGTTCGCCCCGTGCCAGTGGGCTGAAGAGGCAAAAAAGGCAGAACCAACCCCCCTCCACCTCCCAAACCTGGCGCCCAATAGCACACCAGAGTCTTGTTTTCGGCACTCCGCGCCGCTATCTGGGTCTTGGCGCATTTCCGCACAGGATCTAGGGTCTTCTGCCGCTGTGCCGGCAGCCTCTCCATGCGTGCCCTCGCTGTCGTGCATTCCCGTAAGGCGATATGATGCCAGCCCGCTCTGCCGCGCCCGCCTCCATGGGACTGCTCCCAGGGCTCCAGGGCTGATCAGCGGTCAATCAGGCATAGTTTGGAATCAATCATCAGATGAACGTTACCTGCAACAGAGTGCCATCCCACACCAGGTTTCATATTGACTGCCTCACCGACGGAACAGTTCGTCGGAGTTCCGTCGCATATCTTGCATCGCGACGTCGTGATCGGTCGGGGGGGCTTACAAATTTGTGTTTTGGTTTTCTTTCCTTTGCCCGTCATTCTCAGCGCTCAGCTAATATTCTGCCAATGTAGATCTGGCCTCGAACCGGCGACCAGCTTTGAGCCGAAATAAGCATACTCATAAAGGCCTGCAAATTAAGCGTCGGGTGCAGCTGCGCGTCTAGTGATGAGAGAGGGCGCGATGATTTTGCCAGCCGGGCGACAGCCTCGTCGGATAGAAGCAGAACGTGGTCGCGTGTCCTCTTGATTAATCCAGTCTCTGCCAAATTACTCCGTATAGGACAGACCGTGCACCTAATACGCTATGGCTGTGATGTGGCTGGGCCATGTGAGCAGCTTGCTCTGGCACCGGGTCATTCTTCTTCGGGCCAGTTTGTTCGGCATGATGAGCAGGGCATTTGTGAAGAGCATATTGACCCGAAAGCTGCCACATGATACAAGAGCATCCGCATGACATCGACTTACCTTCCAAGGTTCTGTTTTCTGCTATTCTGAGGACTTGAGGCTTTGCCAGAATCGGCGGTGGGATTTTGATGGGCGTTTCCGACGCCCATGTCGTCGAAAGGCAGTCGTCACCCGGGTGCCGATGTTGGCATCTTTGGCCCAGAGAATCAGTGTCTCTGTCTCGGCTTCACTGTCCAGCCATCAGAGGTGCTTCCCTCCAGCAAGTTTTCCCCAAGGTGCTGTTGTAATGGTTGTCTATCCTCTTTCTTCTATGCCGTGCGCAAGTGCCATATTTGGTCCCAACCTTTCAGTCCAGACTTCCTGAATTGCAACTGTAGTCTTTGTCTATTTGTGGCTGAGGCGGACAAAGACACGCTAATAAGATGAGCAAACAACGGCTTGAGACGTTGGGGTCAAAGCATTCGGACATGGCATTGTGACAAGGACTGGAAGAGATACTAAGTAAAGACGAGATACAACGGCGTTTTTTTTTTCATTATAGTTGTGCTATTCTTAGGCATACTCTTTCAAAGTCGCTTCTCTGTCAAGCATAAGCACCGCCCACCGCCTCAATTCAGGCCTGCTATCCGTTGATCCCCTTCGAACACCCCATCATATCTCGCCAAAACCAACAGAACCATGTCACGTCATTTGCGAAATAGCTCCTCATCTTCTTGTCTTAACCCGAAGGAACCAAGATCTGATGACTCTCCCGCCCCGAGCAATGCTCGGTTTTCCACGCGCGTCCGAACACTTCTCGAAGGCGTGTCACCTTTGAAAGTCCCGACTGTTACCCCTGAGCCTAAAACCCCCAAGCGTAAGAAATCTCCAGGAAGGAAGGAAAAGAACCTGACACCTATTGGAGACCCTAAAGTCATCCGTCGACTCGCCAAACTAAAGTCTCTCCCACCTATCTCACCAAGGGGGCGCCGTTTCGCGAACGACGTACGCGACGGAACTTTCGCATACGCAGATGTCGCTGGTGAGGGGCTTTCCCGGTTCCTGCAGGATGGCCTGCCAAACTATGAGGTATTCTTTGGAATTACCATGGCAAATAGCCTCAGATACAACATCGAGGTGCTGTATCGCGCCGACCCGACAGAGATGAGGGAGAAAATTTTTCATCGTTGCGATAAATATGAACCAGTCGACAAGTGGAGCGCCGAGGAGAAAAGCAAGGTCTCCAGGTATCCGATGGCGATCCGGACATCTGGCGTGGCTCTGGTCAAGCCAATAAAGCAGCACGTCAATGCCAGAGGCAAATTCGAGGCCAATTCGCCAATGGGGTCGAGGAAAAAAAAGAAAGACTCACCAGAAGTCCTGTGGATGCGAGAGAAAATGGCCGCCATTTCCAGTGCCAGTGGAGGAACGTTGCCTATTTCTCTTCCACCTTTGGACATGTCAGGCTACAAGGACGCAATGGAGAGCTCTTGTGGAGATCGTCTCCTGACAAACAACCCTGCGCCGGCCGACCAGCTGGATTCGAAAGACTGGTCCTCAAGCTCAGATGGGTGGACCACGTCAAGTTCCCAGTCTTCGGATTTTGATTCTGACTCTGACGAGGAGGACTGGACAGAGGAGGACAAAGTACTCCGCGAGATGTTTCCCCATGCCAGATACAGACAGATGTAGGTCCTTGGTGCACAAGAAGGGGAGCGTACTTTTGTTTCCTCACCTCTCCGGTATATATCATTTCTCCTTAATGTACAACCGCCTGCTTGTGTCCTTAATATCTTGATATTGTTACCTCCAAGGTGGAATTCTCTGTATACCTTGATACCCGGGTCTGCTTTTCTCTACCGCAACGGGAATTATTGATACTGTTGAAGACATCAAAGCATAGTCCAGCCGCTTTAGATTGAATAATAATGCACTGATCTTGCTTGTTCTCCTAGCAAACCACTGTCCTACAACTGTGCACAGATTCCGAAAACGACGGACACTTTGGCAACAAACGTAGCCGAGAATGTGAAAGGAGGCTCAACTAGATACAATATCAGATGAACCGCAGGGCAGATTTGAACTTTAGAATGTTATGCATAGACGGAGGTCCAGATGGCATTAGAGTCGCATAATTAGCTGTTGTTCAGAAAACTAACTTGCCCGGGTCCGAGGTGAAGAGGTGTAGACGAGAATACAGACTGAGATAGATGTTCCCGGGAAATCGCATTTTTCGCACTTGATATACCGCCAGCTCGATAGGCGCAACAGCGTTCTAAGATCTCATCCAAGTCGGTCAACGGTGTATCCAGCCAAGTAGCCGACTTCCAGGCACAGGCTATTTGCCCTCGATCAAGGATGTGCCCGGGGTGTTTCCCCGCCGTGCTTCCCCGCAAACAACTGCCGTAGATTTTTTTATGTGGTAGAGATGGCCACCTATTAGCCTCGTTGGGGATGGTGGAGTTCAAGCCTCTGATCAATAAGCAGCGTGTTGCTGGAGATGAGCAGCGCCATGAAACAACGATAGATCAGACTCCAGTCGCTGTAGATATCATTGCGTCACAAATACTTCCCCTCTTGAAAAGTTCTGGCAATCCCTCTTTAGCCACACAATTTCATTTCTCAATGCAACGCCCTTTTTGTACGGACTTTTTGATTCGTGCGTGAAAGTGAGCCTACGAAACGTCTTCATCCTGCGTGTCGTTACACGCGCAAACCGACTTATGATGGACCCAGAGAAGGCTCCAACACCGGAAGTGGGCTCAGAAAATGATAGCTTCAAGCCCGAGCAGACACATGTTGAGGAGTTGAGGCGAGAACAGACCCACGTCGACATCGACCCTGCCGTGCACAGAAAGCTGAATCGGAAGTTCGACCTCCATGTGATTCCGTTCCTTTTCGGCATATGGTACGACTCCTACAAAATGTTACGTTTGCGCTGCATGAAGTCTTCCGGGTGACTGATAATCTTAAAGGCTTCTCGCCTTCATTGACAGATCCAACATCGGCAATGCGAAGATCGACGGGCTGACACAGGACCTGGGGATAGCGACGGGCACCAAATTCAACATTGCTCTGCTCGTCTTCTACATCCCCTACATCCTCGTTGACGTACCCAGCAACTGGATCATCAAGCGCATCCGGGCTGGCATCTACTTACCCGCCCTGATCACGGCGTGGGGGCTCGTGAGCACCTTTCTTGGCTTCACCAAGTCGTTTGGGGGCCTGGTCGCCGCACGACTCTTCCTCGGCGCCTTCGAGGGCGGCCTTCTGGGCGGCATCATTGTCTACCTGGCAATGTTCTATCGCCGGCACGAGATGCTTTGGAGGATGGGCATGTTCTACTGCGCGGCTCCACTCTCTGGCGCATTTGGTGGGCTTCTCGCGACGGGACTAGCAACTATTCGGTACAATGGATACAACCGATGGCCGTGGATCTTTTTCAGTAGGTTCCCTGATAAGTCTATGTCTTAACATGCAATGCTCACTCGTGCACACCATACTGATTACATACTTTGCCCCAACCTAGTCGAGGGCATCATAACGACAGTCTTTGGGATCATATGTTTCTTCTTCATGCCACACACACCGGCTGACGCCAAGTTCCTCACCGAGGAGGAGCGGGTTATCGCCATGGCGCGCTTGAAAGAGGATGCACACGGCGCTACAAGTGTTGCTGATGTAAACGAGGAGAGGTTCGACTGGCATTGGGTCAGGATGGCATTCAAAGCTCCGCAGACTTGGTTCTCGTCACTGATCTGGTTCTTCCTCTTGGTACCGCTCTATGTAAGACCCGCACAACCAATGCTCGGCCTGGTCCTCCTAACACCATGCAACCCTCTGTTATGTTTATGCTAACAAAAGAATTGCAGAGCTTCTCCCTGTTCCTTCCCACCATCATTACCGGCCTGGGATACACCAACCCCACGACCGCGCAACTGTTCACCGTGCCGCCAAACCTGGCCGCATTCGTGGCAGTGCTGTTGACATCACTGCTGTCAGACAGGATCAGGGCTAGGGGGCCTATAATGGGTGCTGGAAATGTGCTAGCAATAGCAGGCTATATTATGCTGCTGGTAGCCAAGCGTGCCCAGGTTCGGTACGGTGGGACATTCCTGGTCGCGGTTGGGGTGTATCCGTGCAGTGCAATGATAATGGTAAGTGGCCATGTCCTTGTCCCGGCACTCCTGTTATTCTACCTAGCAGTGCTGACTTTGTCTCCTCACCTTTTTATAGGGGTGGCTGTCGAACAACCTCGCACCCCACTACGTCCGCGCGACAGGCGTAGGCTTCATGATAGCTCTCGCCAACTGCGCTGCGTTTCCAGCAACCTTCATATACCTTGCCAAGGATGCTCCAAACTACACTCTTGGTCACTCGGTATCTTTGGGGGCCCTCGTGTTGTGCCTGCTCACTGTTTGTGCACAGATGGCTTATTGTCGCTGGGAGAATGGCAAGAGGGAGGGTGGCAACCGGGATTACAGGATCAACGGTGAAGACGATCCTTATTTGTTGGGGCATAGGCATCCTGCCTTCAGATATACACTGTAATCGTGTGGGATCTTGCTGGAACACACCTAGCAATATTCGCCCCCCACACACACAATTGCTCCTCAAGCTCGAAGCCGTCTTCGCTTTGAATCCTGTTACAGTGTGAAGACCGAGGTTTATCAGTCTCCAAAGCTCTTTTCCATGCTACGCCTTTACTCCTCGGCTGCCAATCCAGCAACGGCCTGAATATACCATGTTTCGCATCCTCCTAGTCAGCGACCCCAACAAGCCCTTGATGCACTGTTACGAAAGGCCCGAGGAGATTACCGACGGCTTGAAATGCTTTTGATATCGCTCGAAGTCGAAGACCCCCTCTTCAAGCTCCGGGCTGTCAGCTTCTCCAGCCCAGCAGAATATCTTTGACGCAAGTATCCTGTGACCTTCCTCGAGCTCGACCTCGCAGTCGCAAATCTTGTAAGCCCTCGTCTCGTACTCCTGGAGGTGAAGGAGGTGTGAGGGGTCATCCGTGTGCCACACAGTTCCTGCCACCACACCGTGCTCGTCCGGGACGACAGTTGGATATATGCCCCACATCTTGACCCTAAATCCTCTGACGAGACCGCGTCGAATGCGAGGCGGATTCGCAAGCTGAGCCACAGTTTGAAGTACTTGTGCATCCATGAGCGACCCGTAGAAAAATACGTGACAAGGTTTGAAAGGCAGCTCCATTTCTGGCACATCGGGGCGTGAAGCGTTTGCACGGTCCACCGCAGCGAACCTGGCGGCCATAGCGGCGCGGCCCGAGATGCTCTTCGATGATGGCTCATCACGGGGGTGATATGACGGTCGGCTCACTGACAAGGGGGTATTTCGCAGGTTAGTTGCCAACGGTTGAGGCAATGGAGGGGCTGGTGGTGGTGAAAGTGGTTTGCCAGCGGCGCTCGGTTCAGTGCGGTGTGGGTTATCCGCCATTATGCGGATGCGCCACCGTATCAACTGTGATACGAGATCTCGAGCTAGAAATTGAGGTAAAGAATTCTTGACGGGTCGTTTGTTCCGAGTGTTGTACGCCCAGATCGCCGGCGTGATTGCTGCCTGATGCGTACGCAGTTGGTTGACTGGACGGTTGCATGTAGATTGGACACCATGCACTAAGACTCGGGCTTGACCGGGGTGAGCTAGGGCTACTATTTATAAATGTGGAGATTCGTATAAACTAAAACAGAGGATATATAGATATATACTATAGCTAGCGTGTAATTAATGCCCTGCTACTAAATTAATATAAGATAATATTAAATTAACTTTAATAATAATATTATTATTACCTTTATTATAAGTAGCTTTTTTAATATTTTTTAAGGTTATAAATTAATTAATTATATTCTTTTAAATTTAATTATATAATATATTATCTTATATTTAATATATATAAATTATAATTTTCTTTTAAATACCTTTTTTATTATTATTATTATTAATAAAGTTCTTAATAATTAAAATTACTTATAATAATTAATTAATATTTCTTATAGCTTTTATATATTATTTTTTTATTATTAACTTTATTTTTAAAGGTAAAAGTATTAATAAAGTTATAATAAAAGATATTATAATACTTAAAGGCCTTTTTTACTTTAAGAATTATTAAATTAATTACTTTATAAGCCTTATTATTAATTATTAATTTTAATAAATAATATTTTATTAAATATTATTATTTTAAATATCTTCTTTATTTAAAGATTTAAAGGTTTTATTATTTTATTTAAATATTAAATTAATATATTATATAAAAATTATTATTATTTTTATTTTATTACTTACTTTATTACTTAAACTTATAATAATTAATATTATTTTTTTATTTATTATAACCTTCTTATAAGCTTTTTAAATATTATTTTTATTATTCTTAAATATAAATATATTATAAAATTTATTCTTTATAATAATAACTTTCTTAAATAAAAGTATATTAAAAAAAAATTCTTAAAGAAAGAATTATAATTAAGGTAATAATTTTTATAAATATTACTTTTTTTTAAAAAAATGCTTTTTTTTAAGTTATTTATTATATAATTAATATAATTAATATTATATTAAATATAAAAAGGGTAATAATAATTAATAGCTATATAACTTTTTTAATAAGCTTTTCTTTAAAGTATTTAATATATATAATAATAAATAGCTTTAAAAAGATTAAAAATATTCCTTAAGATTTATAAAAAAAAATATTTTAAGTTATTTTTAGCTATTAAACTTCTTAAAAGCTATTATTTTTTATTATACTTTTTTATAATAAAAGTTATAAACCTTTTTTTTAATAACTTTATAAGAAATCTTTATTAAATAAAATAAATTCTTTATATTATAATTTAATTAAAGCTTAACTTAATAATATATATATTTTAAAAAAAAGATTATATATAAGCTAAAATTAAATATTTAATAAATAATATAAATAATTTATTTAATAATAATTTCTTTCTTTTTATTAATATAATATATCTTAAGATAATTAAAGATTATTATTTAATTTAAAAAGGTTTTTTAAAGCTATTATTAAGTTATTTTATAAATTTTATAATTTATAATATATTTTATAATTTTAAAAAGGTTAAAGAAAGCTATTTAAATATAAAGAATATTATTAAGGATTTTTAAGGGTATTATAATTATATTTCTTATTAATATATTAAGGAAAGTAATATTTTTATTAAAATCTTTAACTTTATTAGCTTTTATAATATTTTTTATTATTATTAATATTATTAATATTCCTATTATTAATTTCCTTTATTTCTTTTTAATATTTAAAATTATATTTATATTAATATAAAAAATATAAAGCTAATAATATATTTAAGGAAATTTATATTTTAAAGTATTTATTAAAGTAATTTTATAATTAATAATAAAAAAAATAAAGAAATTAATTTTATATTATTTAAAAAGTTTATAAATTTATTTAAAAAGTTATTAAAAGCCCTTTTTCTTTTTATTATTAATAATACCTTAAAATAATAATAAAACTTTCTTTATATAAATAATAGCTATACCTTAAAAAAAGGGTATCTTTTTATTATTAATTAAGTATATATAATTAAATAAAATATTATAAAAAAAGTTTTATTTTTAAATTTAATTTATTTATTACTTTTTATATTAAAAGGTATTTATAATATTACCTTTATTATTAATAGCTTATTTATATTAATAATTTTTCTTCTTTAATTATTTTAAAATTATTTAAATAAATATATAAATACCTTACTTTTATTTTTAATAAGTAATACGTTAATTCTTTATAATATTCTTTTTTAATAAAATCTTTAAATACTTTTAATAAAGAGTTACTTTAAATTTTTTAAGCTTTATAAGAAAAGGATCTTAAGTAATATAAATAAGGAAGTTATAATATATTATTATAAATTTTATTTAATTATATTAAGCTTTAAAGACCTTTTAAAGATTATAATAAATATATTTTTCCTCTTAAATTATAAGCTTTTATTTATTAAATATTTCTTTAATTATATAAATAATTACTTTTTATTTATAATTATTTTAAATTATAAAAGTATTATTTATTATTATAATTAATAAATATTAAGTATCTTAATTATATTTTAAGATTATATAAGATAATTATAAACTTTTAATAATTATAAAAAAATTAAATAATTTTATTAATTTATTTAAATTAGCTTAAAGCTTTTTAAAAATATTATATTTATTATAAAAAGGTTTTAAAAAAAAGAAAGGTTAAAAAGAATTAATTAATAATAATTAATTTATTATTATATTTTAAAATTAAAATAATTAAGAATTTATATTATTATTATAATATTAAAAAAATAAAATCTAAATAATTAAATAATATTTTTAATATTAATTTAATTAATATTAATAAGAAGTTAATTAATTTAATATAATATTAATAAAGGGTAGTTATATTAAGTTTAATAATAATAAAGGCTATATAAAGTGTTAATAGTTATAGCTATAAAGGGCGTTATAAGGTTATATAGTAATGTTAGAATTTAGGTTATATGACCTAATTTAGTTAGTAGGGTTTATATACCCTTTGTTTTAATTTATACGAATCTCTGCATTCCTATTTATAACGTCTCATTTGGATGTGTTACTGTACCCCAGTCATCTGACCCTGGTGTTATTCACTTATACGACGGTCCCTTGACAGTCCGTTCTTGGGTACCATACTGAGCAGTTTGATGAGGATACCAGGAATTTTATTGGCCGGTCCCCTTGATAGATATCATTGTTGTTCTTCGAAAGTAACTCAGCACAACTACCTGGCCGCACTTGAGCATCGATTTAGATGTTTGAGCTCTAGACCACTTGTCCATAATTCGTCCGAGACTTAGTAACAGCGCATAAAAAACATAGCGCCGAAGGTACTCGTTCACCAATGTGGTTCTTAGCCAAAAGGATCTAGGAGCGAATGGGCGTGTAGCCATACTAAAGACGAAAAGACTTGAAATTCTTCAATCACTACCTAATTGACGCGTAGTGCATAAAGAGCACGCATACTAAGATATCCGGCATCGCAAGAAGCAAGTCGGGAATCCAGCCTGTGACTCTCGGAGCGTCTCTCACCAGCGGCGTACGAGGGAATAGTTTGTAGCCGGCAATTCATCGCGGATTCGTTTTGTGTGCGCTGTGTCCTCAGACTCGGGCATAACTAAAGCGTTGGCTTCCAAGTCGAAGCAGATGTGGGTGCCCTCACTGGAATCTCGGTCATGACCGCAGATCGGAAATGTCTTTTTTTGGGACATGCTGCAAAAGACGCCCTCCTCTGTCGACACGAAATCCGGCCCGAACGAGGTTTCCGAGTCACATAACTCAGTTGCGTTGTGTGAGCGCTGACTTGAGACCACGAGGTGACCTTCGAACCTGCGGCGAAGGTCCTTTGAACCTCCTTCACGCTGCGGCCTCTCCTCACGCTTTTTCGTGGCTGCATCGCTTGGTGGCTGTGACGCCTGGATGCCTTTGTCTTTGCATTTATCGTCCAGTCTTAAAATTCTTTCTTTTTCTTTGTCATAAGGGCAGTCGTCACTGTCAACGATTCTTCCGAAATCCTTGTCGCCTCCCTGTCCTCCTGTGACGGAGTCCGCCTCGTACTTGAGCGGGGGTTTAAAAATTGGAATCGGCGAGTTCCAGTCTAGATCTTGCCAGGTGGAGAAACGTGGTGTGCTCTTGCACAGCGTATCGTTCCACTCTACGTACTGCGCCTTTTTGTCGGGTGACTCGGCAAAGGCATCGAGTTGAAAGCTCAGAGCCTGAGGAAGCCCATTTGTGTTGTCTCCATCGAGCCATATGCATTTTGGGCTTCTGCGGCTTGGCCCTAGCTCTAAATTGCTGGCGTACCACGGCTGGAAGATGGTCAGCTTTTCGATTCTTGACAACAACAAATGTGACGATTGTAGGAAAAGTGCTTTGATGAATTCTATAATGGGCACGGTGTATGCCATATCGAGGGAAATGGAGTACAATCTCTGTCGAGAGAGCCTATCTTAGGAGATTTGTTTTCAATTCGCCTACCATCCCACAGAATTTGGCCATATCGCCACTCCAAGAAGTTTGGAGGGCAAGGTCCGCAATAGAAATCTGTGCTATACAGATGGCGTTTGCGTCACAATTGCTAAGCAACGCATATTTCGCAGATCTACCGGATCGAAAAAGTGTGGTGTGCTTAATATCTATACCACCTTTCCCGCTTTCGACTGTGGAATTAACATTAGCTAATCAGGGCCTAGACAAGTAAAAGAGATTAAAAATAGGGAACTATTTCCTCTTCGCTGGAGCATCGATGTGTTGGAGCTCACGAAAGGCTCTGGAAGCATTGACGAAAATAGAACATCTTGGTTACAGAACAAAAAGCTTGGGAACCGAAAAGTGGGCATCCGTGGCCGGCTTACTAGTTGTTCCTGCTTCCCATATCTTCTTCCTATTAGGTTTGTAATACCCTATGAAAAGACCTTCGTCGTCATATAGAGCGACGTAGGGCGCATTGCCCCCCAACGTGTCGTCCTCATCGGAATGACCCACTGCGATGCTGATCCTAGTTATGTCGGGAGCTGGTACGAGAGAAGGTACCATGGAATAAATCAACTGCCCCACATCTAAAGCTAGACTGGCAATTAAAGCCATCTCTAAGAGCTCCGATAATAAAACAAGACCCTAGAATCATTAAATGTTTAGAGAGGTGTTGAGGGGCAAAATGTAGGTACCTACTTGGCCTGTTCTGTCGTGCATTTAAGTTTATCAAGGGTAACTAACAGATGAGCTGGAAACTGCTTTGATCGGGATCCATGCGTCACTTTCCGCCCGCAAGAAAGCTCGTCAGGTATTAAAACCCGATACAGGAAAGGTGTGTTCATTTCGTGTCAAAGAGTGGAATCAGAATGAAAGCACGGTGCGGCGCGGATCGGTATGGCAGGTGGAAATCCAGATCCGATTTCCTTTGAACCATTAAAGCGGCTGGATGACCATCCCTTTTGCCAGGGTATCGAGACTATCTCAAAACTGAGATGCGCTGTGCGCTGATTATTCAAGACAGGCAGTAGCCCTGATGAGCCGTGTTCAGCTAATAGTTATAAACCTGCGACAAGATCCCCAATCTGGGCCACACGTGTATGGCTACAGTGTTCGAAACCAATAGTGTCTGCATTTGGCACTAATCATTCTCAAAGGTGCAATTTATTCACTCTGCGTCAGCTTATCAAGCCTTGAAGGCTCCTTGATCTCCTTGAGTTTTATCTGTCAGTCTTTGGAAAGTATATCATAATATCAGAAACACAATGTCCAAGTCTATTACGACGAGCCTTGTTGTCCTTCTCGTAGCCCTGAATCTTTCTTCGCAATACGCCTACGCAGCCCCAGCTCCGTGGAGTTTCAAGATCCCGGGTGTCAAAGGCGGCACATATCGGTCCGGCAGCGGGTGGGGCGATGTTGCTGAGCTGGATTGGAAGGTACAGGCTGACGCCGCCTCTAAAGGATCCGGAACTGCAGCCAAGGGATCATCCAAGAATGGGGGCTCCTACGGCGCCACCGTTGCTGGAGCAGGTATTGGTACCGTTGCTGTAACGGGTGGTGTCACTGGTGGCGCTATTGCAGGCAGTCAGGACCTGGGTTATGATTATGCCGGCTGAACGCATGAAGGCTGGTATACTCTATGGCTCTCCAAGGGTCCTGGACAGTGCATGATCTTTTAATTTCGCCGCCCTCTTACTTTCTCCTCCTGTTGGGACTGCTCGATAATAACCACTGGCCTGGTCTTTTTTCACAGTGGTCTGTGCTGGCATAGATATTCAACTTTCAATTGTCCTTGGAAATCTAGACAACCTCAATGCAAGAGATAATTAGTTTTCAGGATGACATGCTTGTGATGACGATGAAGGTTGCTTAAAGGAGGGAGCTAAGTTAATCTCCCAAAGATATTAACTTTTGATGTAGAAGTGCAGGCAAGCACGATTGCGTCAGTTGCATATTAATAGCCAAGTTATCATTTATATAAGCTACACAACCACCATCATTTCATGTAGACCTGTTCTTCGAGCAAGCCAACTCACCTATTCGATTATCTCACCGTCTGGACCCTCCGTTCCCGAGTATACATATTGTATCTGGCCCCCTTGTCCGCGAGGTTGCTGCGTCTGGGCATATGATGATTGAGGTTGATGACTTTCACTGCGGGACGGTCGATATTCAGTATACGATGATGATGCATTATCTCGTTGAGAAATACTCGGGTACACCCCGCCGTGCGAAGGATATCCGGATTGAGTCTCCGCGTATACATGCTCATATTGATCAGAATAAGGGTGCACTCTAGGCCGAGCGTAAGCAGCCCCGTGAGTCTCGTGGCCCTGCCGAGTGTCACGGCCATAGGCATGGGGGTAGCCATCGGCAATGTCCCACTCGACGTCCCGCTCGTCACGTTCTAGGTACCGACCATCGTCCCTGTACGATTCAGCAGAGCGGCTGGAAGATGAGTACTCACCACGGCGATCCGTCCGAGAGTAAGTGGACCTGGACTCACCACGACGGGAGGAAGAAGACCGGGATGGTGAATCGGTAGTGACCTCGAGCCGCGCGCCTGACTCCATCACGTAGACAGTTGTCTGGCCCGTGGAGGAGGATGCACGACAGTCGGTGCAGAGCCCGTGTTTGCCGGACATGCCACGCCTGCAGTTAGGGCATCGAATTCTGAGACTCATGTTGAATTTCGTATATAATGAGATTGTGGGAACAGAAATGTGGGTTTAATTATTTTTGTCGAGTTGTTGGTGAAGTGTTGGAATTGTTGATCAAAAGACCTATGCAGAGAATGGGAATCGTGAACAATTTGAATTGTCAGGTTGGTCCATTGGTCTTTGTTAAGTTCGCAGCCCACTCCTTTCAACGCTTCTTCGCTGTGTCATTGTTCTTGCTGTGGGACGGCGAGTCGGAACAGAACAATCCATGATGTCTTTATCTGAGGCGCCGTCTATTTGTGCCGCTGAGGTGCCTTGTACTCGAAGAAAAGGCTTTGATAATGAACAATTGCATTTGGAGGCCAGAATTGCTCATGTGTTGTATATATTCCAACTTGAAATTTATCCACGCGGACACTTACTCTGAACTCTTCAGGACGTCACACAGAAGAAAGCCAGCCGCCAGCCGCCAGCCACCAGCCACCAGCCGCCAGCCGCCAGCCGCCAGCCTCCAAAGCTCAGTTATCCTGCCTCAGTGTAAAATCATGTGCTTGCTAATCATCACCTCCCACAGCCATTGCGGGCACAACACGTACCGCCAAGGGAAATGCTCCGAGAACGCCGTCTATGATCAGTGCTCCAAGAAGCGGACGGAGCTTGGCACGCTCGATGGTAAATGCTCGGCTTGCGACAGGTGGGCGGCTCTAGCACGGCGCACGTGGGAGGAGCGAGTTGCGTGGACTCATGAGAGGAGTATGGCTGCACAGGCCGAGCAGCAGCGGCGGCGAAGTACCCTGTGGCAAGACCAACACCCCCTTCGCGATACGGCACAATCTACTATGAACGGGTCACCGCGGACACCTAGACGGTGCGAATAATAAGTCATGATGCTCAGCCCTTCGCCAATTGTAACAATAAGCCCAAGTTGTAGAATAGTCTCATCTCACTGTTTGCGGCGCAAGTGTAGTTCCAGTCCCCCTTCGCTGCCCCCCCCCCCCATGCCCCACAAATGAAATACAAAAGAAAATACAAATAGAAGAAGACTAAAATCGAATACAACTCAATGCGCAACTCTTCTGTTTATTTGTTTGTTCTGTAAGCTCTCGTCTGTTCACAGTGAAGAAATATGGGAAGAGAGAGCTTCCAGGTGCATTGCACCGTTGGGTTGCTGATTCTAACTGCTGTCACTACTTAACTAGTAACTCAATTTTTACCTTTGCCTCTGCGTTTCCTTGCACCAGTAGTCTCCTCTTCCTCCTTCACAGGCACATTATCCTCCTCCGAAGCCTCATCACCCCGTGCTTCAACCAAGTCACTCTCGTGCCCATCATCTGTCCTCTCCGTAGACTCGCCCCTCCCACCCAAGACTTCCTTGAGAATCCGCTTGCCCTCGTTTTCTTCCCCATTGTTGGCTCCGCAACCCATGCACTTCCAGAGTCCCACCTCGGCCAGGCTATTCGTCCCTGGGGGCGCCTGACCGTTGACGAGCCGGCACTGCTTGCAGATCAAGACGATGCGGTTCTTGGCGGCCGTCTCGTCTTCGCCGAGTAGCGTGTCCATGATTCTGTCGTACCAGTGATTTTGTAGCCCAGCCGGGTTCATCTCATACTGTCCGCCGGCGACATGTGCTGATTGGGGCCTCGGCGCTTCAAATGCGTTCGGCGCAAACTCGGCCGAGGGTTCAGTGCGCTGGTGTGGCGACGGCAGGCGGTGCTGCTGCTGAAGGGATTCCTGTGGTCCGATGCCTGATGGCTGAGGTGTTCCTGGGTTCGGGAGGGGGAGAGGGTCGCGGCGGATGTTCGCGGTGGCTGGCGGAGGCATGTGTGTGCGTTGCGCGGGACCTGGGTTCTGTCGCCGTGAGCGCGGGCTCTTCTTGTTGTCGGCGTCGCCATCCTCGGTGTTCTTTTTCTTGGGCCTTGGGTTCCCGTCTGTGCCTCCATACTTCTCCAGCAGCTCCAGCGTAGAATCGTACTTGGTGGCATCCTTCAATTTCTGAATGGTTGTGGCCCTCTCGCCCTGAAGGCCCTTCAGCTTTGAGCTCAGGCTATCGATGCGGACATCGTAAACGGCAGCGGTAGCGGTGCGGACGAGGTAGATGAAGACCGGGCCGCCAGCCAGGCCAGACCATTCGTACGCGCCGATGTTCTTCGTCCCAATGACGACCAGGACGACGATGGCATAGATGAGGTAGGCGATGGAAAGGTACAGCGTGCAGAGGAGGCGGACACGACGGCTAGAGGCGCGGGCTCTTTCGAGCCGGGCTTGTGTGTTGGTGATGTTTGTGGACAGGACAGACAGGATCTTTTCGAACGAGGCAGTCGAGGAGTCGCCCTTCTACAGCAAGCCGGAACCAGGTCAGTCAACGTTTGATGTCATGGGCACAGAGGCCACATCCGGGCCAAGACAGGAACAAAACACACCTTCCAGGGCCATAGTGAGACCATCTTCGCTGGCGCCCCTGAGTGTCGAGGGATGTGGAGGGTCTCCTCCCTGCTCAGGGCCGTCCTTGCTCAGCGGCGAGAAGTTCTGAGGAGATAGACGAGTAGAACGAAGCTGCTAAGTAAGAGATCGCATGAAGCTGTGCCGGGGGTCCGCGAGTGATTGTATGGTTGTAGTGCTAGCGAGGTGAGGTCGGAAGATGACAGATATACGGTCGCCGTCGAGGATGTGCTTGTTGTATGTATGTATGGTAGAGAGTTTGTCCGTCCACGAACCAAGGGTGGAAGCCTCGCAGGCAGCCCAAAGTGTCAATCTCGCCTGCGACCTTTGGAGATGGAGCTCGGCAGGAGTGACCTCACAGCTCCCTTCACGGTCGATCAGGCCTGTCAGGGGCCGCTAAAACAGCACAAGTGGGGCCTTGTGTCCCTGTGCCAATCCATGCACAATACAGAGAGAGAGAGTCACGAAGGTACAAAGGGACGAAGGCACCTGGCCCAAGCTTTCGGGGCCGAGCTCGCCTAGGGGCGCCGGCCGCGCAATTGGGTGCTCTGGCCAGCTCACGGTTTAAGATACGGACGGGTTAACCGTCTTGGCTGTCAGAGCACAAGGCCCAGCCAAAGCAAGGCTGGACTTTTTCGAAACACATCGCCAGAACAAGAGAAGAGAGTAGGAGACAAGCAAGCACAGGACGGTCCTTGTCACCGCCACTGCTCTCTCTTTTGTTCCACCACCGGGCAGACCGGCGCTGCACGCTATTATGCCCTGCCTACCGTGTTAGATCCGTTACACCCTGGATGACCCGACCCGATTCAACCTGCCGTTTTGCTTTGCGTCGCTCTGCCTCGCCTCGCACTGATCCGACCTCATTCTCCTGGGGACCCCTCCCACCGTCTCCGTCATGTTTCAACGCCTCAAGGGCTCGCTCGACAGGGTCATCGCCGAGGAGCAGGCCCGCCAGAAAGCCGCCAACGAACAAGCAGGCGCCGGTAGTAGCACCGGCAGCCCGAGGCAGTCGTCGTCCGTCTCGAGGAGCAACAGCGCCGCATCCACCGCCAGGAAGCCCAGGGCCAAGAAGCAGAGCCAGGATGTCTCCAAGAACGACGACGGTGCCGCGAACCTGGACCCTGCTGTCTTCGAGGCCGCCTTCGTCATAGACGACGATGAGCTCAGCCGCGCAACTACTCCAAAGCCGCCTTCCGATGACCAGGCGCCGCAGAACGGTGATGGAAAAGACACTGGTTCTGCCAGCGGCGAGGCTGGCCCCGTGGCGGGAGCTGGAGACCCTGCGCAGCCCGGTAAGGATGCGGAGGCGCGAGCAAAAGACGACGAACAGAAGCCTGCGCCGCCGCCTAAGAACGAGGCCCCCGAGCTGCCTGCGGACGTGCGCACCAAACTTCGGAAGCTGGAAAAGCTCGAGGCCACATATCCAGGTTGGTTAACATCTCGCTTCGAGGTCATGTCTCAGACCTCAGACATGGCATGTCCAACTGACTTGCTGTCCAGAATTGCTCCGGTCCTACCGAATCGCCCACAGTCGAGCCACCTCCATCGAGCCTTTCGAACGCGCCCTTCGCGAGAACACCCCTCTCACATCCATCAAGGACCCATCCGCGTTTCTCGAATACCTCAACCAGCTGAACCTCAAGGGAGACATGGTCATGGAGGAGTTCAAGCGTGTCTCTGCAGAGAAGGACGATTTCAAGAAGAAGAACGATGCTGCTGACAAGGAGATTGCCGAGCTCAAGGAGAAAGTGGCTGCTCTGGAGGCTGCGAAAACTACTGAAGGCGGAGTAGCTGCATCTGCGAATGAACCTGAGAAGGCTCAAGTCGCGACTCAGACCTCCCCACGCCCGTCAGACGTCAAATCCCCCGTGCAGTCTGTTCTGGGCATGTTCTCCCCCAAGCAGAAGCCAGCAGAGCCTACCGAGTCTAAGAACGAAGACGCCGAGGGGACTGGCGAGGACTTCTTCTCCTACGACAACGAGATCCCAGAGCTGCAGGCTGAGGTGGAGTCGAAGAACGGGGAAATCGAGAAGCTAAACACCCTTGTCAACGACCTCAAGACCGAGCTTGCAACTGCCAAGGAGAACAGCGCTGGTCTGGTCGAGAACCTCGAAAAGGCGACCCGAGAGCTGAGCGAGTCGCGCGATAGCGCGGCCATGGCCGAATCTTTGCAGACACAGGTTGAAGCACGCAACATCGAGATCAGGACTTTGACAGAACGCATAGAGAAGCACGAGGCACAATTGAAGGACCTGCAAGCCCAGCTGCAGCAAGAGAAGGCGGCTACAGCAACGGCCATCAAGGAGAAGGAGGAAAGGCTGGCCGAGACAAGTGCCCTGCACTCGGAGCTTGAGAGTGGGCTTAAGAAGGTTACGGAAGCTAAGGCCTCGCTCGACACGCGCATCGTCGACTTGACGACCGAGATCAAGACCTTGCGGCAGTCGAAGCTGGAGAACGAGCAGAAGATCGAGGAGCTCAATGCTCAGCTCCAGGTCCCGCAGGCGCCACCTACGCCGTCGACAACCGCACCGTCCGAGTCTCTCGAAGTCCCTGCCGCGACATCGCAGCCATCCTCATCTAACAAGAAGAAAAACAAGAAGAAGAAGAAGGGCGGAGCAGCTGGAGCTACAGCCCCTGCAGAGAATACGACCAATGCTGGTGACACCACGCCGCAACCTCCAGCAACCCCGCTCGACGGCCCTTCAATCTCTGAGCTGCAGGTCGAAATCGCGAGCCTCAAGTCCGATGTGTCGCAGAAGGATGAGCAGATCGAGAGGTTGTCCAAGCAGCGCAAGACAGAAGAGGATCTACGGGAAGAGATCGAGACCCTACGAGAGAATATAATGGACATCGGCGACGAGCATGTCCAAGCCAAGGACAAGATCAAGGGCTTGGAGGCCGAGAGAAAGCAGCTTCAGGAGCGCATTTCTGAGCTCGAGAAGGAGCTTGAGCAGTCCTCGTCGTCTGCGCAGACTAACGATAAGCTACAGGGAGAATTTGATACCATGAGACAGGAGTTCGAGGATCTGAAGACCAAGTCGTCGACGCTACAATCTGACCTGGGCGCTGCACAACAGCTTGCGCAGAGCAGGTACAGGGATCTCACCGAGCTTCGCGAGGTCCTGCAAAAGGCCCAGCCAGAGCTCAAGAGCCTCCGCCAGGAGGCAGCCACCCTCAAATCTACGAGAGAGGAATTGGCCGCCAAGGCAGCCGAGCTCCGTGCAATGGAGAAACGCGAAAAGGAGCTGAAGACCGAGGTTTCACGCGCCCAGCGGCTGGCCACCGACCGCGAAACGGAGACCAAGACACTCCGCGAAAAGCTCACAGCGGAGACCAATGCCAAGTTGAGCCTAGAGAACGCACAGCGCATTTCAAGTCGTGATCTGCGCAGGGCAGAGACCGAGAAAATCGAGCTCAGCGCCAAGGAGGAGAAGGCAACACGTGAGTTACAGAGGCTACAAGAGGAGATGACCAAATTACGCCCGAGGGTGAAGGAGCTCGAGGACGAGTGCGCCAAGCTGCGCAAGGAGGCGGACATCGCCAAGGAGGACTCGGAGCTCAAGACAAGCCAGTACACCAATGCGCAGAACCTGCTAGGCAGCATGCGCGACCAGACACACGAGCTCAGCATCCAGCTCAAGGAGTCCCAGGGCCAAGCGGAGAGCCTCGAGGAGGAGATCTCGGAGTGTCGCAAGCTGCTCGGCGAGCGCACAAGAGAGGCGGAAACCATGCGCCGCCTCCTCGCCGAGGCCGACGAACGCGCCAACTCCAAATCTAGAGAAATGCACGAGCGCATCGAAGAGGCGGAGAAAGAGCGCGACCGCTTTGAGCACGAGATGCTGTCTTCCTCGCGGCGCGCGAACCGCCAGGCCGAAGAGCTCAAGCAGCGTATCAAGGAGCTGGAGAAGGAGAGCAAGACGCTCGCGGAAGAAAAGGACGAGCTCGAACACAAGGAGCGCGAGTGGCGGCGCAGGAGGGAGGAGCTAGAGGCGGTGGAGGCCAAGGCAGACGAGGAGGTCAACGAGATGCGGCGCACGGTGAACGACCTGCGCGCCACACTCGATGCATCGGAGCAGCAGGTGCGCGATGCGGAGAAGGCCAGGAACGAACTCCGCCGCAGTCTCGACGACTACAGGATCCGCCATGACAAGCTCGCCAAGGAGCTGAAGATCGTCCAGGGCAAGCTTGCCGGCGCCGGGGTGAACAGTCCTGCGGCCGGCAGCAGAGGCAGCATGGAGAGCCAACGGAGCGGCGGCAATGGCGCTGCGGCTGGAGGAGGAGGTGGGGGTGGCGTGGATGCGGTGTATCTCAAGACGATCATGCTGCAGTTCCTGGAGCAGAAGGACAACAAGCTCAGGGCGCAGCTTGTGCCGGTGTTGGGGAAGCTGTTGAGGTTTGACAAGTGAGTTGTCCCCGGCCTTTGTTTTGTCGCCATGATCATGACCCCCCTTCCCTTCCCTCCTCCCTCGGCTCGGTTGCCCCTCCGAGTCTCGTTGCCGTGAGACTCGAGGAGATCTTCTTGCTGCAGGAGGCGTGGAGGGTGGCAGACCGCGCGGGATCGAGCAAGGCTCACCCTTGGGGTCTGTGATGATGTCGGTTGGGCCATCTTGTGTTGCACGACCGTAGTGTAGTGATGCGTGGATCGGGTATGCTGTGCAACCAGTTGATTGCCAGCCGGAATAGGGGTCCGTTGACCTCAACCTATGATACAACCACACTTTGTCTCTTTTTCTCCCCCTCTCTCCCTTTTTATTAACCTGCCTATCACACATTGGGACACTGGCTAACAGACTTGCTTCTTTTGTTTTGTCTTAGGGCCGATGAGCAGAAATGGATGGCCGCTGTCCAACAGATCGGAGCACGATGATCGCAAGTCGCTGGGGAAGAGGGTGTGGAGGTGGCGACTATGTCTTCATGACTTAGCCAGCATGTGGAAACGAGGGAATCAGCTGAATGAAACAATTTCGATGTCCCTTGCCAATTCTGTGTACACCAGCCCGCCTCTGCTTCTCCGCGCCAGCATCACCTCAAAGAGTTGCTGGTGTTTGGCCACAGTGTCTGGTACTGATGAAAATGATTAGATTACTGCGGATCCTCTGGAAACTCCCCGGCCTATGGGAGGGCGTCAGTCGAGAAGCGATATTGACAGCGCGTTTCACTACAGGGACGATTGGCCTCGATGTGGAAGGTATACTTGGTTATGCGAGGACCACTGATGCAAGGACCAAAAGGACGAAACGACACGTCACCACCACCAGACACAGCCGGGAAAAATTCTGGTCTCGCGCCAGACATGCAGCTGCGGCATACGGTGCTGATGTCTGGCCCTCGAGAGCCGCGCCGTCGATGGCGCATGTGCGGTGTGCGCGGCCCCCCTCCAAGCGTTGGAAGGCCGTGACTACTGTTGTTGAAGCAGGTGCGGTGTGACCTCCCCGTTGGACAGATGTGGTGACAGAGAGCCACCTGCTGTTGGTTCCTTCATCGGTGGCCTCTGTGCTGTGGGTGGTGGAGAGGAAGCAGATCCATCTCTTGACTGGCCGTGGGCTCTGAGGTCTGCACCTAAATGGGAAAACCTCGGCGTAGCGGCTGGACCCTCGGTCAGATTGGCGCCGGGGCACGTCCCTTCATGGCAGGCAGGGGAGTTACAATGAGCCGAACCTTGGAAGGTTATT
The DNA here is from genome assembly GCA_013364905.1 of Diaporthe capsici. Lineage (NCBI taxonomy): Eukaryota > Fungi > Ascomycota > Sordariomycetes > Diaporthales > Diaporthaceae > Diaporthe > Diaporthe capsici. Next base: position 944,180 of record WNXA01000015.1, read on the forward strand.
CTTCGGTCGTTCGGCGCGCGAAACTTACTGTCGTCCGAGAAATCAACTTTGGGGGCCTGGGTTGGGTTCACAAAAGACTTGTGGTATACTTAGGCACCCGGAATGGCAGAGCCGATCTCCCAAGGTGGTTTCTGAGACGCCACTGCCATGCATTGGGCCTCAAGAGTTCACGGACGCCGACTTGAAGATCTGGATGCCCATGGGCATGGGATGCATTCCCGCCTTGGGCAGGTCCAGGCGGTACGTGAAGTGCTTGCCTACTTCGCCTTGTCTTGTTTATCAGGACAAAAACCTAAAACCGGATCCGCTCGCCTGGCTAGATGGGCCTGTTGTTGGGTTATCGATCTCCCGATTTGCTTTCTCCTCAAAATAAACATGGCGGTGGGTAAGAAAAGACAGTTCGTCTGTGGAGTCCCCGGTGGAGGCGGCTCGAGAGCGAGAACGAGGTGGGGCTGAAGGCGGTGCCTGACATGCCGATGAAGATATTCGCCACTTGTACGAGGAGGAGGAGAGAGAAATGCCATCAATCCGAAAGGATATTTCGTCCGGCAGGCAGACAGTCACGCATCCTGCCAGGCATTCGGTCCTGTTGGTCAATCCATTTGGGTTGATCACTCGTGGTGTGTAGGTCAGCGCGGAAGGAATGCAGCCTTTAATGTTCACTCAGCCCTCCTGGGCGACTCCAACGTAATGGAGGGGCTGCTCCAGGGATCGTGGGCAAGCTTCACTATTTGGGTGTGCACCGCCGTCGCATGTGTGTGGGCGAAGTACGCAGACGATCCTGCCAGTCTGCCTTTCTCAAGCCTGGGCTGTCTGGATATCTGGCACGAGCGCGAGCATATGCTCGGGTGAGGTCATATCGGGCTGGCCATTGAGGCTCGGCAGTGGCCCTCCCTGGTTCCGACCCCAGGCCCGAGTTTGACCATTACAGGAGGTAAATTAAGATGCGTACGCGACAGGTCGGTTGCATCGTCTCGCAAGGCGTTCGTTGGCGAGCTTGCGGCGGGGAGTCGGCGTGTTGACTGGCTGGGCGGTGATATTTTGTGACCGTCACCGTCTTGCCTTGCAGGGTTTCTTTCTGCTGCGTACCGTGCTAATTCCACTGCCTGGCTCCCAGCTGTTCGTTGTTGGCGGATATATTGGCGACAAACACATGGAATAAGGTTTGTAAAGTGGATCTCGATGGGTCCGTCCGTGCTACTTTCGACCCATATGCAGCCATAAAAATACGGTCGGTTCTTCCCAGCCCTGCCGGAGACTCGGGCAGGCACAATCGTGCTGCTGAGGTGGCTCGACAGCTTCGGGTCTTCTGCACGCGATGGATGCACATGCACACACGCACGCCTATACTATGTGTACTATGTATACCGAGTTTGACTATATCGTTGGACTGGATGCGCGTCAAACGGTTGTACTCGACGTACTCGCACTGCGTCATCCACGGCAATATGCCACGCTGTTATCGACACAATTTGTGCTAGGTCTGACTTTGATTTGACGTACATACTGCATGAGTGTGTATAGATGGTCACCACGGGCGCGCGCTTCCTCGGCGGAAATAACATGGCCCCCAGAGGAAGCTCTCCCAACCCCAGCTGTCTATGCTACTAATAACTAGTCCTGTTAGCACAACAGCCAGCCCGGACAGCTCTCAAGCGTGGGAGATAGCCTGCCGGGCCCGGTTCTGGCTGCTGAGGTTACATTCCCGATCGGCTGTCATCCTGGCTGTGTGAGTGGGAAACGCAGGGGGGCGTGTGGCCCGTCGGCCGCCGGAGGACTTCCGCGTCGACCGACCGTCAATGGCACAGATCGCGAGTGCCTCGGACGCCCCTGCGGTCTCACAGAGGAGTCCCTGCGGTGTCCCTGCGGTGTCCCTGCGGTTTCCCTGCGGTCCCCCTGCGGCGCAGAGGTGCCCTGCAGTCGTGGCTGGCTGCTCCCACTGCAGGGCCGGGCAAGGTCCCCGCTGCTTGTCACGGCCTGCCTGCGTGGGAAGGGCGCATCGGCGGCTGGATGAGGGAAACCCGAGCCTGTTCGTGGGCGCATTCAAGGTTTGGACAGCAGGATAAGCAGTGGTCTTTGCACACCGCCATCACGATCTCCTCCTCTCCCGCTGCGATGCTGCAGTGCTGCACAGTCTGAACTCTGGACGGGCGACGCCGGACTGGAGCGCATCAGGGCGCAGTCTCGTGAATGGCAATTCATATCTGCCTTTTTCCTCCATGTCAGTGTCAAGCGAGTGTCGTCTTCCGCTAGCCCGGATGTGCGCACCCACCCCCACATCCAACCGGGCCACGGACGAACAAAGACACAACCTTGGAAGACAGGACAAGAACAGAACAGAACAGAACAGAACAGAACAGAACAGAACAGACCAGACAAGACCAGACCAGATCCAGACCCCGACCCAGACCGGCCCAAGACATGCACCCATTGCAAGGAGCTGCAAGCGAGGAGGCATCGCGAGACCGACTATGCCGTCCAGTAGCAGTGCTACCACCACCGCTACCCGCTACCAACGTCGTCAGCATCACATATGCAGAGTCCTGCCTGCCTGCCGGAAAATGGGCCCTGGAACTGCCAGGCCTGGCTAGACAAGCCGGCGCTGGTGCAGGCTCCGAGCTGGTGTGACGGACGGCCGCACCCCACCACCGCCCCGATTCGATTTTGTTCGTCTGTGGGCACACATCTTGAAGTGACCAGAGGGCGCCAAAATCTCGTCCTCCCTCTTCAACCACCCCCTCCCCTCTTTTTTTTCGAACCTACCCTGCCCCGGCTAAAACACTCCGCCGCTCACCATCTGGGGCGCTAGATACAGTTTATGACCGTGTTTCGTTTCTAGTTCACAGCCCGTTGCCGCGCAGGCATATGACTGCAGCCAACAGCCCATCGCCCACAGCCATCAGCCAGGGATTGCTCTTGTTCAGGCCCAGCAGTCTGGTATGGATGGATCACCAAGCATGGCACAGACCTCTCTCCGCTCGACTGTAAATCCGCAATTATGTACCTGCTCACGCATCCCATCCCCGCCGCGGCCGTGAGTGACACCCTCTTCGGAGGCGGCCAGTCTGCCACGAGCGTCGGGCATCGATCGCACCGGCAGACAGAGACGGATGACGACGGCTTGATGGCATGTGTGATATGCTACGTACGGTTCGATTCGATGCGGTGCGATGCCATGAACTCGCTACTGTGTACATGGCCCTGGTCCCGACCTGTGAGGTCGACCGTCGCCTCACACTGCCTCACTTGCATGGGCCCGCACCTGCATGCGCATACACTACAGTGTGTACATGAGCATGCCCAGCTGCTTTGCTCTCGCCGTCTCTCTGGGAGACTTGACTGAACCCCATCCCATCACAACGACGCAGCCATGCAGCCTTCGGACGGGACGGACTCTCTTCGGGGCGACACGCGAGACTGATGTCCGCGCCATGAGTAGATCCCGGATCCAGCGGTATGTGGTCCATGTACGAAGGTACTTGGTTTCTGTACAGTAGTCTACTTGCATTTCCAGCACGGGATACTGTACAGCCCTGCGTCCCCCGTTGTAGTCCCGGGCTCTGCCTCCTTGCCGCGCGCACCATGCGAGCAAGTGCAGCATATCATATCATAGCATACCATGGGCATGCTCCCTCTCACTTCACCGATCCTCGAGCAGTCGCCGGTGCCACCAAGGTGGCCACCTCTGGAGGATCAGCTGCTGTTGGCCGCTCTACGAACTTAATTTCAGACAGCCGGGCCCGCTCCCGGTCGTTACCGTTCGCGCCTCCTCCTCACGATGCCCGACCATTGACTTCACAAATACCCCCTTGGTGCCCACACTCTGTTCCGTCGTGTCTCCGCCCACATGTTGATCCTCTTATAAGTATATACACACGTTCCCGGCTAAACACCAACCGCACCATCAACAGCAGCAGCACAACACAGGCCAGCCTGGCTCTTGAGCACGTTCTATCCTGTCTCTCCGCACTCGTCCTCTCTTAAAGCATGGGGAGTTTGTTCATCAACGACGACGGCCTCCACCACACGGCCGTGCTGGGCCACATATCACAGCCGACTCCTCATGACCCCTATAGATACCAGCACGGCTTCGGCAACCATCATGCGTCAGAGGCATTCGCCGGTGCCCTGCCCAGGAACGGCACCAACCTGCCGCAGAAGCACTCATATGGCCTCTACGCCGAGCACCTCAACGGCACCTCCTTCATCTCGTCACGCGAGTCCGTACTGAATTCGTAAGTCATCAAATTAAAATGCTCTTACCAGGCCTCATATGTGCAGGCTTTGCGCCTCAGCCCTATTTTATTTATTCATCGACACGGCGTTGACGTGCATATCTTGAACCCAACCAGGTGGATGTACCGAGTCAGGCCCTCTGTGGCCCATCGCCCGTTGCGACCTTGCCAGATCTCCGCAGAGGTAATTTGCTTCTTTTGCAACCGGGTTCCGAGACGTCGAATTGAGCTTTGGCCGCTTACCAGTTCCTGCAAAGGTCGAGTCGTGCTTCCTCCCCCTGAACCCCAACGTCGACTTCACACCACTCACCCACACATGGGGTCCTCTTCGACAGCCCGTCGCGGCTGACGGCACCGCCGCCGCCGCCGCCCAGAGGCCTGTGAATTTCGTTGAGAGCCTCCGCACCCTCTGTGGCCATGGCGACCCCACCCTCAAGGAGGGTCTCGCCGTCCACACCTTTGCCTTTGACGCGGACATGAACCGGCAGGCATTCGTCAGCAACGATGGAGAGCTTCTCATCGTCCCTACCCGCGGCATCCTCGACATCCAGACGGAGCTCGGCCACCTCCGCGTGCCACCCGGCTCCATAGCCGTCGTGCCGCCCGGCTTCCGTTTCTCCGTCAACATTGCGAGTTTCCCGGAAAAAGCCGGGGCGTCTGGCTACATCCTCGAGGCCTTTGGGGCGCACTTCAAACTCCCTGAGCTGGGACCGCTGGGTGCGAACGGGCTGGCTCATGTGCGCGACTTCCAGTATCCTGTGGCCAGCTTCGACGTCGACTTTGACCCGCTGCCGGTCACACCAGAGGACAGCCAATCGTTCCCCGGCATGACATCCCCGTCCGACTGGCGCATCATCACAAAGCTTGCCGGCAGATTCTATCAGTATACCCAACCACACACCCCCTTTGACGTTGTTGCCTGGCACGGCCGGTATAGCCCTTACAAGTACGACCTGTCCCACTTCACCCACCTCACCGCCAACACAGACCAGCTCGATCCAACGGCTTACACCGTCCTCACCGCGCCCTCCAAGTGGCCGGGCGTGAGCCTCGTCGAGTTCTGCGTCTTTGGCGAAAAGTACGCCGTGGCGAGGGACACGCTCCGGATCCCGTACCACCACCGCACCATGGCCACGGAGCTGGTGGGCATCATCAAGGGCAAGTACGGCGGCAGCGTGAGGAGGCTGGAGGCGGGCGGCCTGAGCTTCGAGCAGGGCTACATGCCGCACGGCGAGAGCTACGACTGCTGGAGGCGCGAGTCCGAGCGGGAGCTCAAGGCGGAACTCGGAGGGAGGGATTTCTTGGGGTTCATGTTCCATGCGTCCTCGCACGTCGGGCTCACCAAGTGGGCCACGGAACGGCATCCTGATATTCGACGTAAGTCTTCGATCCCTACGTACCATGTTCCACCCTCGGCGTCATCTTGGCCCCCGCCCCCCTTCCTATATATCACATGTCGCTGACAGCATGTCTCAGTGGAAGAACCTGGCTTCTGGGACAACCTCCGGGCACCCTTTGCCGACAGGCTTAACCAGGCGAGCCAGGCGCTAGAAAAAATGAAGGCAGCAAATGACGCTGCCATCCATGCCGAGCTGACAGCGCTGGCGTTCGAGGTCATGGCGAACCGGAGGAGGCTGAGTGTCAGGAGTGTCACGGACGATGAAGACGAGCGCACGCATAGGAATGCTTTTTGAGAGACGGCATATATATATGCCTTAATGGATCGCGATGCTGATACAACAAAAGAATGGGGTTGGAGTGGTTTAGTCGTTACCGCAAGGCGCCAGATTGTGCTTCTTGTCCTCCCGGGCTTCTTGTTGGAAAAGCCTTGATACCTTAATTTAAAATTTAAAATCCTGCATTGGTCCTAAAACTGGAAACATGGTAACTAATACAGAAACCTCCAGTATGCGCAAAATGGTATGTCTTACTTCCTGCTGTCAGCACCGGGGGTGGGGTTAAGTGTTTCCGTCCCATCCCTCATCCGCCTAGGAATACCTACTTTTCGTTGGACCCCGTTGCGTCAAGGTATAGCCACTGCCAGTATGACTCTGCTGTGGTCAACCCGAATACGATGCCTATGACTGCATGCCAACAAGTAGTTTTCAGTCTTCTCTGCGGCCTTGGAGGACTCGAAGGACGCTGAATCATGTTATTGCTACCCCAGTCGACCACGGTCTCAGAGGCGTTCCTCAGAATTCATCTTCTCAAAGTATTGCGCCAAGACTCCACTCCACATAAGATCTCAGGCACTTCATATGAGATGGGGTACTCGCTGATTTAAATGCTCTAGTTTACTCTAATATCCTTTTCCCAGTTTACTCTATTATCCTTTTCGAATGAAATTCACTTAAGCCTTGGAGACCTCCCTCCACGTCTTCCCCTGCTCCAGCGCGACCAGGCTCAGCGCAGTGTCCCGGATACACTTGTCCAGAGGCGTAAAGCTCATGCCCAGCTCCTTGCCCGTCTTGGAGTTGTCCAGCTTGTAGAACTCGGCACGCCCCGTGAGCTCCGGCTCGGGGATCCTGTCCTTGCGGTCGGGCAGCGTCTCCCGCAGCACACGGCACACGTCGATGTTCTCGAAGTTGCCGCTCGTGATGAAATACCGCCCCGGCTCGGCACGCTCGTAGGCGCGGAAGTGGGCCTCGCCCACGTCGCGCACGTCGGCGAAGGCTGGGAACGAGGTGGCGCCGGGCTCCTTGGAGCTCCCGTCCATGAAACGGTAGATGTCCGCGATGCTGGTATTGAGGCTCTTGATGTCCGTGTCGTGCTCCACGGGGCCGTACACCATCGGCGGGCAGACGGTCGAGACGGTGAAGTTGGGCTTCTTCTCCTCGACAAAGTCCCACGCCGCCTTCTCGGCGAACTTCTTGGAGCCGCAGTACGCGATGGGACCAGGGCCGGCCTTGGCCTCCTCGTAAGTCACGGGGTTCCAGTCCTTCTCGGTGTAGGTGTAGCCTGGCCGGTAGCCCTGCGTGGGGTCGATGATAGAGGCGAAGGACGAGGTGACGACGACGCGCTTGACCTGGGGCGCGTGGGCGGCAACAGCCTCGAGGACGCGGGTGGTTCCCTTGACGGCGGGGTCGAGCAGGTCCTTCTCGTTGTCCTTGACGTCAAAGACGAAGGGCGAGGCCGTGTGTATCACGCCGGCCACGCCCTTGACGGCCTCGTCGAATGCGTTGGCAGCGGTGATGTCTGGGACGATCACAGTGGTGAGCGCTTCGCCGGCGTCAGGGAAGGCCTTGTAAATCTTCTTGGCCGAGCTTTCGCTGCGGGCCTGGCCCCGGACCTGGTAGCCATTCTGGAGGAAAAGCTTGATAACATGTGTTCCGACGAAGGAGGTTGCGCCGGTGACGAGGATGACCCCCTTCTGCGCGCCGTTGGTCTGGCCAGCCATTCTGTCGATTAAATTATTGGAGTATTCAAGATATCAAGGTTGCGGTTTTGCTTCGACGTGTGATGCTGTCCGGATCGTTAAAGGACTTTGTATGCATGTCCATAGTCCGCCATACGTGTTCGACTTCATATATATCTCATCGGATGATACTTGCGCCGGTGGGCCTTTAACGTCACACCGTCAACATTTGTCAGCCGTGCGCTTGAAAAAGATTGGACGCGTAGGTGGTCCATGAACCCATCTTTTCAGGGTGTGGTGGGTCATCGGCCGGTATTTCGGCGTTAACGTCATGGATACCCAGTCATGATATTGGAACTCACCCAGATAAGCTGGTCATGAAAGTCCACTCGCGCCGCGAGCGTGCACCGCGAGTTTCTCTCATTCGTCCAATCGATAACATGAGCTAGTGGCAACATATTGTACATACAGCCTGGGTTGAGTGCCAAAGGCTCGTAGATAATGGCGGATAGGGAAAAGGTCCCAAGAGAGCCCACACCTAGATAGAGAGATGTTTGAAACAATCAGATTCAATATGATACTCTTTCAAGTATCTTCCTTTTCCTTTTCTTGGTTCCCTTCTGTTTTTACGCAGTTCAAAATTCTACTCAGAGATGTGTCGCCTAGCTAACTTGATTCACAGGTGTGGGGGAAGCTACAAGCATGCCACCAGATTGCAGTTCAGATTGAGAATTACAGAAGATTCCAAGGCACAGGCGCCACTAGGGGAAAAAAGAAAAAATTGAAAAAGAAAATGTAGAAGGGGGGGGGGGGGAATGTGAACCATGAACTATTTGCGAGTGAGCGGACGGGGAATTTGCGAGTTGTGCGTATCGGCCATGATATCGGATTTAGCAGTGCTCGTCAGCTGCAGCCAGGATATACTCTGGTGTCGCTAAAATTACAGGAGGAACAGAATTACAAAGCGAGAAAGGGCGTCCGTAAGCTCAAGATATGGAGTAGAGGATTTGAGGCAAGGTCGGCTGACAAGCCCAATTAGTATTACTATATGTAGATGATGCTAGAATCGCTGATTATCCAATCCAACGCTCAATCATGCCTTGAAAACTCCTAGACAATGCACTTCCTTCCTGGTCTGCCAGCGTTCTCAATGCAGTAAAAGGCCTTTGCTCCCTGATCTCATCCTCAGAAAACCAGGACCCATGTAAGCCATATGGCACCCGTTGCGGCAGCTTCACTCTTGCTACGACGTCCTTCATGGTTTTGGCGTCGATAATCCACAGTTCACTGATTGAGTCCTCGTCGCATTCGCCATCCGGGCCCAGCTGGCTCTCGTCGAACACGTACGTCAATAGCCACCCGTCGTCCTCGCTTTGCCTCTCACTTTCCCTGCGAGGAACGAAGCGGGGCTCCTGCGCAAACCATCCGTCGGGCATCTTGAACAGCTTGATGGGGTCATTGGGGTCACAACTTTCTCGGATCTCGGCGACAGTGCGAGTGTCAACGCAGCCCCTTATAGGCTGTGGGGGTTGCTGGACGCCACGTTCGATAAGTGTTTTCACGTCAATCTTTGCGAGGTAGTCGATCTTGGCCGCTTTGCCCAGGGCAACGGTGTATGATGCAAAGCCTGTTGAGCACCCATACACATAGCGTGCCTCACTCATGGAGTGATTTGGAGATAGCGTGGGAAACTCGAACGAGATGGCGGACAATGCCCACTGGTGCCGGATGCGATGGCCTGGCACGTCCGTGCCGTCATTCGCGGACAAGGGGAAGTTGTAATAATAAAGCCTGCACTGTTCCTCCTCTGCATACTCTGGTGGAACAGGTTTGACATCAGGTGTGGGCAGGTTTCCAGCACTGAATACCAGCGAGGCGGATGTCAGCCTGCAAGCCAGCAAGTTGACAGATGTCTGCTGCAAATTGGCACCATTCATCTCTCCGGTGTGCGTGACGGTATCCCAGCAGTTGGCCGTGTGAAATATGACGCACGGATTCGTCTCAAACCATTGTATGAGATCGGGTCGATATCGCGGGAAGACGCCGTAGCGCGCCTTGCCCCGTGAGTCGTATGACAGCACAGGGACGCCTCGGGCGAGGTTGCTCGGGTCGAGTGTCAGGGGAAGGTCGAGAATGACGGTGTGGTTTCGAGAGACGCCGAAGTCGTGCATCATCTTCGGTGCCTTGACTCCGGGTACAGGCATCGACAGCCGGGGAGCGCTTGAAGGTGGCTGTGATGTCGGCAGCTTAGACGCACATGATGGAGGAACGATGGAGTAGTAGCAAAATGGCTTGACGAATACGGCATGAAATGCGATGAGCTCCTTTGTCACAGGGTCGACTCGTGGGTGGGCTGTTGTCCATTCCTTCATGAACGAGAGGGCGCCGTTGCCGCCAAATCCCCTTCTGTTGTTGATGTCTTGATGCCTGGGTTCATTCTCGGCGCTGCGGCCGTTGAACCACCCGATCGTTTCCAGTCCTGGAAGAGCGAATCTCAGTGGCGGGCCACTCTCGCAAAGGGCCAGTGCGCGGCCGTCGTGGTACATGACCGAGGTGTTGGCGACGCTGATCTTTTTGATGGGGTACCTGACTCTCGACAGATGCGACATGAGGACCAGAATCATGGTTCTGAGGATGGCCCACAGAATCGTGAAGAAACCTAACGCTGGATTGACCAGTGTTGCGATGCTGGGAAGAACAGGTCGGCTCAGGACTCGGTCACGCTCGCCAGCTGGTCCAGCTCTCCGCCTGGCGTAGGCATACACATCCGTAAGCAGGAATTGGTTGACAAACTCTGGCTGGATCGTGGCGCCCTTCTCCCCGGTCCTTCGAAACAGCACACCACTCAGCATCCCGTCGCCGTCGAACCAGTGAGCATCCCGGCCGAGATCGTCGTTTGTCACGGGGTTGCCGCCATTTCGAACGTACTGCCCGCCACCCAAGTCAACGGGGACAGAGCCCGAGTATGTGCATGGCGTCAGTGAAGTTGTCTTGTTGATTGGTGCAAAGTTCCCTGATAAATATCTGTAGAACAATTTTCAGTACTGAACAAGACCCATCGGACACAGTCCTCACGATTTCGCGTGCGTGTTCCGTTGTAAATGGTAGTGAATCTACTTACGGGTGTCTCCGGTTGCTTTGAGTCGGCAGTACAAGTTGCTCTGCTTCTGAATCCATTATTCCCAGGGCCACTCAGGGAAGTATTTACTGTCGATGGCTTCACAACGCAGGCCTGCTGCGCGTGATGTTGCCGGAGGCCGTTGTGCAACGTCACTTATGACAGGCGACCGTGGCTGTCAACGACGATGCTCGCGACAGGGGACGTGTTTATGACCGAGTGGTTCGTTCACGATGATTTGAGACAGTGTCGAGATCAAATTCTATGGCATGTTGATGTCGAGTAGGGAACCCAATTCTCCACGCCAACGCCCACGGCATTCGCGGCTTGTTTCCACGATGCATGCACCTTGACATAATATTGGACAACCAATGACCTCATGCCGGTGTACGTCGTACGTACGTCGTCGACTAGTCCAGATGCCTCCTAGGCCAATTGGCCTTCGCAGTGGATACCACCCAAGCGTCTCGGCAGCCCGGGCGGCTTAGCTTCTTATAGCACCGTTTTATACATGTAAAATGAGAATGGTGTGCCCAATGTTTGTCTGTCTTGGCGTCACGACTCTGCACCCCCCCCCCCCCAAATACTACAAGACTGTGACATGAGTTATTCGATCTCTGCACTTTAATATCGATATGTACCTCGATATTCCCTTCTCTACGCCCATTCATGACGAGTCATTACTGGCTACATGATAATACCTGCCAATTTGTGGTCCACGTCCTGTTGTTACCTCGTCAGAAGTAAAAGAACGTTGCGTAGTAATGAGAGCCCAGGCCCCAAGACGAATGAGGGGGCATGGTCGCAAATCTCAGTGCGATCAGACTGCCCAGACGTTGAAACACGGCCAGCAAGACTTGGATTGGAGTTTCACTTCTCTCGGTCAAGAGTCGAGCTGGAGTCTGTCGTCCAGGCGATGGAACTGAGGTCAGGTGAGCCGCAGATTGGATGACGCACAAGACATGCCTTCTAACTGCGGAGGCGTGCGCGGTGTCGGTCTCGGGAGGTAGCAGCAACGGTCGCCTTGTCCAGGGTTCAGGGCTCAAGGAGCTCCAGTTTCCCCTCGCGACCAGGATCCAAGCTCGAGCGATCGCAGCCTGGGCCCGCAGAGGCTCGATGGCTCGATGGTCCTTTCTGGCGACCGATCACGCCCGAGATCGACGTGTTAGTTGACTTTTGTCTCGCTGACTGCGGTCGGAATAAGCTTCTGAATCTCCAACGGATTCTCTTGGCCGTGGCCCCGTCCCCACAGACCCGCCCTGCCGCCGCGAGATGTCCACGGCGGATACTGCAGCAGGTGACTGATGTGCAGATCTTGCTTGCCTCGGAGGATCTGGTCCATTTTACAAGGCCATAGCTGATGCTACATGCTCCGCAAAACACCGTGGTATTCTTCACATTACAGTAATTTTTCGACTAATCCCGTCTCGTCGTGTCACAGGTCCAACATAACTTTCACGCGCGTTATCCGGTATCGTTGCCCCAAAAGTTTGAGATCTCAGGAGGGCGTCGAAAGCCATGAAGACATTCTCATGATCGAGAGATATCTCCGGACCCACCCAAGACCTCGATTGGACGACCGACTCGGAAGAGCACCAGAGCGGCGGAACAGGCGCGCTTGGGGCTCGTTTTGGCCGCCACTTATTCCCGAAGGCCACGCTATTTGACGACCCAGAAGTCATGATATCATTATCAACAACAGCAATTTTGACGTTTCACTGACGCGAGGGACATGCGAATCCTTGTGTGTACGTATGTGATGAGCCCTGCAATCTTAAACAAGACCCAAACAAATCAAACACAATTCTTTTTCCAAAGATCCGGTTGAGGGGGCTGGGAGGCAGGCAGGGTGTCCCGGTCTTTGGCTTCCTCTACAGCCCTGGCGTGAGACAGAGAGATCACTCACATGTACCGTAGCGGCGATGATCATGTTGCTAGGCCTCTCCCACCCCGTACTTGTATCGTCTGGGAATATCCGGTGAAGTCTCGAAGAAAGCTTCCTCTAACCAGGTCACCGTCCATCCCAACATTGGCGTTTTGAGCGCCATGCCACTGCTACTACTCTTTTCATATAATAGACTCCGAACCACATGCATGGCAGACAGCAGACGAATCACAGGCGATGGCTCTGAACTCTTACATCCTGGATGTCCTTGCTGATCTGTCTCTTGATGTTTCAAGACCACCAGTTCAGGAGGTGAGCATATGCACCCGTGGACACAAAATACCACATAGACTAGGTACGCACTTCCACGTCGACGCGCGACTCAGAACACCAACTCAGAGCTGCAGGTCTGGATGATTGGACAATTAGCTCTCGCGGCTTCGGCCTCAGTGCCACATCAATAGTAGCGGTAATACATCTCTGTCGGCTGGCTAGCGCGGTCCACGTCCCGGTTACTGGTTCACTCCTGCTCCAGTTCAATACACCTGCCAAGACGTCATGGAGCATCCGAGCGACCCGCCTTCGCGTTCAACTTGCTAAGGAGGTGCGGTAATTGAGCGGTCACGCCTCATGTACTCGGTAGGTCATAGAGACAGTCTTCCTAGAATCCCATGGATGATCTCATGACGCCCTACGAGCACCCTTGATCCACCGTCGCTCCTCCTCGAGGTTCAAATACCCTTCCTTGCCCCCCCTCTCATCCATTGAAATATCACCAGCATCAGCTTGCTTTTGCTTTGATACCCCCAAACTTAAAAGGATATCTGTGATATCAGAGTGTTGTTACTGTACTCGCCCCAGCTCACCCCAAATCTTTGCCAAATCAGCACCATCTAGTTACCAGAGCCTGTCTTGATCGCACTCACATTCCCCATAATGGCTGGGAATCAGGCGCTCAACGTCAACAGCGCTGTGGCGCAGCATGGCGATCTCGCCATCACTGTCCATGGTTCAGACTGGTACTTCACCGTGTGCGCAGTCATGGGTGCCTCCACTCTTGCCTTCATGGGCCTCGCCTTCACTAAGCCGCAATCGCACCGTCTGTTCCACTACATCACCGCCGGAATCACTGCTGTCGCCTGCATTGCTTACTGGTCCATGGCCTCTGACCTTGGCCAGGCCCCTATCCAGGCCGAGTTTGTGAGGCCAGGCCGCTCTGCCGTTGCCGGCGCAGGCACTCGAGAGATGTTCTACGTCCGGTACATCGACTGGTTCGTGACGACACCACTACTCCTTACGGACCTCCTCTTGACCGCCGGGCTCCCCTGGCCCACCATCTTGGTCACAATTCTCGCGGACGAGATCATGATTGTCTGCGGACTGGTCGGCGCCCTGACCCAGACGTCCTACAAGTGGGGATACTTCGCCTTCGGGACGGCCGCCCTCTTCTTCGTCGCCTACGAGCTTGCCATCGACGGCCGTCGCCACGCAAATGCCCACGGAGGGTCCGTCAAGAGCACCTTCATGCAGTGTGGCGTGCTGACTCTCTTCCTGTGGTTCTTGTACCCGATCGCCTGGGGCCTGTCCGAGGGCGGCAACGTCATCCACCCCGACTCTGAGGCCATCTTCTACGGTATCCTCGACATCTTCGCGAAGCCCGTCTTCGGCTTCCTGCTTATCTTCGGCCACAACAAGATTGACCCCTCCCAGCTTGGTCTCGCTATGCACGAGCCTGGCCAGCGCAGGAGCGAGAAGGGTCTTGTGCACCCAGAGGGTCCCGCCACCACGGGGAACAATGGAACCACTGCCAATGTTTAAGAATTGGCTATTTCGGTGAGCGTTGCGTCAATAGCAAGCGTTCCAAAACTATCCCAGCTCGGGTGTGACGGGGGTTGCAGCTGGTCCCTCGCGGAAGGGTACGATTGGGGTGAGACGAGGAAGGATCGTAATGAGATGATGGTGAATAATGGTAATTGGAGTCGAATTCTTGCGTTTTAATACCATGGTGCGGGTGTCGCCCATTGCATGGGCACAAGTTCACCAAGTTTGATTTTAGTTGTCGCCGGCGGAGGGAGATACCCTAGTACTGTCATTCTACGAGAAATAAGTCACAAGTATTTAAATTCACCGGTCTAGCTCATGCACTGTTGGTCTTTTACGCAACAATTATTGCTGAGGTATCTGGGATTTGTGACGTGTTACAATTCGAAGAGATACCATGAAACGGGTCTGCTATGTTATTGCAAAGTGATCTGTAAAGTATCGTTGAAATCACGAAGGAGTAAAAATAACGTAGGTGGCCCACATCTGCATTGATCCCTGTCCGTTATAATTTATGATGAACGGATTCACTGCTCTATACATACGACATCTCATTGCATTTCTGACAATTCCTAAACACTCAAGAGTACGTATACGAATTACTGCTCCAAGCACGGGTGTGTATCAGGTGGCCTTGGGTAGACTCTCAAGTTGGGCTTCGATCCTTGTCCAATGGCCCCTTTTCAAATAACCCGAGAGCCAGTAATTACCACTCGTATCCCTTCCCATGATAGGGAAAGCATTTGGAAGCTTCAGGCCGAACTGGTTGTTCTGCACATATGTCGGCCTCACCGGCCGCCCCGCCACCTCCGCCCCGACAGCAGCGGCCGAAAAGTCTTTGTCGAACAATTTGGCCCGCGTCCAGTTGGAAAAGGTGATCAAATCCATCTTCCAGTTTCCAAACATAGGAGGCACCTTACCCCACGACTTTCGCCACAGGTACAAGAATGTCTCTGCCTGGGGCCGAGTGCGTTGTGTATTGAGCGCTGTCCGGACTATAGCCTCTTGAGTCAGCCATCAGATCGCCAAGAGAAAAGACTACTAGAAGCGGGTGATCTGTTCTCGAAACAGTTGAAAGTATGCGTGAAAGCTCCTCACTGGCAAGTGCTGTGCGGTACAACGGCTGCTGGAGGATGTCGCCCGCCGTGAGGATGACGTTGAAAAATGCAACGAGGTTCGACACGTATACGTTGCTGGAACTTGGGGGTGGCTGCGTTTCTTGAACGCCGCTCGGTTCCACTTGCGAGTCGGAGAGAATCTTGCGAAGGGAATATGCACTGTTGAGCACTATGGTCTTGTCCGGATTGTGAGGAACGGCTTCAGTGGCGAGCAGCAGCCTAGTCCACCACGCACAGAGAACGTCACCGTCAGAGAGGAAAGGGGGCGGCTCATCACCGTTGCGGTCCACCTTGGAGTCAATAATGGCTCCTTCATGGAGCCTGGCCATTGTAGATGCCGGCACGCAAACCATTCTGTTCTCGAGACCCGTGAAGAAGCTAGTCACATTATGCAGCAGCCACCCCGCAATTCCGGCGATCGACATTTGGTGGCTCCCGAGTACATGCTTGACCGTTGGTTCCGTGCCAAATTCAATGAGAGGGTCGTTGGAAAGCTCGTGTGCATGCCCTCCAGTCCCAAATGGCTGTGGGATCTCTGAGGCACGGCCTTGAAGAGCCATGATCCAGGCGTCGAGAAATGGAGCCATGCTCATCCCGTCCATCAGCGTGTGCGGGAAATAAATGGTGATGATTGTCTTGTCGAGGAAGGAGACGATATGTAATCCCATTTGCGGTATGTCTCTCTTCAGGTAATCATCCATCTTCGTCGGGGCACCATCGGGGCGGAAGAGGTTCTCGAGCTTGTCTGGGTCAACAACAACGGATGGTCTACCGGTGGCTGGCTTGGGAATGTAGCAGGCGATGGGGTGTTGAGCGGCTGTAGTGGCGTAGAAGACATGGCTGTAAGAGATCACCTGGTAACTCTCATTGGTGCCTGTTGCCTCCGGGAGGTGATACTCGAGGTCGCCGTTCGCCTGGCGCTTATTAGCATTCCGTGTTTATCCTAGACCGCACAAAGCTTTACATTCTTTCGGATGCGTGCTCCGAATTTCTTCCACCCTTCAAGACTGACTAGCAGTTCGAGACCGCTTTTGAGTTTTGCTGGGTCTAAAACGCTGTCGAATACCAACATGTAGTAGAGTATAAACGCCCTCCAGAGAGGTGTATCGTCGAAGTAACGCAGGGGGTAGACATTGTGCTTTGGCATTCTTGCTACAATTCCAGAAGAATGAGGGAGAATGCCATCACAAGGGCTAGTGTGCGAGAGCGGCACAATTTATTGCCCGAACTAGTATGGCCGCCATTGCAAGTGACACCATTTGCTTGTCAGATTATACCCTATTCTGGCTGCTGATCTTGATACAGTCAGCGGCCAAAGACTGTAAACGGCCTAATTCAGGCAAGATGTGGATCTATCTAGCCAATAATCTTCAAGCAGGGTGCTGCACGTTGAATCCTTGAAGATCTCTTGGCTGGAGTGCACTCTTGTGCCGTCGGTGTGCCACGACCAGATGGCTCAACTGCTCAGGTGGCCAGAATAGCCCCGGGCTAACCAAGCATCAAGAAGGCTGCCATTCGAGTTCCTGATATGTCACATCATACAGAAGTATTGTAGTATTTTGCCTACGGCTAAGAGAAGACACGCACTCATTCAGAAGTCCTGATGGAAGTGCCAAGGGAGTTCAAGAACAAGAAGAGGTTGGATTTTAACAAGAGTAATAATACTACCACTCATCGGTTTATTCAGTATTTAGCTCCAATCTGTTCTTCCTTGGCAATCTGCTCCTTGTCAATGACAATGACCGCTTTACCTTGTATCTTTCCACCGCGAATCATGTCGATTAATTTCTCGATTTGGTCCAGGCCGTAGAAGATGTTAGTTTTGACCTTGATGCCAGTTTCTGCTATGAAGCGAACCTAGAATTTTGTCAGCGAGACTTTTCCCTTTCCGCTAGTAGATTGGAAAGAAACCAGTGTGATTCTGGAGGCCATTGGTCGCCGTAATTGGCTCAAACGAAAACAAACCGTTGAAGGTACTGACCATGGCATTGCTCTCCCCGGGAGAGCTGACCACGCTTCCTTTGACCGTGACATCCCGGAAGACGAACTGGCTGAAAGGAATTACGACATCTTTTGGCTGAGCGATTTGGACCATAGTTCCGTGCCTCTTGGTGATTGCACAGCCCAGTGCTGCGGCTGTGGAAGCATCGGAGAGAGTGACAGTGGCGTCGACGCCCGGATTCCCGGGATTTGCATCGCGCGTAGCTTCGTGAACCGCTCCCATTACCGCCGCCTCCCCCTTTCTTGCATCGATGACTACGTCGGCGCCGAGAGCCTCAGAAACTTGCAGCCCATCGTCCCTCGCATCAATGCCTACGACTTTTAGGCCTTTCTTTTTGGCAAATTGCACCCCCAGATGCCCCAAGCCCCCTCCACTCCCCACGATTGCGAGCCACTGTCCCTCCTTGAGGCCTGCCTGCTCCACCCCCCTCCATACTGTCCTCCCGGCACAGGCTAGTGGGGCAGCGCTCAAGAGAGAGATTTCGTTGGGAAGTTTGGTGCTTGTGCGCGCATCGCAGACGGCATACTCGGCGAAGAACCCATCGCGATGGACGCCACAATGACCTTCGACGCTCTCGCAGTATTGTCTCCAACCCTCGTTCGGGCCAGTGCAGTCAGGGCATTTGCCGCACGGATGGAAAGGCAGGCCGCACATGACGCGGTCGCCTGGCTTCAGTTCTGAGGACGAGCCGGCGGCTACTACGGTGCCGGCGCCCTCGTGAGAAGCGATTACGGGGAGGGCGGTACCAAAAATCCCAGAATGTATCATGCTGTCCGTGTGGCAGTACGACGCCACAGCAACCTTGACCAGGAGGTCGTAGGGGCCGAGACTGGAAGGGTCTGGGGTCCGGATCTTGTTGACCTGGTAGGGCTTGTTATATTCGACGACCTTGTGTTGCGTGTTAGTGCGGTGAGCTGGCATGTCCGGGATGGGAAATGATCCAGTCACTTACCTGGATGGCCAACATTTCTTCAGGCACGCGTGCATCCATGACGGTGGCTTGTGGTGTCTCAAGGTGACTCAGTCGCTTTCAAATTTCACTTTTGATTCCAAGGGTGCGAAGAGAGAGGGCAATGGATGCGTGGATTCAGTCAACGTCAAAGCGGGACACCGAGCCTTGGTTCCAGCGGACAAGCCGGGTAATTGATGATACAGCAAGTGTGGGGGAAGGCACAAAAGCGGTGCGGACCGCAGTATCTCGAAACGGGGCTCAATCGAGGCGGCTCTGCTTGCCGAAGATCACCCAATATTTGTCTGGTGAGGGGATCTTCATGACGTAGTCGGCCACATCGGCGATAAGGACAAAGGTCACAAACTCCTGTCAAAGACCGAACGGTGGAGCAGGTACAGACAGAATCCGGGCGATTGACATCAGTGAATTCAGGTAAACTATAAATTCTCTTGCTCCCCTCGGTACCTAGACCACGAACCAAGTCATGCATAGGATCCATGCTGGGATGGCTGGCATGATAAGGTAGAGCCCCAAACCCAGCTCCAAAGTACGGGCGGCAACAACACCAAATGTGGAATTTGGTGTATAGTCAAAGGGAAGGAAACATTGCACTTTCCTCTACACGCCCATTAATTTCAAGGGAACTTTAGCAAAGCATATGAGCCGTCAAGAGGCCTTCCTACGGAAATGTAGGCAGGAATAGGGTTGAGCGTCGCCACAGCATCGAGACGGATCAGGAACAGCAGGCGAGAGATCAGACACAAAACGGCATGCGTCTTCTCACATAGAATCGGCAGAGAAAATAAAAGTGACCCACATCAGCCCTACCCATAAGTTCTCCCCACCCCCTCCTTGCCACGTCCTCGCGGACAAATAAACATTGTTCGGCCGGTTCATGCAGAGACAGAGATATCGTCTCTGCCTAGGTCCTAGGTCCTCGGGCAGAGACCGTTGAGCTGTCAGAATTGGGAGTAGTTGGGACTATTAATACGGTAACGAGATATAAGGAACCCTCCCACAGGTCGATAAAACACTCACAGCCTCCTACGGTGGGCAGCCACTGGCCGGAAGATTAAGCGAGGAGTCAGTCGGCCGAAAATAGAGCCTGGTCATGCATCTTGTACAGTGTGTGCAAAGACAGACTCTTATTTCCAGGCCAGGCTTGAAGCTGGACGCTGCCGGTTTGCTGGGAGTTCTGACATGGTTGAGCAGGTTCGTCACAGCTTGCCGTGCTGCCGTCGCAACTTCATGGGATCAATGGGTTAAACCTGATGATCTCCCGTTGCTGATCACAGATTTGCGGAACTGGGGGACGACTGCCAATGGAATCCGAACGGAACATGTCCATACTGTGCTTCCCAGGCGCATTGCCGGTCCTCTTTTTCTGCGAGTCAGCCAGTCGTAATTCGACCTCACCGGTGCACTAGTCGGATCCACAGCAGAGGGTGGAGTGCTGCCGATAGCACACTTTGTCTGCTTTCCGCTGCTCCCGGAGATTGAAAACCGATAGATTGGACCAACAGATCCCAGATCCAGAAGCAGCCCCGCGAACATCCCTTACTTTATCTCGCGATATCTGGGCCACTTTCACCTTAACTGGCCCGCACTCCACCTGCGATGCTGGCTGCCCGCATGCATCACATGGTTGACGGAAGGCGCCGCGTCAGTGACAAGACGGACATTTCCCGTATAACAAGTCGACGAAACCCAAACCTCACAATCGCTTGCCTTCGTCTTTAGTCCCAGCCTTCAACCCGTCCACTCCCACTGGGCATACGCGTGGTTGGCTCAGAGTCTGCACTGTCTTTCGTTCCCAACGTTCATTCCTTCACGTCACTCTTTTCCACGGTATTTTACGAGTTACCTGTATCAATATTTATACCATAATGCTGTCTCACATCCTCTTGGCACTTGGCCCCGTGGGTGCTCTTGCGGCTTCTGCATATGCCCCTGCATCCAGCACCTGCCCCTCTGGCAGTCTTGTGCGGTCTGCCGATGGCATCTCAGACTCGGAAGCAACCTGGGCCGCCGGGCGCAAGGCTGTGACAGACTCAGCCCTCAAGAGCTGGCTCGAGACCGCCCTGCCCGACGTGGACACTTCCAGCTTGCCGACACTGGCCCTCTCGGTATCCGGCGGTGGATTCAGATCCCTGCTCACCGGCGCCGGCGTGGTTCAGGCCTTGGACGGTCGGGATAGCAACTCCAGTACGACCGGTCTGTACCAAGCTCTGACGTACCATGCTGGCCTCTCGGGTGGTGCCTGGCTGCTGAGTGCCATTGCTGCGGGCGACTGGCCCACGATTTCCAGCCTCCGCGACGGCGTGTGGGAGGCGCAGTTCGCGGGAGGCATTCTGAACGCAAGCAGCGCTACAACAGTGGGCGACTACCAACAGATCGCTGCGGACATCATAGCCAAAGGCTCAGCTGGCTCCCCAGTGTCGCTGACCGACCCTTGGGGGCGGATGCTCTCATACCAGGTCATGTCTGGCAGCGAGGGCGCAGTTGACTTCACAATGTCGGACATTGGCTCCCTGTCAAGCTTCACGTCGTTCAACGCCCCGTTTCCATTGATTACCGCCTCCAAGATCACTCCCGACAGCGGGGCATGCGAGCCGACTGCAGAGGAAGCTATCTACGAGTTCAACCCATTTGAGTTTGGATCCTGGTCTGACGATATTTCCGCCTTCGTCCAGTCTGAATACCTGGGCAGCAACATCACCGCGGGTTCTGCTTCTCAGTGCGTCACCGGCTTCGACAATATTGACTGGGTCCTGGGAACGTCTTCTATGCTCCTGAACGAGTACATCTGCAACGCAAGTCTTGGTGTGGACGTTACTACTCTGTTCCCCAGCAGTATGATCACAGTCGTCGAGAAGTTCACTTCTGCTGATGAGTATGGCTACTCGTTA
Source organism: Diaporthe capsici (assembly GCA_013364905.1). Taxonomy (NCBI): domain Eukaryota; kingdom Fungi; phylum Ascomycota; class Sordariomycetes; order Diaporthales; family Diaporthaceae; genus Diaporthe; species Diaporthe capsici. The sequence goes on from WNXA01000015.1 coordinate 965,575, forward strand.
CTGCCCAACCCTTTCAAGGGTTTCAACTCGACGACTGCCACCAAGCCCAGTACCATTTCCAGCTCGAACAACTTGCACATTGTCGACGGTGGCGAAGCCGATCACAACGTACGTACACATCCCAGGCGCAAGCATTCTTGAGTATTCAAGCAGCCACGAAACTGACATGTTCCCATCATAGGTCCCTTTACTGCCCCTTCTCGAGCCAACACGCAACGTGAGCGTTATCATCGTTAACGACAATTCTAATGACGAGGGTGGCTTCCCCGATGGGACTCAAGTTGTTGCTGCATACGAAGCCACACGAACTGGCCGCCTGGCTGGTCGCTTCCCCGCTGTTCCTGCTGCCGGCGATTTCAGCACCTCTCGAGCACAGTTCTTTGGCTGCGACGAGCCAGACGCCGTTACCGTCGTATACCTGCCAAACTCAGAGTGGACGTATGCCTCCAACACCGCCACATTGAAATTGACGTACTCCTCGGACGAGACGAATTCCATGATCTCGAACGGCAATGAAGTTGCGACGCAGGGCAATGATGAAGCGTGGGGAGCCTGTCTTGCTTGCGGAATTATGCTCAAGGAGGTTGGGAAATCGAGTCTACCCAGCGGGTGTGAGGCATGTCTGGCAGACTATTGCTGGTCTGCATAACTGGCTGAGACTGGTGCCCACGGACATGTCATCAGAAACGCATAGAAATATATACCAACACTATAGAAACAGAAATGTAATCCTCGTTTTTCAGCGAGCAGTAACCCGAGAGATTGACCGTAGCCATTGTCTGAGAAGACACGCCAGGAGGCACAAGATCACATTGAATAGGTAGATGTATAATGGAGATATCTACATGGTGTCCTATGGCTTGTGACAGTTCATCATTTACCAATCGATGTGTTCAAACATCGTGGAAGTCGTGGAAGTCGTGTGGAGGTGTTGAGGAGAACTGGGGCCGATGGTGCACCCGGATTAAGCTCTCGGCAGTTCAAAAATGCCCTAAGCTTGCTCGGATTTAGACTTGGGTGACCTTTAGCTAGGTCAAGCTCCGTCCATAAAACCGAGCCCCCCCTTGGAGTTTCAGTGATCACATTGCACACCTTGTCAAACCACCGTGTGTCTATTGTATAGCTTGAAAAGTTTCTGCTGCAAGTAAAGATGGATATTGAATCCGATTTCGTGAGAAATTTCAAGATCCCCCCTTTCGTTCCGCCAGAGGACGCCGAGACGTTTAAAGATATCCAATACTCCTCCCACGGCCATGTCCGCCAGAGGTTGGATCTCTACCTGCCCAAGGACGGAAAGCTCGGCGGCAGCCCGCTGCCCCTCATTGTCTACATCCACGGTACGCCAGTCCCTAAGCTCCAAAGACCTTGACCAAGTCGCATTGCCACTAAGCCATGTCCGCAGGTGGTGCATTCAGATTTGGGTCCAAAGAATCTCCTTGGATGCCATCCCGCCTCGTCTCGCAGGGTTACGCCATTGCCAGCCTCGACCACCGCCTCAGCGGCGATGCCGTTTTCCCCGCCGCTGTAGAGGACTGCAAAGCAGCTGTTAGGTGGCTGCGCGCCCACGCAACGGAGTACCGGCTCGATCCGGATCGTTTTGTCGCCTTCGGAGAGTCCGCGGGTGCGCACCATGCCTCATTTCTGGGGGTGACTTCTCCCGCTGGCGTGGGCGATGAGCTCGATGTCGGCGACCACCTTGACCAGTCCAGTACCGTCCAGGGCGTAGTCGACTATTACGGCCCATCGGACTTCCTGCAGATGGATGCCCATGCCCCGACAGATGGGAACAACACGAAACATGACCCACCGGGGAGCCCGGAATCCTTATACGTGGGCGCAGCGGATGGAATCCAGAATGCACCGGAGAAGTCAGTGAGGGCGAACCCTATTACCTACCTTTCAGCGGCCAAGGCAAAGAGTGTCCCGCCATTTTTCATCTCACATGGTGTCAACGATCATGTTGTGCCATACCATCAGTCAGTCCTGCTGCACGAGGCTTTGAAGGGAGTCGGTGTACCAGTGACACTGCATCCGGTGGAAGGCGTGGACCATGTGTTTGAAGGGATCTCTCGAGAACAAAGTGATGATCTGGACAAGAAGACGGATGAATTTCTAGCTTCTATCTCTCACTGAGGCGAAAACGAGGGGTGCAAAAGATTGATACGAAAACCTGGCATGAGATTCAAGGTGGATCCAAACTGTCTTGCCATTCCGGACTGCTCCATACTTGGATATCTAAAGTGAGTAAGGTCGGCTTATCAATGTGAGATGCCCCGTGCAGCTCAAAATTATGCCAACACAGTAAATATATTCTCCTGTCTACTATGAGATAACCTCCTGAAGTCCATTCTCCTAGGGATAACCTCTTTGCATCTCTAGGCAACGTCATTGATGCACTGGAAAAGGGTTACCACGTGGCAAACACACCCTCAGTGTGCTGCATCCCTCTGGCGGAAACTTATTGAAGCATTGTCCAATTTAATACTGGACACAAAGGCCTGGGTCACCCCATGCAGTGACCAGTTGACGTTACGTATGATCAGCACGATTCGTTCATGACCGATTAACACTGGTTCTTTCCGAGGATGCGGGATGGGCCCGCAAGGCATTTAGTCTTTTTCGGATGATGCAACATGAGACGAGAAAGCCGGCTTGGCCAAGAGTTTAAACTCCAATGACTAGCACTTGGGAGCCGCATAGCAAGCCCCTGAAATATGAGACAGCACCTGCACCCCGCGATGGTTGCGGAGGTGGCTCAGCTGCTTCCGTCCTGTGCTACAACATCAAACAATTCCTCCTCACTCAAGCTTTCTGGCGAGTTAAAATTTTGTCTGGAACGCAGCTCGCCGTGCCTCCTGCCGCGCTCCCGCCGGCACAGCGCGCGGTGTTCTCGAACAGCCCGATGGTAGTCCATCCCTGACGAGGCACGACCCTTGATTAAGGTTGCAATAGTCGTGGGTTGACAGTGATGACAGTGGTACCATGCATGATAAACCCTATCAGACCGAACATATCATATGATGGCCCTGTGCCTCGCCTTTGGTTGTCTATTTTCCGTTTCCTCCTTAGTCCCAACTTCCTCGTGCTGGTCGGGATACCGCGATCATTGACTGAAGCGTCTTTCTTTCTCTCGCCCAGGAGGCTCTTATTCATTCGTTCAATAAAGAGCAAAGCTCTCACTTCCATTCATTGATATTGTGAATTTCTAATTATTATCGCGATGCATCTCATCAATTTGCTGGGCCTGGTGGCAACCGTCAGGGCTGTTGACACTCTGGGTGAGTCCCCCATCAAGCACTTGATGCCACCATCCTCAGCATCCCCCCTGAGCCAACACTGACAGTGAGCAGTCGATCTTGGCTACGCCAGGTACCAAGGCATGACAGTAGGTGCTGGAGTCAACCAATGGCTCGGCATGCGCTTCGCAGCACCGTCAGTCCCGCCTCGACGGTTCTCAGCACCCCAGCCGCCGCTCAATGAGAGCGACGTCCAGGACGCAACCAAAGAAGGCACGTTGTGTGTTTCGGCCAACAACCAGGAAGGCCTGCAATTCGACTCCGAGCGCCAGCCCATGGCCGAAGATTGTCTTTTCGCTGCCGTGTATGCCCCGGCGAGTGCCACCGACCAGAGCATGCTGCCGATTCTGATGTTTATTTCCGGCGGAGGATTTACCTCCAACTCGAACGGCAACTTCAACGGTACCGGGTTGGTGGAGGCCAGCGGGGGAAACATGATTGTGATGCGGGCCAACTACCGGGTGGGCATACTGGGCTTCATCGGGGGGACACTTGTTGAGGCCGACACCAAAGGCGCGGTGGCGAACAACGGGCTTAACGACAGTGAGTCTTCCTCGTGCTTGGATTGAGTGCCTGCAAGCTGACACCACAACACAGTGATCGCCGCTGCGCGCTGGATGCAGCAACATGCTACGAAATTCGGCGGCAACCCGAATCACATTGTCGTCTCGGGGGCCTCGTCCGGCGGCAACGCCATCGACGAACTCCTCGCCGCCAACAACGGCACCGGGTTCCGTGATCTCTTCGTGGGCGCCATTGCAGAGAGCCCTGGCTGGGGCAGTGAGGGCTTTTCGGCAGACCGTGACCAAGCGCTCAACAACAACCTCAACGCGACTGGCTGCCTTAACGCGACGGACCCGATCGATTGCATGCGCATGATGCCCATTGCCGAGTTCCAGAACAAGACGACCACGGACGGGTGGGGTCCAACCGTTGAGGGGAAGCTCATCGCGGCGCCTCACTACCAGATGTTCGAACAAGGCCGCTTCCAGAACATACCTGTGATATACGGTTACGCGAGCGACGAGGCCACGCCCAACTTCATCTCCAACCAGACCGTCAACACCACCGAGGACGTCGGCGCCGACATCCTCAAGGCCGTCGGGAAGTCAATGACAGACGCAGAGCTCGCGGCCGTCATGGCAGCATACCCGGAATCCCTCAACAATGTCTCGGTCTTTGGGCGCGACATGAACGCCCGCAACGCTTCGTTGCGTGAGGGCAGCGGCGCTCAGTGGCAGCGCGATGCGGCCATCAAGACGGAGCTCAAGGAGCACTGCGTGGCGGCCTTTTTGAGTGACATGTACTCCAGCGTCGGGCAGACACAGAACTATGCGTATAGGTACAACATACTCGACGAGACGGCGGGCGGGAACGCCGACAAGGGCCTGTTCTCACCACACGTGAGCGAGCTGTATTCCGTATGGGGAAACAACAACACTGACGGCGGGGACCCGGGCTGCATAAAACTCAATTCGACGGACCCCCTGTCGTGCGCCACCGGCGCCGAGATCGCGCAGGCGTATTGGATCTCGTTCGTCCGCAGCCTCAACCCGAACACTTTCAGGCTCGCAGGCACCCCGGAGTGGGCTGCCTGGACCGTTGCAGACCCCAACCGTATCGTGCTCGATAATGCGGCCGCGAGCATGGAGAAGATGGGCGCCGCGGCCGGAGAGGTGCCCATCGGCGAGCCTCCCATGAACCAGCGCCAGAGGTGCCTTTCGTTGACGACAAACCTCGCGAAGCGGATCAACCTGGGGCTGGGCGAGGGTCAGACCATGCCGGCCTTCGCCAACGGAACGAGGGTAGATCCCACGCTGGCTGTGTTGGGGTCGTCGGCTGGCGGTGCGGCCGCGCCTTCAGTCCCGGGGGGCGGCAGCTCAGGCTCCAATGGGAGTGATACGGCAATAATCATCATCGAAACACATGGCTCGGACGGTAGTAATGCCTCTAGTGCCTCCAACAGCAGCACGGGTGATGGCAATCGTGGCTCCGGGAGTGGAGGGTCTAGCGGTGTCAGCGTGATCCCTCTGGGCACACTGTCCCCGAACGGGACAATGAATGGGACCAGGCCCCCGGTGGAAACAAACAGCGCGCCGGGAACCACTCATGGGCTTAAGTCCCTCGTAGCTATCCTGATCGGAGGAGTGATGCTTGCCGTTTGAAAAGCTTGCCAATGATAGAGGTGGAAAGCGAGGCAAAACCATTCCTCGGCTTGTGGAATCGCTCCGCTTTGATGCATCCAGACCAGGTCTCAAAGCTACCTTGTGTGAATAATCACTCACATCGAGAGGTTAGAAGGGCCAAACCTAGGGCCTTCATGGTAGCTAATTATTCAAGCTCTTTCCAGATACACCTCTTGACTACTTAGGCAGCCCTTTGTGCAAGTAGACATGTTCTTGCCCTGGAAGCCTTCATCGATTGGTTTGCTTGTGTATTTCTTGGTTTCACAACATTATTGTCTGAAATATCATTCTCAGTCACCCTTGCCATGGAATATCAAGCGGGAAATAGGCGATGCCGTTGGACGTTCCCCCCAGCTGTTCGAAAAGCCCTGGATCAGGTAGGTCGACAAGCCCGAGGATCATCAGGTAGCTGCGGGACCGAATCATTGCTGCTGCTTTTGCTGTCTTCTGAGCCCTGGGCATCTTGTGGGCCCTGAGCGTCTTCTGAGCTCTCAGAATCTTCTGATCTCTCAGAATCTGATCTCTGAGAATCCTCTGAGTCCTGGCTATATTCTGAGCCCTCAGAATCCTCTGAGTCCTGGCTACCTTCTGAGCCCTGAGAATATTCTGAGCCCTGAGAATATTCTGAGCCCTGAGAATATTCTGAGCCCTGAGAATATTCTGAGCCCTGAGAATATTCTGAGCCCTGAGAATATTCTGAGCTCTGGCTATCTTCTGAGGCCTCAGAATCTTCTGAGCCCTGAGAATCATCTGCGCTCTGAGAATCTTGTGAGCCCTGGGCATCTTCTAAAACCTGAGCATATTCCAAAGCCAGGGCACGCTCTAAGACCCGGGTATCTTCTAGAACCTGGGCATCTTCTAAAGCCTGGGCGTATTCTAAAGCCGGGCGTTCCCCTGGATCCGAGCCCAGGAATCTCACTCGGCCGTCCTCGATGAAAGCTCCGAAATCCTCAATAAGGCTGCGGTCATCAGACTTCCATGTGTACGCTGGGTCAGGCAACGAGTAGCTCCCCACCACCGGGTCCCAGCCGAACCGCGGTGCGCAGAAAAGCTCATCGTCTTCTCCGAGGTCACTGAAGGGATCAGGCTGGCATTCAGCGTCCTAGTCGTCCAGGATCCGATCCACTTCAGGCGTGGTGTACCTCCTCATCGACATATAGACAGCATAAGGCTAGAACTCAGTCTGCAGTTGCGGGTGGTCCTTTGCATACGCCTCGAGATCGAGGAAGATGGCGTCTGAGTCTGTCTTGCCGAGATGATCCATACGCTTGACATCTTCGTGCTCCAGCTCCTCCATCTCCTCTATAGGCTCATTTGTGTTCTTGTCGTCCTTGTCGTCTTCGTCTGGTTCCATGGCCTTTTGAATTCCAGACGACTCGCCCACCAGGAGAAACTGGGCGTTGGGTACAAGGTGACTGGGCACTGTTCCCATCCACCGTAGGGAGCGAAACTCGTCTAGAATCTGTTGATAACAGATGGGGTCAGCTCGGCTGCAGCGCCATGCCAATGAAAGTCGTTAATTTCTTACCTCCTGGGAATACTCCGGGCCCTCGGGCAGTCCAGTATTGCTGGGGGCAGGGTACTGGGGGTTCCTGGTGCTGAGTATCCAGCTGCCTTTCTCCTTGAGGCCGATTGTTGTCTGCACCTCTCCCAGCTCGAAAGGAAGGGTAATCATGTAGGCCAGGTGGCTTTCACGTCCGGTCGTGGTCAAGGCATAGACACCCTGGCCGAGCGGGACAGCTGGTGGCGAGTGTCTGACACCAGCCGTCTTGGTGTCGTAGTCATTGGCTGGGAGGAAATCATTTTTCAGGTCGTCAAAGTTCGCGTTGGTCTTCTCCACGAAGGCGATCCAGCGGTCTCGTCCGGTCTTGGGCAGTTTCTTCTTGGGGATGGCGATGAGGCGGGAGTTGCCAGCGTCGCCGATGGGGCCGTCGCCGAGCTTGGCGTCTGTCGGGATAGGGCGAAGCAGGATGAAGGTGCGTGCAATGTCGGAGACCTTGTCTGGGCGGTCGATGCCGACGCGGCCACGGAGGAAGAAATAGATGATGCCTATGATGGGTACGTCAGTGCATTGGCTCTCCTGGTGCTCCCACTCGGGCAGCATTGACGTAGCCATAGAGAGGACGTTTGCGGATGCAGCTCAGCGCCTACCTTTTTCGAGCATATTGGACGGCATCGCCCCTTCGCGGCCGTGAGGCTCAACAGCAGTTTCGTCTTGGCTGGCATTCTTGTCGTTGGACTCGAGATCAGCCTCGGGCTCGGGTGTGTGGTCATGTTGCTTTTCCGTCTTGTCGTTGCTGCTAGCCGTTCCGGGCCCGCTCTTCTTGTCACTGTTGGCGATGGCAATGGTTCAGCATCGAGGTGGTAAGACCGAGGGAAACTAGTCCTTACCTCGTCACAGTGTCGTCCAAGGTCGTCTGGACCTTGTCGTCCACCTTCTGGGCCTTTCCTGAGCGGTGCTGGTCGGCATCGTCCAGCTTGCGCTTGTCGCCGGTGGCGGCGTCGTTGGTATTAGTCATGGCAGAGATGTACTGTTGGCAGATGAGAGTTGGTGTTGTTAACAAATGAGTGATCTGCTTGTAGACCTGCTGGTAGAAAAATGGCGGGGCTGGCTGATTGGAGAGGGAGAGAGCTGCGGATGTGATGCGCTGTGGGAATTGTTGTCTGGTTGGAAAACGGACGAATCTGGGAAGACAGGCTGGTCTGGGGCTCGACACGGTCTCGGAGGTGCAGTGCAAGTGGTATTAAACGGCAGGTGCAAGTCGACGCGTCGACCACGTTATTAGCTGCTTTTGTGTGATGTCATTGGATCATCACCATCAACACCTCCAGCCCGCAAGGATCACAATGGTTAGCTCATGTCTATGACCAGGTGTCTAGGACACGTTAGGCAGTGCACACACCTAGGCAACTTGGCTGTGCTACACGGGGATCCCGTAGGAGTGATCAACAGGTAGACATCAACGCGATCGAAGAATGAAATCGGTCTGTCCCTGCTACTTCCAAGTAGGCAGTTGTTGGCCAAATCATGATGCTTGGTGTTTCTGTAAATTTGATTTGGACTATGCCGTGTGTCTATGTGTCGTCGCCTCTGCATCGCTGGCAGATACAGTCAAACCCCCATGTCTTCTTCAGCAGCGCACTGCGTTCCTCGCGGAGGATGCCCATGTCCTTGCCCAGATACGAGATGCAGATCTCCTCGCCAGCCGCGATGTCCCTCTTGGCCCGGAACACCCATGTCCTCCCAACCCTCTCCTTGTCCGTGTTCGGGTCACAGTTGTGGTTGAAGTAGGATGCAGACGGCCACACGCCCCATCCAAAGAACTCACTCCCTTCGTCATCCAGCGACCGGATGCCAAAGCTGTTGCGCACCTCTCGGCCCTTGACTGTGCCCAGCATCTCTGCACTAGCGATATGGGCGAGCTTCTCTGGGAGTACAAGCGCAAGGAAGTAGTACGACGCGATGTGTCGCTCCAGGTCCGTGATGGAGCTGTACGGGCGGGCGTCCTCCTCAAGCGCAAGAATGGCCGGCCACTGCTCCGGGTCCATGTGCCGGGACAGGACGGCGTTGAGCTGGAACGACACGACGTCTGCTGAGAACCGACCCGCATCTACCGATGCTGCCACCAGCCTGGCGAGCTCTTTCTTCAAGCGACGCTGCTGGGGTGAGCAGCGGAGCAGTCTCACCGACTGCTCGGCCACCTTCCATTTGCCTTCGATCTCTGACGGCAAAGGTCTCACCGCGCCCTCGAACTCGTCCGTGTTTGACCCCGACCTCTTGATCTGTGTCTCAAGCTGGCGCCACGCCTGCAGGCAATCCAGGTCGTGCCGCCCATTCCATTCCGTGTGACAGCGGTCCGAACAGAAGGCCACACCGTGGTCGGCATCACGGATGGGCAGTTTCCTGCCGCGGTCGTACCAAAAGCACTGCCAGCACACCTCGTTTCGGTACTCTCTGAAGAGAACGTGCGCCGAAAGGTCGTCAGCGACGTAGACCACCGTCCCCTTGGCGAGATCCTGTTTCGCGAAGACCCCTCTACCAGCGCCTGCGGTCTCCCGGATGCTGAAGAGGTGGGACTGTGGCGTGTGCGAAAGGGTGGCCATGCCCCCGAGCAGGATGCCGCCACTCGGCCCGGAATCTACGCTCCGGAATCCGGCCGGTGTCTTGCAACCGAGGTATTGTTCGGGGCAAGACGGGAAGGGAAGGTGGGCACTGTGCCTCGGGTTTAGTCTTTTGGTGTTATTGCATAGTGTTGTCGTGCAGGTCGTGTTGGCCTGGTTGGGGGGTTGAATGAACACAGGTTGACGTAGTGAAGCACGCCGGATTGTGTTTAAAATGAGAAGCCCGGGACTAAGAAAATTTTCTGTCCGTTTTGGACAAGCGGATAGTGGCGTAATTTGCCTGTTCACCGCTTCCTTATCAAACAACGTGCTTAGCTCTCAATCGAGTCATTGGTCAGCCGTCTTGCAGTGTTTGCTGCTCAAGTGGCAGGACAAGTGAAATGTACGCTGTTTGCTTTCTAAATGGTGTTCAAAACCTTCCACCCCTCAGTAACACCACAAAAATGGTACACGGAGATATCCGCGGAGCTTATCAATTGAGCTACCAGTCAAGTGCGTTGCTTGTCGACTGCAGACGCTCCCTCGAGAATGAGTTCCACTTTGCTATGCACACAAGCAGGTCTCCTGAGTTCCTTGATTAGTCGATCGTAGATAATTCATACCAAATGCTCCTTGCCACTTCCTGCCTCAGTACTGCGAACGCAGTGAACTTTTGAAAGTGCAACGCTGGTAGGAATGCAAATTTCAAAATTAAAGGTCGCCAAAAGTGAAGTGCATGTCCTCAAAATTCCAGTGGCTAGCAATCTGGTTGAGGTTGAAAGCTCCAATGACTTGAACAACTCGGGTACATTTTGCCTGCTAATTGGAGTGGGATTCAAGTCTAAGGACGACTTCCCTGTGAGTTTTGGTGCTGAATGCTCTGTGTTGAGGTACATGTTGCGGTCTGAAGACGTTTCCCGTAAGCGCGGCCCCTCCGTCTACAATAGAGAATTGAAGTCGTTACTCGTGCTCTTGGGACCGTAATAAGAATTATGTCAGGCTGCATGTGAATCTCAAGGGATTATCTGCCGCTGTAGTGGTCCTTGCCGTCATGTGACCCGTGAATAAGACTTGATATAACGCAACTCCAAGTCTCCGCAATGATGCAGAGTGTGTAGTCAATTGAAAGAGGCACGCTTTCGCTTCGAGATGCCTGATAATTGCGATTTAGAAATCATCATGCTTCTGCATAGCAATGGTCAAGTACTGCCCTCGAAATGATCACCCAGGTGTTCCCTGTTCTGGTATGTTAACCTTTTGAATTTGTCCATCATCAATCGATGTCACTTCGGATGGGCGGTTCATGAGCAGTCAGGTAGAATATTACTTGACTTCTGCGACGGACAGCCAGGGAGATATATACTGACGAACGAGACTCATCCAATCCACCGCTCCGTTGCTCCCGGGAAAGAGGACGTAACTTAGATTGCAGGCGGAGATCAAGGCAAGCATATCGGAGTGATCACTTGAATAGCTAAAAGCGGGCATATGGCATAATTCTTGTATAGACAAATGTCTAGTGTCTTATGTATGAGCAGATGCATGTTGCGCTTCGCCATCCAGGTGATTAGGGTCGCGGCAGAGGAGGAAATGCACGCAAAAGTTCAAGTTAACAGGCGGAGAAGGGTACGATCGGACTGGATCTTCCGTACACATGGCATGATGGGACAACTCGATATCAAATTTCTTGTAACGTCCCTTTTTAATGGGTGGGCCCATATATGAGGCAAACATCTTGGAATTGTTTCTTTTGAGTGTAGGCGAGCATGAACTCCATTGAATGGCCGGTTCATTGCGACCAAAGTGTCACAGAATGTGAATGTCACTCCTGGTCTTGGTAGCGAGGGGGCGTTGGGCTCACCAGCACAGCATTTTCAGATGCGGGCATTAATTACCTGCTCAGTAGCGGAATCTTCAAACTCACTGAATTGAAGATTCAGTAGTGCAAACTCTCATTCCTTCAAACTTCCCTCTGACCTTAATTGCCAGAATGAATTGAATCGCTCGGCCTTCCACGCTAGGCAGGGCGGGATTCCATTCCAAACGCTTGGCCATTGGGCCTATCGTAACCCCTGACTCTTGCTGGCAACCCCATTCGTTCGGGCAACGTTCAGCGGCCTAGCTGGACCGCTGTGCTGATAGCCGCAACCGACCTAGGGCGATCTAGTTGCAGACGGCTGAGTGTACTTGTCTGTACATAGCCGCTGCGCGTACATTTTTATATCTATGTCCCTACCCACGGATCTCTTCTGGTGGATATCGGTTCAAGTTTCAACGGACGGGGCGAACACGGTTTCAACGCACTTCCCCGCCCTGTTCTAGCTGCACAACGTCCACCTGCTGCACATGCAGCACAGCACAGCCCGGCTCCACTTTAGTCTGATGGCTGTGCTCGAAAATCCTTGACGTGTCAAGAGGGCCTCAAAACTTCTGCCACCTAGACCTCCCCCTACAAATAATCCATCCTCCAGCACCTCCAAGGAGACCAATTCATCATTTTCACACGTCTCTGGGTCAACCCATTCTGCGCATCATCCTTGCACCTCTCACAACACCTCATAAAACAACCATCTCCGTACTCTCACAATGGTCGGATTGATCCCTAACGCGCTCTTCCTGGTGGTCATCACCTCGACGCTCCTCGCCGGCCTTCGACGCGGAAGCGGCCTGACCTTCCAGGCACAACAGATCCAGAATGCCACCGGCGCCAAGGCCGTCTCTATCTACCTGGCCATCGGCGAGTGGGCATACGAACGCCTTGTAGGCTTTGCGCGCGGCAGCAAGTACTTCAAGTTTGACCCCAACGTCACCGTGGACGGGGTCAAGGACCAGGTCAATGAGTTCACAGAGGGCATCAAAGCCGCCGCAGAGCATCTAACCAAGACTGAATGATACCAAACGAGCCCGGCGGCGGCTGCACTGGGCCTCGGCGCTCGGACGGGTACATGGGGGCCACGGGTACTGGTATTTGGTCGGTGGTGCCATCTCTGCGCAGGCATGGAGGAGCCAGGGACATTGGGGACGTCGAACTCATGGATTGAGTATCTTGCATTGACCTGGACACCACCTTTGGACTAGGCATCTAGGGCCGTGGTAGCTGGAGGAGTTTATCGTGTGATCCGTCCATGTAAATATGGACAAAACTGGAAGGCGTGAGTGGCCGTAAAGGGGAGGGGGGAGGGTTAGGATGGCAGAACTTGAAGAGTCGGAGGTGACACAGGCATACGTACGCTGTATGTATGCTGAAGTTGTTTTGGGAGCTACCGTGATCTCGGGGAATGTGCTTGGAGACAATCAACTGCCGGTCCTTGGGAATCTAACCAAGATGTGATACGCATGCTCTCTGACCATTAGCCGGCTGATCTGAATACCCTGTGCTGCCTAGGCATTACTGTTCTCACACGAGCAAGTCCTACCAGCTCACGTACTGTCCGGGAGGATTACAAAGCTGCGGATGACTCGGAATAGTTCTGACGACATTGAAGGTGCGCTAGCCTTGTACGGACGAGTTCGCATCCTCCTTGACTTGAAGAGTTGCACAGGAGTTGTGTGCTCAACGTGACCGGTGTAGCTGAAAGTCGACGTTATTCTACAACTTTGCTCCGAGTGCCGCTATGCGGGTGATGACCGACGAAACCCGCCAGTAAGCAATCCGGCCGAGCGCCGACGCGGCATCGGCGTTGATCCGTTGCTGGCGGCGGGACAATGCAAGGTCACGCGGTTGGGATTCATATAGCAAAATAGATGGTGCTCGTCCATGGGCCGTACCGGTTCCCTCCCATCTTCATCTGTGGTTTATGGTCAAACTCGCTGAGGCCCCGAATATCGTCGACAGCTTCATTACCTACATCGCCATCGATCCAATCGCGAAGCAGCTCAATCGCCAGCCTAAGCGCCCTTGACACAATTATAATTATGCCCGCACCATCATCTGCAGGAGAGTTGCCGCTTGGTTATCGCTTGGAGCCAAGTGTCCCTTCCACTGCGGAATATCGCAACCTCCGCAGGGTAGCGGGCCTCACTCCCGTCACCGAGGCACAAGCTGCCCGCGTGGCGTCCGGCAGCTGGTATGGCTGCCACATCACCTATCGGAAGAACGACGATGAGCAGCCTCGAGCTGTTGCCATGGGTAGAATCATCAGCGATGGCGGGTGGTATTTTCACATTGCAGACATGGCAACGTTGCCCGAGCACCAGAGGAAGGGGCTTGGGAGTATCGTCTTGCACCATTTACTGGCATACATCGACGAGAACAAACCCGAAGACGGGACGCCTTTCATAAATCTATTCGCGGACTTACCTGGACGGAGGCTATACGAAAAGAACGGATTTGTTGCGGTTGAACGCTTTAATGAACTTGGAATGGCCCTGCCGAGCAGTAGGAAGCGTGAAAATTAACACCTCTTTTCGCAATACTAAGTCGTTTCTGGTCAGTATAGCTGCGATTAGCAGGACCCAACGGCCACATAAAATGGGCGAGTCAGTGCCTTGAACTGGAGACTAGACCCAAAGTGCTAAGATGTAAAGAAACTGAATCGAGGTAGTTGATACTGTTTGCAGTCTGAGTACAATTATCAGTCATCCGGATTCCACCAATCTAGGCTACAATAAACTTGTGTCATGTTATTTGGCCGCTATACTATAAGGATAAAAGTAACGCCACTAGTATACAGTACACCCAGGTCCTTATATACGCCACACTTTGGTATACGAAGGATACTAATGGCCAATGTGTCAACCCGATTGTAAATACAGGATGAGAAGAGGTGGGTTCAACGCCTACATATGAAAGAACTAGTGACCAGCTCATTTTGTCAGTAGCACCAAGCTAGGATATATGAATATGAGGTAGGATACATCGGTACAATCTCAACCTGTGCAGCTCACTCAATTTTACTAAGGCAGACGAGCGGGACGGTGGACAGAGCCCTGCTTAGTAATTTATGTTACCAGACCCGAAGTTTTCTTAATGTATCAGATATAGACTGGAAGAATGTTTCATCTTTATACGTAGCCAGACCACGGACAATGAGAATGTTACGTCGTAATGAGGGTTCAAGATCGAGCCGGAACGAGAAGAGATCTTTCAACATACATAGGGGCATGACCTGGCATAAGATGCAAATTCATTTACTAGCGCAAATCATACGCACATATGAGATATGTTGGCTGTAGCTAAAATCAGATCCAGTTTTGTTGACATCTCAAGTATGATGTGCTTGACGACTGCGTTTCTCCATGCTGACTTGGCCTCATCCTAGGTCTATGAAAACACACGTGGGATGCGACGTTGAGTGACCTGTAAAAGCGAAAAGGTAAGAGGAATATCTGCTCTAATCTTTGCTTGGTAACAGGACAGTGTAATTCCTCCAGCCGCCGTGTTTCCTTGCATGCTCTGTTGCTTGATCATGCTGGTCCAGTGTAAATTCGGCCAGCTCAGATCCACTTTCAAGTCCGATCCTCAGCCGACCTTGCTCGATCATGCGAATGATCTGTTCCAAGGTCTTCTTGTTGCACATCCATTTCCCTTTGATCTGGATGTCCTGCATCCCAACATATGCGTATGGAACTGGCAGGTTTGCGCTTGAGCCACCGCTGAGAATAACCCTGCCTCCCCGCTTGAGGACTCGCATTGCCGCCGACAAATAAGGTGCAGGGCCTGTGAGCTCGCCGGGGGTCCAGTCGTTGTAGACTTCTGCTCCCGCACCGTTTGGTGTCTGCCGCAAAACAGCGGCAGCGTCGGTCTCGATGTCGCCCGTCATAACAACATAACTCAGTTGTGGTGGGCTTCCCAGTTTTGTCTTCATCGCCTCAAGCTTTGCTTCGCTTCGACCGAGAGCAATGACGTTTGCGCCGACTGCCAGCGCGATTTCAACAGCGAGTCCGCCAAAGGCACCGCCGGACGGCCCAACGACGACGGTCTCCGCGACCTTGACATCAGCTGCTTCAATGATGGCGCCCGCGGCGACTGCATAGAATGGTATGGCCGCCAACATGCTTGTCGAATAGCCGAGTTCGCCGCACAGGCGCTTCTCGTCGAGGGGG
Source organism: Diaporthe capsici (assembly GCA_013364905.1). Taxonomy (NCBI): domain Eukaryota; kingdom Fungi; phylum Ascomycota; class Sordariomycetes; order Diaporthales; family Diaporthaceae; genus Diaporthe; species Diaporthe capsici. Next base: position 981,203 of record WNXA01000015.1, read on the forward strand.
TAGATGTTCTCGAGAGGTGACTTGTGATAACGTTGCAGGGTCCCGTCCCGCCATTCGCCTTGAATGAGCTTCTTGCCGGCATCAAGCTGGCCGCCGATATGCCCAGACATGATCATGACATTGGGGTCGTCGCGCGCGCGGACAGTAGAGTCGATATAGACCAGGTCACCGGGCTTGACGCGCACGGCGTCATTGCCGACTGCATGGACTCGGCCAACTCCGTTGGGGTTGGGGACACATGGCAGTGGGAAGTTGGGCAGCTTAAGGGTGCCGTTATGAACGAGGTGCGCATAGGCTGGGATGGGAGATGCGAGAACTTGGGTGACGACTGAACCGGTGGTTGCTGATGGGACAGGAAGCGGTACAACCTTGAGAGGCTGGGAGAAGGATTCGATCCAAAGGCCGCGGTTCGTGATTTGGTCTGAGGCTGACATTGTGGCGGGTCGTCCAAGAGGATTACCACTTTTGTGTTTGTCGAACACTTGGCTGTATGTAAGGTGCTGTTCCAAGAGGGACATCCAGGCATAAGTGAAGTCGCAGCCAGCACGAACAGCTCGTTATAAACGGCCATCTTGTGGGTCTTTTTGACGTCCTTTCAGATCGGTCTGTTGGCACACTCCGAGGTGGGTATTTGAGGATGGAAAAATTAGACCCGCCCAGTTGTGACGAAATGCCATTTGCTGCCGGCCCCTGGTTGTTCTATGTGAGCCCGATTCCGATTGTTTGTGGTCTAGCTAGATACCTGCTGTGGAAATTGCGGGATGAATACTGGGTGGGTTCATGCCACGGCTGACTCCAGTCAGGAATCGCAGCAGGCTCCGTGATGCACTGGCCAAACTTGATCAAAACGGGTTGCCAGAGATAGACTAACTTGTTGGATGTTCCAGGGCGTGGACACCATAGCTTGACTCGGCCTTGGAATCGTCCTCTCGGGAACCAAAGACCATCCGTTGCCCAGGCCTGCTTAATCTCCATCGTAGGTAGGCTTTGATGTCGTAGACGCATTAGAATCGCACCTCGTCTTTCCTCAGGGGCTCACGCACCGTCTCGTATGACACAGGCGGGTGCTCGAACGACCTCATGGCCTGCACTTCGCCTGCAGCCGCTACTGATACACGGAGAAAACCATCTATGTCTACGAGCTGGTCCTGCAATGCCGATGTTGGGTTGGGCCGGGAATTGTTTGGTGGGTGGGCAGGTGGTGGCGTGTTATCATTCGCCCTTAGGCCACGATGCCTGCTGCGTCTTCAAAGAATGAGGCTCTGCGGATTCGCCAAGAGAGTCACCGATTGCCCTCATGCCAGTCCGAGTTTAGAAAACTCTATTCAGGAGCAGGCATGTTGCAGCATACCGGCCCGAATGGTCGCGTCTGCACGGAACTCTGGTCAGCCCGCAAAGCCACAGCTAACAAACTCGTGGCGTATCGGGAGCAGCTCCAGGGGATGTGATCGGGCAGCGGGGTATAGAATCATGCCGAGTGAAGCAGACCCCACGCCGGTGCGAGGCACCTGAGGGCCCACACAGAAGAGCACCCGCTGCGGCCCACAGACTACCGGGATTATATCCACGAGGGAACCCTTCCTATGCTTATTTCTACATACACATCAAACAGGTCGAGAAAGGATGCAGGCGTTCAGCGCGCCTATTAAGTCTCGGACCGCGTGGCCTTTCCCTCATATTTTTTTACCGAGAGCTGTCTTCATCAGCCGAATGCAGCCCAGCCATAAGCCTAGCACATGGCTAATGGCTGCACCCGGCAGCAATCATGCTAATTCGGTGCAGATGATGCAATCCGCATTTGGTGCCGCCCGGGAGGGGTGAGACGTCTCGATGCGCAGGCGTCCACCGTGGTGAGGAGAAAATGATTACAAATGCAATGTTTCATAATCAAACCCTACGTGTAGATACAACTTAGACAGTCTTCTGCACATATACAAGACATCTGTGCTCCTCCATCTGCCGAAAGGGCTCCTTCTCAAGTCTGTCCGCCCTCAAGTATATGCCACAGAGGCCTCACAAGAAACCACAACCATTGCACGTGTCAGGATCCAGTGAGAAGCCACAAACAGCACAGCACCACCATCATGGCGTCCAAGGGAGCAGCGATCAAGCTTTACACCAACCACGGATGCCCATGTAAGTACACCCATCCCTCGTCCCTGGCATCCGCACTTGATGCGCCATCGGGCTTTTGGCAGTCGTCCTGACCAAGCCACTCGCGAAACCCAGGGGCTCATCGTGCCCACATCACTCTGGCCGAACTTGGCATCCCTTTCGAGGAGGAGATCATCGACCTCAGCACCCCGCGTACCCCCGAGTACCTCAAGGTCAACCCGCGCGGCCTTGTTCCTTCCCTGTCCTACAACGGCGAGATCCTCACCGAGTCTGCCGTCGTCGCGCAGTTTCTCGCCGACACGTACCCATCCCACCTCCTCCCGGCCTCCACCGACCCCAATGGCGCATTGACCAGGGCTCGCATCGCCTTCTTCGTCGACGCGTGGTTCACCAAGGTCAATAGCTTCTGGTTCAAGGCCCTCTTCGCCAAGACGGCCGAAGACGCCAACGAGAGCGCAGAGGAGCTCGTCAAGGGCATCGCCAAGGAGATTGAGCCCTTGCTGAAGGATGCTGGGCCTTTCTTCGGGGGGAGCAAGAAGCTGACCTTCGCCGAGGCAAGATGTACTCCCAGCAGGTATTATTGTGAAAGCCATGCTGACCGCGTTCCAGGTGTTGACCGGCCCGTTTGTTTTGCGCATCAAGACTTACGCCAAGGTGAGTGGGCCCTCCATGAATTCCAAGGCGTGGGGTTTTGACGCCGCAAAATTCGCTAATGTGTCCAAAGCATGGATTACTTCCATCCAGCGTGGCCAAAGACTTGGAGGAGAAAACGCCAAATTTCCACAAGTGGTCGGAGGCAGTGACTGCTTCACCTAGCGTGACCGGGATTTTCAATGAGGCCGAGAACGTGGCTAGGACCAAGGACAGACTTGCAAAGGCCAGGGCTTAGTCTTGTTGGCTCTGTGGAGTGAGCGGCCACGCTTCCAGTGAGTTACGATTTTTGGAATCGATGACTGGTGAAGTAAAATGCAATACTCATCAAGCCGGAATTCATATGCGCTCCTTGGTACAGTGTGAAGCCGTGCTATGTCAATGCCTCTTTTCAACCATTTCCTGGGGCTAGAAGTCCAGTTCCAACCCAGAAGATGGAAGAGAGTGAGGGCCAAAGGGGCGTGGCAACGTACTCGCTCGGTAGATGTGGGAAATGGTATACTTTGAAAGTGATGAGTGGTTCTGGCGGAAATGCCTTGCTCACTGTAACGTCGTAGTCGTCTTACTTGCCGCAGTAATCAGGACTTTTGATGATGTTTGGTCAGTGATTAGGACCTGAAATTGCGAGGGTGTCAGCACCATACCGTGCTTTAGTGGGCCGCAGAGAAGGTCACTATAGCCTCCCTATATATTTAAGCTTATCTCTCTACTTTAAAGCCCTCTTTTCTAACTTAAAATAATTATCATAAAAACCCTTATTATTAAACCTTTAATTTATTAAAGGTTACTAATCTTATATAAATTCTTAATTAATTAAAATAAGCTTTAAAGGCTTAAATTAATTATTAAAGAAGAATAAACTTAGGAATAAAATAACCTCTTCCTAAAAATACCTTCTTCTTAAAATAATCCCCTCTTAATTACTTATAATAAATCTCTTACTTTAAAATAATAGCTAACTAAAAAAAATCACTTATTTTACCTCCTAATAATACTTTATTTTAAATTTAAATACTCTAATAAGCTATAAATTAAATAAAACCCTTTACTTTAATTAATCTAATTAATCTTCTTTTAATTAAGAAAAAGAGAGAGAGAAAAAAGGTAGGTAGGAAGCTAAAATATTAAAATTAAAGGAAAAAGCTGCCCTTAAAAGGTATTTAAATCTAAGCAATAAATATTAATAAAATAAAATACCTATATAATAACCTTATGAATCTATTTCCTCTTTATAAGTTTATTTTCTATTTATAAATCTATTTCTCCTCAATAACCCCTCTTTTAAAAAGGCTGCCTAATCACTATTTAATTATCTCTAAGAAGAAGAGATTTTAATAAGAGAAGTTCTATAAAGACCAACTCGTAGAAATAATAACTAATTAAGGCAATAGAGGTTATAATGACCCTCTCTGCGGCCCACCAAAGCACGATATGGCACATTAAGCTTGACACGATGCGGCACATTCGACCTCGAATTCCAGGCTAATTTCGTGCTCATAATTATTCAATTCGCTTAGTTTTCTCCGGAAGATTGACACTGGTCCAAAAGTTGAACACAGACACAAGCGAATCATGAATGCTCAAGCCTGGAAACAGTGTTGGATAGGCCTCGAAAGTTGCGATATCACCAATGCAAGGAGTGCTAAGGTTTGGCACAGAAAATGGGAAGCAAAAGAGGCAATGCTCATCGAAAGCAGGCTCGGTCAGTTGTGATGATCACCAAGGCAACGCCCAGCAAAGAGGCTCGGCGGAGTGAGAAGACTAAACCGAGGTGGGTGTGGCAAAAGTATGCATTTACTTCTCATTCTTCACCCACATATAGGATTTGCAAATAATAACAATTTGTTTCTCTTGTCTTTTTTCTAGGAAAAGAAATCCAAATGGTATCCGCTGGACAAAAGAAAGCAAGGAACAACATTCTGACAATATCATGTGGTAGTCCAATCTCAGCTACATGGAAGGCACCAGTCCTCCCTCACACTGCTCCAATTTGCCTTGAAAGACTGGAACAATTTGGTAGAGCAACAGTAAGGACTCGGCTGGTGGGCAGGTCCTGGCCGAATGAGGCTTCTAACCCCTCAAGCGGCCGGCCCCGTTGCGGTGGGAGTCCATGGAATACTTCTCGTCCTTGGCGCCTCTGCGCCTATAGCGGCTTGCTCCTGTCCTGCGCTGTCGGTGGGCTGCGACGGTCTCATAAATCCAGTAAAAGGTGGCAAGGGCCATGAGCGCAAAGGCAGCCCAGGTGAGGGCCTCGAACTTATTGCCAAGTTGCACCTCGAGGCCTATTTCGTCGCCACCCCTCTTCTGGATCTCCTCCTTGACCTTCTTCACGCCGACGGTCGTCAACAGGCTGCCAACCAGGAGGAACAGCATTGCCAGAGCCGCGATGAGGAAGTTCGCCAGAGGAATCTTCCGACCTCCCGAGGGGATGATAAACAGGGCAGCAGCCGCCCCGAGTATGGCAAGCCCGGAGAATGCGACGCCAAGGATGTACATGATAGCAAGGGCCTGAAACAACTTGGGCAGGTCATCCAGCTTGTCCTGGAGTTCATCTGTGATGCCCAGGTCGGACAGGCTCATGTTGAATGGCCCGACGGAGAGTTCCTTGTCCAGCATCGCAGAAATGTTCATGTACGCTGCAGGAGCAGGTTAGCCACCTCGCGTCAAACGACCCGCACACATGATGCATCGAGGCTCAGGAGAAGCTTACAAAAGTCCATCGGAGTGGTGCAGTTAGTGATATTCTGCCAGGCATTACTAGCAGTAGCATTCGGCGCATAGTTGCCCTCGCACATGTTCATGACGTGGAGGCTGTAGAACTGCTCGATCCCCAGCTCGTCGGCCAGCTTGTCGGCGACGTCGTTGCCTATGTCATCGAGTATACTGGCGGCCTCGCTCTCTAGGGACCCGGCAATGGCGGTTGCGGAGGCCTTGATAGAACTAAAGAAACCACCAATACCACCACCGTCATCAGTGGACGTGGGCGTAGGGGTGGCTGTTGCCGAGGTGGAGGAGGCATCATCGTCGCCGCTGACCAAGTTGCTGATGAAGTCGTGGCCGAGGGTGGATGTGTTGAAGAGCACGATGTGGTACTCTTCCAACGTGCCCGGTTCCTTGCCTGCGAGCAGGGCCACCAGGGCGAGCGCGAAGGCCGCCATGGAGAAGATGAGCGGCAAGCCGACCGAGAACTTCATCGTGACGGCGCGCACAAGCTGGCTGGCTGGTGGACGACTGGGAAATGGGGGGGGGTATTTTATCAGCGCCCGGGGGGCGGCTGGTGATGGGATCGAAATTGGCAAGAAGGAAAATAAGACGTGAAGGACAAGTTCACGTCGAACACAAGATGATGACGGGAGGATACCGCAAGTCGAGGGCCGAACCAAAGTGAGGCAGGCGATCGGAGTGCTGGATATATGTATCCAGAGAGAGCATCTACCCAGGTAGACTAATACAGAGTGCAGTAGCTCGGGTGGTGGATCACTGAACCCAGGCGTGGCCCATACAGGCCTGGCTGTGCAGCACAATGTCTAATAATGTCTAATCATGCTCTTGACCGCACACACTTGAGTGCCGACCTGGCCAAGAGCTCGTAACACAGCACCCGGGGGGGGGCAGTCGTTTTTTCCAAGGATGGGAGGTCAACTCTGGCGTCACCAAGGGGACTCTAGGGGTGCATTCCAGCGGTGGACAGGGCCAGAAAGGGCGACATGTCTGCCATGGCAGCCAGGGAAGCCAGGATTGGGGCCATGGGTTCATTGGGGCGCTGGCGATTTTTGTCTCGAAAGGGGATGTGGTGTGCTGATGGTGTGTTGTCCCATTACGTCGTTTGGGTAAGCTGTATCATGGTGGGCGGGAAAAGTTGGCCTTGGTTGGCCTTGGTTGGCTGGGAGCAAGTTTTGCTGAGTACCCAGCTGTGAGTGAGAATTAGTGTACGTAGTGTGTGTGTGTGTTCCTCTAGGAAGAGTCATGAGAGGACGGGACATGGACGCGTTGAGTCTTCGGGCCTCATCCCCGTCAGTGGGATACATGAGGGACATGGGTGGCACAATCTGGCCAATGACTGGGGACACATCCCCTGCAGATGTGCGTCATCGCCAGGGCGCGAGGCACGATCCTACTATGTACACCGCGTCGGGGGCAGGGAAGCGCAGCAAGATTTCCAGCCTTTGGACCTGGGAAAGGAAAGGCTCCGGAGGTCCCTTGTCAGTGTATCCGTATGAGTGTGAGTGCGTGGCTTGAACTGGGCACAATTGATGAAGATTGGATCTTCTGGCGCACAGTAACTGCCGAGCTTAAATGACTGCCCAGGTCTCTAGCCGGGCAGCTGGGGCCTTGCCCATGACCATGTTCAGGGTCCAGAGTCCCTGCGTCAGACTCTACTGTCGTCTGGCTGAATGATAATCTTCAGCCCAGCCCAGCTCCCAGCTCAGGGTTCCTTGGAAGTCATCAGCCAGGGTCGATTGCTGCTTGCTTCCCAAACCTGCCGAGGCCTCTTGCTGGCTCTTGTGAGAAAGTTGTACGCCTGTTGGTGAGGAGGCCAAAGACGTGAGAGACCAGAAGATGAGCAAGGTAATCGTGGCAGATACATTAGGGAGAGTTTACTGATGCTTTGTTCCCAACTCCCCTAACCCTTCGCGTGTGGTAGGTGGGAGCTGGCATCTGGAATGGGATGAACTGATAAGATAAGCCCCTCCACGCAGCCTTGGACGTCATGACGCGCCGTCGCGTTACCTTCACAGTGGGCCATCGAACAGGGTCGCCTCTCGCCGGCGTTCGACGACACTTATTCATTGACCCGTCTTTCCTGAGATGAGATAACCTCTAACACTGCCAGCATGGGTGTCCAGCCTGACCAGAGCGCCTACGATGGCCCTCTGCCTTCCTCCAGCGACAACAAGCGCAAGCGCAAGCGCCAACCCACCGCTGGCCATTCTCCCACCGACAACAATGGGACTCCTGCTGCGCCATTGCGACGCGACAACTGCGACGAGGGGGACGAGGAGGTGGCCTCGGGTGTACTTGTGCCTAGTGTCAAGAAGAAGGCAAAGAAGCCCAAAGATCCCAGCACTGCTGGCCCTCCTGCCGAGAAGCGGCTTCGAAGGTCTGTCCCGCTCCTGCCTGCTCCCACGTCGCTGCTTCTGACAAGGACCTCTCCTCTCAGGTTCCGTCCCAAGGCTCCCTCGTCCTTCGATGCCGTCTACGAACGTGCCACCACCCAGCGATTCTTTCTGCTCTCGAGGACCCGCTCCGGCACTGCCGACTGCCCCGAGGAGCTGTTCGAATTGACCGGGTCCACCGGCAACATCTATCGCGTCCACATCCAGAAACAGCCCACGTGCAGCTGTCCTCACGGCACAGCAGGGAACCAATGCAAGCACATTGTGTGGTGTCTGAAGTCCATCCTCCGGGCTCCCCATGCCCATGTCTACCAGCTCGCCCTGCTTAGCACCGAGCTCCGGGACATCTTCGCCAACGCGCCCGCGCCTGCCAGCGAGTCCGGCCCAGAAAAGGACAAGAACCGCAAAGCAGTCGAAGGAGACTGTCCCATTTGCTTTGAGGAGATGCAGGCTGGAGATGCCAAGGAGCCGCTGGTTTGGTGCAAGGCCGCTTGTGGCCAGAACATCGTGCGTGGCCTCTCTCTCCCCCCCTGCCGTAATAGATGCGTGCGCCCCGGTTTTGCTAACAGCTGCGATCACAGCACAAGGAGTGCTTCGAGATGTGGGCCGCCACAAAGAAAACTGGCAGTGGCGTCGGTAGGGCTGTGGTCTCGTGTCCGTACTGTCGATCCGCTTGGGAGGGCGACAATGACATGATCAACAAGATCAACACTTCCGGAACACCAAACTCTGACGGCTACGTCAACGTTGCCGACCAGCTTGGCATCAGCACCGAACGAGACTACAGCACATACTCGACATGGTGGACGGGACATCCGGGCTATCGAGGTCGACGCTGAGGCCCACTCTAACCGGCTCCAGCCCATCTCAACAACATTCCACAAGACTCGTCATTTCTGCCAACTGCAAGGTAGAGATCGGCTCCACTCGTACAAGCAGACGCAAAATGGCCGTCGGAGGGATTGTTTGGCTTCTGTCTCTGTTTCTTGGAATTTCTTTTCAGTCCTTGATACCCGACTGCTGCTTCATTAGCTCGTCACGTTTTCAATGTACAGTATTCACTGCTTAATTTGCATCTCACGTCTCGTTGCCTCGATCAGATTACCAAAATGCATTGACAAGAAATATGTGTTGTACAGCCTCTTCTCTTTGCCCCAACTCCGCGCCTGTCAAGGAAAGAAACAGTCTAGCTGGGTGGCCAGGTCATCGCAGAGCCATGTGTCACCGACGTGATCATGCCAGCATCACCACCAAGTGCCTCCATATACTTCGCCCCTCCGCCCTTCCGCCGTGTCACCTCTCGTCCCCGTCCACAGCTCAGTAGGAGCGCTTCTTGAGCTTCTGGAGCTCCTTCTCCCTGGCGGCGACATACCTGGCAAAGCTGCGCCTCGCCTCGGCCTTTGCAGCCGCGGGCGGGGCAGCCCCGGCGGTCGCGTTACCGGCTGTGGCGGCCTGGACCATCTGGACCGGGACGACGCCGCCAAACGGACCGGCATTGGCGTCGTTCATGCATCGCACGAGACAGACATTGTCCTGGCCGGCGACGGTGCCCGTGCAGGCCTGGTTGGCCGGCACCGCCGCCGTCAAGGCCTGCTCGGATGTCTGCGTGTCACGGCTGCGAGAGTTCTCTCCCGGCGGCATGTCCGTGACCTTGATGTCTGTCCATGTCTAACAAAAGAAACAAACCAGTCAGCTTCCTGTGCATCACGCTGGGTTGAGGGGATAGGAGCGGGGATCACGGAAGGATCTAACATACCGCAGCGGTAGCGTCATCGTTGATGGCACAGCTGTACGGGCCACCGCCGTCGCCGTTGACCTGGTGCAGGGTCATCTGGACCTCGCCGCCCTGGGTGACCTGCGGCAGGGCCTCGCCCGTCTCGCCCATGATGGCGGTCGTTCCGGCCTCAACGTCGTTGTCACCACCGGCAAGGGTCTCGCCCACGGTGTCGGCGGCCTGGCCCTTGAAGCGCGTCGAGTCCTGCTGGAACGGGTTCCGGCGGGTTCCGTCGCGAGGCGTTGCGGTGTCGATGCCAAGGGCCATGCCCTGGCCACCGGCATCGCCAGTCGCCCTGACAATGGCAGCGTGGCCAGCCACGAGCGGGGAGAGGAGGGAGAAGAGGACGGCTACGGCGAGAGTCTTGGAAGGCATGATGCTGGCCTTGTCGGGTCTGTTGTTGTGTGTAGACGGTGAATATGAAATTAATTAGAAAAGCTGCTGACTGTGGTCCGAGCAACGGGAATGGAGGGCAAAAAGACAATTAAAAGGCAGGTCCGGCTGCTGGGTACTGGTGCTGATGCTGATGCTGAAAGACTGAAGATGCTCCTGATGATGGCTTCAACCCAGTCATTGAGGCCGGTATGGGAATGCAACTGGTTTTATAGACGGCATCGCTGGCAGCATCACGATGCCGACACGAGGTGGATGGGGCCTCCGTACGGCCTTACTACGGTCCTCACATTCTCGTTGCCCAGTCAAACCAGTGTGAAGGGCCCTAAATTGATCAGATTGAAGCCTTCGTAACTGTTCAATACGGTCGTGCACACCCTCCCCATCAGTTGCCGGTGTTGAACATTAGATGCCAACAGATCCAAGCCACACAATGCCCCCTATACGCGACCATTTATCCAGCCCCTGGGCAACTCCGGACACTCCAAGCCGGATCTTCTGATGATCGACGGCAAGGCCCCAAACGACACGCTCTTGGCTCGAGCCGCAGGTGATCAATCGCGGCCGAGTGAGGCTTAGCCCAGCCACCTTGTCAGCACCGAGTCCTGCGATTCAGCCGGCCTTGCGTGTCCGCTCTGGAGTGATTCTGGCGGTCCTTGGTATGCACAGTCCTGGTGGTCCACTGACGCTGGCTACCCGTCTGTGCACGCTCTCAGTTGCCATGACGCGAATGACCACGGAGCATCTCGAGCGCAAGCCACAGGGGTTCACAATGGCTGAGAGGGATCAGGGCCAAGCTTATTAGCCCGGAGAGCCAAGAGGCAGATCACGCTGCCTTATATGCCTCCGCACCGCCGTCCGAGCGTCAATTCCAACCACTCTGTCCACTCTGTCCGCTAAGCCTCCGGCACCTATACCTCGTTTAGCCTGGAACCGTCCAAACGAAACTCGCAAATCATTGTTTCTCTTGATCTTCCGTGGACGAATCGCAAGTCATTTGTAGCTGGGGCTAGTCCAGTCCGTGCCCCTGTAGCACCGCACGCCTGACACAATGCGGTTCGAGCAATGGCGGGCTTGGCTGAGACTGGCGTGCTTGTTGAGCCTCAAAGTTGGAGACCCTCTGCATATATCACAACGTCGTCCCAAGGCTGGTCAAACTCATCTCATCCCCACCAGGCTCCAGGACCGCATTATGGATGCGTTTCAACCGCGACACAGGAAATGACAGGTAGGCTAGGACTACACCGGGGGGAAAAAATTCGATGACCTGTTGGCTGAGTGTGACACCTTGAGTGGATGACCAGCCGTTGAAAGGCCCCCAGCTCAGTATCCACAATCAGGGCCGAGAAACGGGAGGGAAGGGGACAATGGAATGTGAGTCAGACCTTACGTGTCGAGCATGCGTGTCCTGGCTTGCCCCATTTTTGCCAGACCTCCAGCTCCGTGGATGTCGTTCTGTCCCTCCCGGGTACGCACTTGACTTTTCAATTTTCACCGGTTGCTATTTCAAACAAATGCAATAGCAGAAAACTGTCGATGGGAGGGAATGACGGAAGCCAGAAGACGACATCATCGCCACACTCAACCCGGGCACATCCGAGATGACACTGAATTCCCTCAAAATTGAAATGGGTTCGCAATTCACTCATAAAACTCACATTAGTCTGAAGCCGATGTGCCTGAGGCCTGAGTAATTCGTGGTTACCAAAATCAGCGTAGATTATACAAGATTTGAGGCAAGTGTTCAAGCACCGATATGTCTATATCAGTAGCGCGGTCAGGCAGAGCCAAAATCAGATGTTAACAGATGACGAAAGCATATCGTTAAACCCGGAACAAGTCTGACTAATACACTCCAGGCGTGGCGTATTCGGTTGAAACAATGTGACCAGTCCGACATATTCAATCTGGCTGGGAGGAGTACGCACGGTGACCTCAAACTGTGAGCCATCTTCCAATGGTTTGGTATAACTTTTGAGACAAGGCGGTCTCATGATTGGAACACGCCCAACTCTTCGTGATTATATGCGTGCACAGCTGCTAATGCCTTCCAGTTGCTGAGTCTCAGAAGGTATATGATTAAATGCTTGAATCTTCTATGCGATGCAATTCTTTGGCCGCTTCTTTTCCTTAAGCATGCCTTTCCCATTGTGCTGTTTGCCTGCGGCTCCCCGAGACGCCTTTGTAATTCCACAGATTCCATGCCATCCAAAGCAAATGACCCACTGTCATTGAACGCCTGCCCCTTCCTTGTAGTAAACGAAAACGCTGTCATTATGCCATCAGAGGACTTCCACGCTCTACTGCCACATGGGCCGTTGCGAGTGTCCGCCCCTCGAGGACATGACTAGCATCTCGAAACCCTCTACTCTATTTCTTAATGATGAGTTCTCCTTGGCCAGTGACCGGTTCTTCCTCTCCAGGTGGGCGATGTACTCGGTGGCCTTGCTCAAGATTGTGGCCTTGTTGAGCTTGTGTGCGGGCGTCACCCCGCCGAGGTCGTCCTCGATGTCCAGCCCCGCCTCGGCCTTGATCTCGTCCATTATATTTGTGGAGTTGTTGACCTCGTCGTCTGCGTGTTCCAGCCTGTGCACCATTACCCGCAGGGCCGGGACGCTATCCCGCAGGGCAGCGATCTTGTCGTTCAGGTTGGTCCGGTATCGCTTCTCGATCATGTTGTGTGCTGTCTTCTTGGGACCGAGGGCTGGCTTGGAGGGTGTGGTTGAAGGTGACTCCTCTTTGGTGGACGGCGCGGTGTGGCGACGCTGAGGGGGTGGTGGCGAGCAGGACGAACGGGGTGACGAGGGCGAGGACGCATCATCATCTGACGACGACTTCCTCTTGAGGTTTGCGCGAGCAGGATACCTCCTCTGCTGGTTTGCTTGTGTGGGTTCTGGGGGTGTAGGCAGGCCAGTGTTGGAGGCCTGGGCAGGGACCGAGTTTGGTTGGCGCTGAGGCATGGCGAGGTTCATCTGTGGTGACTGGAACAAGGGCCTTGTGTCGTTGACACCCTCACTGCCAAACTGCACAACGTCGTCCAGGCCGGGGTTGGAAGCATCCATTTGACCCAGGTCCGGGCTCATGACAGGGATCGACGACAGGTCGGGGCTGTCGAGGAGCTCGCTCTTGAGGAAGAAGTCGGAGTCAGGGGACTGCTCAAGCTTGTCCCAGGAGGTCCACTCGTCCCCGGTGGTGAAGGAGGAGGCGAAGCCAGGGAATATGGGCGAGACGGGTGATGCAGATCCCGGAGAGGGCGCCGAGTCGGTGGTGAGCTCAGCGGCACTCCAGTCCTCTATCGAGTTGTAGAGGGGGAGGTTGAAGTTTGTCTGGGTGTTCTATGTAGATGAGGCAAGATGTCAGAGGGCCTGGCCGTATCAAGTGACGGGATGCAGAAGTGAGACAAGGCGTGACGAGGGGCATGATATAGCAAGAGAAGGGTAGTGTCCCAACAGCAGCGGGACAATGGCTTGACAGGCCCGAGTGGGTCTGCGGGTCGGAAGCAGCAGCACGAAAGCATGCTTCACAGGTGCGCTGATGCCAGCAACAGCAGACCATGGGGGAATAATTCAAGCGAGGAATGAGCTTGACGGAGGAGGGGTAAGGCGAAAGAGGGTAAAGTGGACCACGAGGGCCCGGGCTTGGGAGCCAGAACTGACCTGTTGTCGTTTGATGGTGGAAGGCTGGGGTTGAGGGTACGTGCCGAACAGCAAGGATTGTTGGCTGACACCTGCTAGGTCGGATATGTCGAAATTGTCCATTTGATTGGTCGACCTGGGAGGGTATATGCCCAGGTGGTGATGCGAGCTGGATATGGGTATGTACTGATTCCGCTCCGGGTCGGCGGTGTTCTAGGTTCTAGAGACTTCTTTCTGCTGGCTCAAGCCACGGGAAGAAAGAAGATGACAGGGGGGGGGTGGTGGCGTGTGTGTGTCGATGCTGATATCGAATGGTTGTATTGTGAGTAGGATGTTGGGTGATCGATGCCGGCTGGAGTCTAGGGAGACAAAAGGCGTGATGTTGTTTCTGTTTCTGGGGTGGTGTTTTCCTTGTGAGATGGCGATCTATTCTCATGTACTGTGTGGGTGGGATGATGAGGCTACAAAGGCCGTGGGTGCACATAACCGTGAGCAGAAGCATCCCAATAGATATACCCGACCTGGCATCGCGGATTCCCGTTGCGTACCATGTTGCCTCGGGCTCTTTCGGCGGGAATGGGAAAAAAAACCTTACAGCCACGGGCTTTGACATGCTCGTACTTGCCCAGCATGCGCCGTTGGAGGGCAGGGGTTGCGGGCTGGATCTGCTGTGCGACATGTGGAGCAGTCAACTTTCGATTTTCGGTCCGGCATCATACGAGCGGAAATCATGGGGATGACTGGCCACGCGCCCCAGTTCGAGGCCGAGCGCGGACTCGCAGTCACAGCCCAGAGGTGACAGCACCTGGACCCTTGCAGCCTCTTCCCATCCTCATAGTGTACATAGTAGTCATATCTTTTTTGCTTGCACGGGGATTCCGGGCCCCGAGTGCGAACGTGACTGGAGGATTTGGCCGGATGGGCGGATGGATGATCGTACTGTTAGTAGTATGTTGTTGTTAGTGGCCAAGCCTGGGTCAGCCTAGCAAGGGCAGCCTTTGGCGAGTGCTATGCCGTGTTAAGGAGTACCTCTGCATGAGGAAACTGACATCTCATCCTCCGCACTCTCTTGGGCAGGTCTTGCCGCTTGCCGCAGGCCGCAGGGTCTTGGAGCTGCTCGTCGTCGTTAGCAGGCACCATCCTTTTGCACAGATCTGCCGTGGCGACTTCCGGGCCTGCAAAAGCGCGTGTCACTGCTTGATCGTCAGCCCAGACAGCGGCTGGCCCCGTCCAGTCGCATTGGGAACGGTCGCTAACGGCCACGCTGCAGCTGCCAGGTGGAGTTTTTTCCCGGCCAGGAACGGCTTGCGCTGCCCGCGAGGGCTCCACGGAAAGCCCTGCCTGCAATCCAGTCTGGTCCTCCGAATGAATCGATGCTGCATCGATGGTGGACGTCGCAATTCCAAAAGCAAAATACCACAACAACCAAGGCACGGCGGACATGGGATCTTCCTGCAGGGTCGCGGCAACATTTTGCTCGCTTGACACATCTACTACCTTGCACGACTCCATCACGAATCGAGATCTCAGTAATCGCGAGCGCGATGTTTCGATCGCACCCGAAGACTCCCGGCCCGGTCGAGAAATCAGGAGAGTAAGGAGCTTGGGGGCCCGGCAGCGGGCGACAATGGCCAGCCAGGGGGCGTGCTAAGTGCTCATGGGGCCAGGGCCAACTGGTCCGCACCAGCTTCTTCACCTTGGCTTCCAAAGACCGCAATCCTTCGCATTCAGCCATTGTCCGTATGCCAGTCAGCCAGAATCTTCACAAATTCCCATTCTGCAGATCACAGCCGAGGTCTCAACCCTCTCTCTCTCGTCAAGACCTGCCACGCGCCGGCCCAATATGATATATCAGTCATCGGGGTTGCCCTACGCGTGGCGATCCCGGGTGAACGGAGACCGTCAGGCCGGCTCCACCTGCCTGCCAGCCAGTGCGCTCGCCGAGGTGGGTGTGAAAACGACGGTCCAGAACGGCGTTGCTGCAGCAGGGCACAGCACGCAAAAGACCATGCGAAGACCATGCGAAGTCATCTCCAATGATCAGCCTTCCCCAGAGTCTACAGTGGGGTCCCATCGGCGTGGAATGGACAAGACAAAAAGGGGCGTCTGAGGGCCAAGACTGCGATTAGATCAGCTCGGTTCACCAGCTTCCCACAACACGCTACTCTGCTGCAGGTGCTCAGAAAGTGGCGTGATTTCTGCGAGTGGGGTCAAACCCAACGGATAACGAACCACCAGGTCTTTTTACGGAAGATGAGTTAAAGTTGCCTTTCGAAACAATAGCCTGCATATTAAAAAAATTACATAATACACCAGTCTTTCACGAAGAGTACGAATGCCCGTCACGCTCCACCGTCCCAGACGGAAGGACTACCACTAATCTTGCCAGTATCGAATTAGGAGGTAGGTTGGGTATGCCGACGGGCTCGGATGTTTTGAAGCTCCACTCAAGCCCTGAGCAAAGGGCGAGGGCGCCTCACATAGTTGGATGCTATGCTGTCTCTGACCTGCCAACATGAAATTAGCACAGCTTTTAAATCAAGTATCTACTAAGCACATCTTCCATACCGGGGGCTTACCTATATCTCTAAAGCTCAGCAAATGATAGGAGGCAGTGTTTTCCCGCGCATTTGGAGGTAGCGGGATGCCTTTTCATGGTTGAATTTGGCATGACTGCGTTTGAATGCAAGCTCAAAGAGCGCCCTCTCTCATAGCATAGGACAAAACAATAGAGCGTTTAGGGGCAGCAAACTCTATTAAAACGACAAGGTTAGTACCCTAGGAGAATCCGAACGCGCCTGAACCTTAAGAGCCACGGCTTGATGGAAGTGATATTCTGGGCCAGAACCAAGTGAACATATATAACATCGGGCTGTCGTTGGACTGCGCGCCCATCACTATGGATGACATCGTCGCCGAATTCGTCGTTATATCCATGCCAGTATCGTCCTCCCCGCAGGCACTTAGCCCCACTACGTAGTATGTAAGAGCACCGGTTTCAAGATTAGAACTTAGGACAGCAGAGGTGTACGCGCTTGTAGAATCAACGGTGTTGCTTGGCCTTATACTTCCAATGCCAACAGAGACGGCACCTGCAGTTAATCGTATTAGTATCAGCGCGCCTAGGCCGACGGCTTTGTCTCAGCTCAACTACTACGACTATTAACTTTGCGCCGCCAACTCCTATGAATGTGCCACATGTATATCCCGAGAGATTCTCAGCCCTGTATAGCTAGAGATAGATACACAGGAAAATCTTTGCAAAGACACATATCCCTTGCACTGCCCGGCCTAACTCGCCCCACCTCCGTCCATCTCGTCAGATCCGGGGTTAGCTGTTGTCAGAGGAGCTTCCCCGGTGTTTTCTTTGGGGGCCGGCATGGCACTGCCTCTTCCAGTATCCCTTTAACTCATCTTTGAGAGTGTATTCTTGTTGTCTCGCCCAGTCTTGTGCGTTCCTGAGGCCCCTCCGACCGTCCTTGAAGCTCTGGTGAGAACCTGTGAGGTTTGTAGAATTGATTGGATATTGGTGGTATTGAAGTCGTCCATCCTCAGATGATTTAGCAGCATAGTGTGCAAACAAGTTGAGATTAGTGCCATTTGTTGTAAACGTCATGATTTCTGAATGGCCAGGTGCATCGGGTTTTCCGATGTAAGAAAGGGCTTGGTTCCTCGCATAAACCATGGCAGCTCCGTCATAGGAACTCTGCAGCTTTGCTCCATCCATGTCCTTACCACGGCTTCCCCATTCACCTGCCAGCTGCGGCAGTGTTAGAGAGTCAGGTGCATCCTTGTATAGTACCGCTCCCTTGATGTGCTCGTCGATTGGGAATGGGTAGTACTCTTGCATCTCCAGACCTTCGATGAAGTCAGGCTGCGGAGCAGATAAGCCATTGTTCATACCAGTGTCGTTTGGAAATCCGGTGAATGCGTGGTTGAATACTTTGGTATGTGCCTCGTCCTGGTACTCCTTCAAGAGCTTTCCATTGGTCCTGATGAGCAGAGTCGCTTCGTTACGAGCCCCCTCGACTTCTCGAACATATTGGTTGTACTCTGACTCGGTTGGCGAAGGTGAATGCCGGGGCTGAAGATGATTTTCTTGGATAACTCTAATGTTTGAAGGTGGCTTGGATGTCCGGGAGTTGAGGATGCCGTTTTTGTAGGCCCGTATGGCGAAACCTGATGCAGTTGTCGACGTTGTCCTTGTTGACGATGACTCGGCCACAGTATCCGTGGTGAGTGACGCCGATACGTTGATACGTGCCTTCTTCTTTGCCATCTTGTCAAAAGTAGCCAAGTTTTCTCGCGTGAGCCTTGCGCGCTTTTGGCAGTTTCTACTGTAGTGGTTTTCGACACTGGCCTGCTGTGTCTGCAAAATATCACCGGAGACCGCCTCGTTCTCACCCACGGTCCTGATTTCTAGTACGCCGACGGGTGGAAGCTTAGGAATCCTAGGCGGCTGTGTATCTCCCGTCTTTCTTAGGTCATCAGCAACTCAATCTGCGTGGGAAGGTATTGCTTTTTTTCCTACCTCAGTAATCTCCTCTTCACTGATGCCTTCAATTGCACACCTTCGTGGACTCCCTCGTTTCACTAGTGTCGAATCACCCTCTGCCCAAGGTTGGGCCCACTGTTCACCACGAGGTTCAGGTTGCGTGCAATGAGCAGGACGCACAGGAGAGATTTGGCTGCTTCTTTCGAGCCTCGCCCTGATCCTCGAGGATCCTAAGGCCAGAGTCTTAGTGAAACGATTCGACCACGTATTGCGTGTACTATAGAATGCTTACGCCTTCTTGGGACCTTCAGCGCTAGGGACGCACTTTTTGCGATAGTTGATCTGTTTGTAGATGCTGAGAAATGTGGCCGTTTGGTAGAGTGCAAAGGCGTTGTATGTTGTGCAAGGGCTTCACCGACTGAGGTTAGATCTTTCGGGCTCGCCGAACCATTTTGACGCGAAGGGTAAAACTGACAATCTTGTCCCCTCATGGCAAGAAATAAGCTAGTACGAGAAAGAATGGTATCAATTTTATAAATCTCGCAGTTACTTGATGTTTAGGTATTAAAGGCATCTGAAACACTGTGGCTATCACGGGGTTGTTTGTATAGTCTAGTTTTATAGCGTTGTTCCTTTATTTGGCCTTGTGTATATCCCTTTGTTTGTATATTGCGCCACATGATTGCTCGCATCTGCTGATAGAGAATGAAAGAAACGCTATGGCTAATCAGCGCACTCATGTATCAACATTAGACTGAAAGAATTCCCTATCAGTTTCCGTCTTGGAGCGGTCATCCACAAGTCCTCTCAGCTTCCGAACCGCACCTCTGGCAGCAGCGTAACAGCCTTTTCGCCATGTAGATTTACACTGGGATAGCTTTTATTAAAATATTTATGTCTTTTACAACTTTGCAGCGTCCTACAACATGAGTACATGCTGATACTGTCTGAGTATGCATTGGCTTTGGCAAGGCGTGGGTAGTTGATTAGGTGTTCGCATACGATGAGAACGTTATTCACTAAGGCAAGGCTCTCGACCCAGCCATGGAATTCTGGAATTAAGTGCGCTCCCGACTTTGCCAACAGACCAACGCCAACAGCACAGATAGAGATTAAAATCCGCCAGTCGACTTCCCAGCAATTTCGAGCCTCTTCGGACTTGGAGACGACTAGAAAGGTGAAATGTAAGAGTCCGTGAGGCTAAAGATGAAGGGCATGGCTCGCTCAAAGCTGCATTGGGGTTCGGGAAGGCCGTCGCCTTTAGAGGGCTTTATGCCGCCTATTTCAACGAGAGAATCTGTTCCCTGGAAACCCCATACAACAGAAGCATTTCGGAGACAAGTCATGAACACCCCTGGTAAAGTATTGACTAACTTATCTTTCAATGATTTGGCTGAGACAGCCGCACCGGCATTAATTCCTGATGTCGATGTGTCGTCTAGGTCGACTGAACCGTCAAAGACAAATCAAATCGTCCTGTCTGTCCGATAAACTTCATCCTTCTCATTCAATTAATCTGCCATTATTCAGCTCCGAGAAGAGCCGGTACCTCAACCTCGAGCTCCCCGCCAAATTCCTCAATTATGCCAGCGCCAACACCGGTAGCAAACGTGTTGCAACATGAGAACAAAGCATTCAACAGTGATACTAGTATCTAGGGGATGACTCAGTCCAAATATACACCTAAGCATCCACCTTTAAGGACACATCAACCACGCGGAGTTTGGGCAGGTGGTGCTGATAGTATATCATCATTGGCGTCTGTATGGCCACAAAGAGCTTTACTGTTAAGGATGAGGCGGGAAGTGCTAGAACGGGGATATATCTTTGGCCTCTGGGGCTGTGCTTGCTCTAGAGCCGCCACCGCGCCTGTGTCCTGAAGTCCAGATTGAACCAGCACCTTATGCTGGGGCTAACAGCTCCGGAGGCGGGAAGGAGGAGAGGAGAGGCTGTTGTGCTTACGGATCGGCTGCACATAATCCGGTATAAGGGTGCATTGGAGCTGTTCTTGCGCGGGACTCTTGTATTCCCAACGCAATCACACTGCTGGACCCAATATGGATGAGAAAGTAAGGCCATGAGGGTCTCAATATGTACGTCGCGGGGGAGTGAGGGAGTGACGTCACCTTAACGAGGTGGTCGAACACCCACTGAGTCAATCCACTAACAGTTGGGGCTGAGGAGCAGTGACTGGGAGCAGCAGTGACTGGGAGGATCCACGGAGCTAGGTACCTAGCTAGCTGTTGGGGCTTACTTGTACGACATGGAAATGGAAGGAACCACTGGCAGCCCCGCTACTCGGAGGCAGCCTAAAACCACCTGGGCAATTCTGACAGCAGCCACGCAATCAACTCAAGCCGACAAAGCTTCTTTCTCACCCTCAACAGCTACGATCATCGTGCTACTTGCCAGAGAAACCTTCCAACCTCAGCGTCAAACGATAGCATCTGCGATGGGCGTACGTTCCCAGCACTGATCATCAAATGCCCTACCAAGGAAACTGACCGGGTCCCACAGTTCGCTTCCAAGATGGCGGCGGCGGCAGCTGCCGGTGCTGTTTCCCAGAACATGGGACAGTCATCTGGAGCTCCTCCTCCTGGCGCTCAACAGGTGAACGATGCACCCATCACTTTCCGTCTTTCTGCCCGTGACTGAGGGCTAACAGGAAGCTTCAAGGGATATCCTCCGTACCCAGCCGCTGGTGCTGGCGGGTCTCAGCAGCAGCAGCAGTCTTACCCGCCACCAGCCGGCAGCTTCCAGGCCTACAGGCCCCAGGGCCCGCCGTCGGGAGCAGGTGTTGGAGGAGCAGCAGGAGGAGGCATGCAGGCTGACGAGAACCTCTTCCGCCAGAGCCTGGAGCAGTGCATCCGCGAGAAGAACCTGCAGAACATGCCCGCCTTCCGTGACCCTTCGTACATCACCAACGTCGCCCGGGTCGCTGGCCCCAAGGTAGAGTCGCTGTGCCGATCGTGGCAGATCCCGCTCGAGGTCGGCAAGGACATAGTACGCCTGGCCCTGTTCGACATCGTCATCTACGTCGACGACAGCGGCTCCATGCTGCCCAAGGGCGGCAAGCGCGTCAGGGACATGATGCGCGTCCTTAACAGGGCTGCCTATGCCGCCACCCTGTTCGACCCAGATGGCGTGACGGTCCGATTCATCAACAGCACCGCTCAGGGCGACAACATCCGCAACGAGGCCGACGTGAACCGCCTCATCGAGTCTGTCGACTTCCGGGGCCGCACGCCCATCGGCACCGAGCTTCGTCGCAAGATCTTGGAGCCCCTCGTGCTGCAGCGTGCGAGGCAGGGCCAGATGCAGGTCCCAGTTCTGATCATCGCCATCACAGACGGCGAGCCTGCGGGCGAAGACGATGACGCCATCTTCCGAGCCATCAAGGACGCCTCAGACGAGCTGGCCCGCACGCCCCTGGGCCCCGGCGCCATCGCCTACCAGTTTACACGTAAGCACCATCCTTTCCCCTTTTACGGATCCACGTCTGTCACGTTTTCGAATGTCTCAGAATGCGTCACTTTGGGACCCGTAGTAGGTGATTAACACGCACTAGAGGTTGGCGAGGACGAGGAGGCCCGCCGCTTCCTCAACCGTCTTGACACCCATCCCCAGGTCGGAAGCCTCGTGGACGTCACCGCATCCCTCGAGATCGAGCAGGAGGAGATGACTCGTATCAACCCGTCGATGGCTCTGACGGCCGACTTTTGGACCCTCAAGCTACTGCTGGGATCGATCGATTCATCGTGGGATACTGCCGACGAGAATACTTCTCAGCGCCCGGGAGGAGCGGCGCCGCCAACGTATGGCAACCCATACCCGCCTTCAGCTGGTTCCCAGGGAGGCGGATACGGAGGAGGCTACAACCAGGCATACGCACCGCCGGCAGGTCCTCCACCAGGAGCACAGGGTCAGCCCGGGGGATACGGCCAGCCCGGAGGATATGGTCAGCCGCAGCAGCAGCAGGCGTACGGACAGCCACCGGCGGGCTATCAAGGGGGTGGCGGTGGTTACCAAGGCAATGCCCCCCAATCGTACCCTGGTGGACCACCACGTCCTGGTCAGGGAGGTGCGGCGTATCCTGGCCAGCCGAAGTGGTCATGATGGCAGTCGTCACAGCGGAGAGGGCTCGGTCTTTGGCTGGTAGCGGTCTCGGGTAGATGCTGAGAATGCGTGCGTTGGCGAGAGGCTGCAGCCAGCACGAGCACCCTCCAAGTCAGTATTCGGTTCGGCCGTCAGCCCTCTTAATTGCTCTCCTTTCTGCCTAGAAGACAGTGATAATTTATCCCTATTAATTCCGTTCCTAAGGGCCAATGCTAATGTCGGTTAATAATTGTTGGCCCAGAGTCAAGAACTTTAATTGCCTTGATTGCTTGGTAGTAATAGCCCAATTTTGCCATGGAGTATAAGGTGTCCTTTTGGCTTCTTGCTCTACATGATAGACCAAAGCTGGCCCCGTTGACTGTGTCGATATTTTGGTACAAAACACTTTGAAGGTCCTTTCTAGGTTTCGCTGTTTTGCCTCTCTTGCAATTAACAAGAAAATCGTTCTCAATAAGAGAATAGTTCCTGCAAATGCATGCGCTGCTATACAACGTTCACCCAAGTCTGGCAGAAGGGCATCATCGATTGGAGGACCTGTTAATACTCTGAAGCTCACAATCGCGAATACCGTCCCAATCCGAGAACCTTGTTTCTGCAGATCCATGGTAAAAGAAGCTGATACTGATGGGAAAAAGGCTTGAATTCCACCAAGAATAACACCACAAAACGAAATCCACGCGTGAAGCCGAACGGGCGATGAGATTGTAACACAGAAAGCAGTAAATTGCCCGATGTTGTAGTTGCCGGAACGAGCATGGTGAGGGGCCCAGTGTGGCCAGCTAGAACATTTGGTAAAATATGAGCGATAGTGCCCATACCATTCATGATCACGACAATATACCAACTGAGAGTGCGAAATGTAATGATGAATACAATATGCTTGGGACTATTTGTTGGCCAACGGCTGATTTCAATACTCATGTCATTGTTGCATGTCCAAACATAAGCAAGGGGAGGTAGGAATATTTATGCTGTCTAATAAGCTTATCTCTGATGCAATATGTAAGGGAATTGTAGCATGCATAAGCACTAAGAAGAAAGTTTATTAGACACGACTTAAGTGTGTCTGTGGCCCAGAATGTCCTCTTTTCGCCCCCTTGATCTTTACAAAGAAGAGATTCCGAGATGACTGAAATACTTAAATCCCACCCGGCACTCCTCATCATTGACATGCAAAACGGTTTCTGCCACCAAGAGGGTTGCTTCGGCAAGCTCGGGATGCCAGTCGCCAACCACCTCGCCATCGTTGAAACCATCAACAAGCTCCGCGCGGCGAGCCACGCCGCCAAGATTCCCGTCATCTTCACCCGCCTTTGTTACAATGAAGACTACTCAGACGCCGGCGTGCAGATGGAAGAACAACCTCGAATCAAGGAACTACGCGGTCTCATTCGGGGCACTTGGGATGCTGACGTCCTTGACGAGCTCGCTCCCGATACGACTCGGGGCGAAATCGTAATCAACAAGAACCGCAATTCTGCGTTTTTCAACACGGACCTCGAAGATCTGCTGCGCAGTCGCGGTGTCAACCAGCTCCTGTGCACGGGTGTTGGCAGTAACGTCTGCGTCGAATCGACGGTACGGGACGGCGCGGCGCGAGACTACTACTGCAAGACACTCAGCGATGCTACGGCCACTCTAACGATGGAGGATCACAATGCTTGCGTGAAGAGCCTGGTCTGGTTTGGTGGCGTTGTTACGGCGGATGATGTCCTGTTTGCCTTAAAGCGGAGGCAAGAGAAAGGGTGAATCAAGTGTTGCCTTGAGGTCGTGAAATCAGACCTAGGCAAGGCCTTGAGAAGTGCCATGAAAAAACGACGTCGTAGGCACTTTTTCATCAACTAGGGTAGATTATGCATTAACACAAGGAAATGATAGTGGTAAGGTTATTTGTTTTATGCGAAACCCTAACTCTTCATTTGAATGAAGAGATGAAGACCTCATCATTGGTGGCAGGGAGAAGATAAGACGGTAAAGGATAGAACACTGGTACCGCAGCCCTGAGAACAATCCTTTCTCACCAAAGCAACTCGGTCAAAAACATTTATTCGTTCGCTCAGCAAAGAGAACCAGAACTCTCTTCCCCGGAATCGACGGCTATTCTCACGTGGAGATCATCGAAAGTGAACTCTCCGACCATGCTAGGATGGTGCATTGCCTGAGTGGTGCAACGCGTATCTTGTGCACCATCGGTAGCAATGAAGATACACCTGGGATGCGTATGCATCGAGATGCAGTGGATGCAGTTCTCGCTGCTTTGCAATAGTCAAAAGAGGGAACGACTGGGGCATGGAAACGACCACATATGACAGTCCTCTCGTCCAAATCATTTAGCAAAACCTTGACTAAACACCAACCGCGGTTGATTCACTGGCTGCTCATAAGTACTCTCAATCACATTCACTTCGAGTTGGGTTTCGCAGAGAAGATACTCGTGTCGTCGTATCTACTCTCTGTCACCTTGATGCACGCCCTATTCCTCTTCGAAGGGTGGGTATTCAGGCTATACAATTTTAACTGAACGACCCGCGCCCAATGCTCCATACGGAGACCTGGGAGCAGCGATGGCGGAGCTGGTCTTTGCGCCGGTTGAAACCGAGATTAAATCGTGACTATAGCGAGTCACAAAGGCATGGGACTTCTGGCTCTGAAGACCAAATAAATACAAGGGATTACTCGGTCGACTTATACCCGGATATTGGGGTTAATTAACGCGGCGATTAGTATAGCCGCAGTTAAGAGTGCAAAGATGTTCAAGTGAGATTCAGGGGGAAATTACAAATATTTAACTTGTAGCCTGTTATTCTACAAAGCATACCGGAATTGTCGGTCCTCCCTATCCGTTAAATCACTCTTAAGTGCACCTGTCTCATCCAGCAACACTTGCCCCCCACGTGCATTCTGAGCGTCCTCATTACCAGCATTCTTTTCTGTCGCCCGCTTGGAATTGTCCTTGTCGCACACATATCGATACCAAACAATGGTTAAAAACAACAAACACCACGTCGCAATAGCCGTGACAACCCCTGAGAAGTATCTCGGCTTGTGCGTCCACAACTGCGGCGCCCCAATACACCCCGCACAATACCCGATGAAAAACATGGCATTGACGATGGACCGCTTCGTATTTCCTTTGACGTTCGATGCTGTCAGGGAGATGAGAATGGACCACGGGGCAGTGATGCAGGATGACAACCACGAGGCGGCGATCATGCCCCAGCCAGAGTCCAGGGACAGCTTTAAGAGACAGATGGTGCCTGCTAGGGGTGGAATCACGAGGGCCAGGGCAACAAGTGTTCGGTTTCGTGGCATCAAGACGCATCCAAGCACGCCAATCCAGAGCATGGTGATCTGGACTGCACCTGATGGAGCTGTGTATAACATTGTGTGGTACTTGTCGTACCCGATGTTGTTGATCACAAGGGAAGCGAACTATCGTACAGTTAGCAGACATTCGTCGGCATTTATAATGAGCCCGGAAATAAATATTTACCGTGAGTACGGGCGATTGCATGGTTACGAGGACCCCAAACGCAAAGACAAACCATGACTTGGGATCGGACAGGGCCTCCTTCAGCTGGGTCACTGAGAAATTGGTCTTGTCGCCGCCCTCTCGATCTTGGACCATCCGGAGCGACAAGACTTCTTTTTGCCGAGCGTCAAGAAACCATGCGTCTTTAGGCCCATTAGGCATGAGAATAAAGAAGACGACTCCGGCAGCCGAGGTCAGGGCACCACAAATGAGGAACAGCACTCTCCAGGGGGCAAGAGTCAAAGACATGTTCTCCCCAATACCATACATGAGCAAGCAGCCGATGATTTGCGCCACACCGTTCATGGTGATCCAGAGCCTATAGAGGATGTAAGGACTTTGTGTCTTTCATTCGAGAGGTCCTCAAGTGCTTCCACTTACGCTGTCCGCGAGGCATGCTCATCCTTGCGGTACCATACACTGGTGATCGTGATGAATGCCGGAGATACCGCACCCTCGGCGAATCCTAGCAGGAACCTGACGGCGGCGAATCCGGCGAAGTTGGTTGGAGCAGCAAGGCACATGCAGATAGCACCCCAGACGACTACCGTAACGCCAACAAATTTGGTAAGATGGAGTCTGCTCATCAAGTAGACAAATGGATACTCGGCGACTAGCTGGCCAACATAAAATATGGAACTGCACCAAGAGTACTGCTGGCTTGTCATATTTAAATCCGTGATAAGACCGAAGATCTGTCAACTCAGTTAACGATGAAGTCCCCAGTCACGAGACCTTCTTTGTTGGATGCACAAAACTTACACTTGCGTAGCTTAGACTCTGCTTGTCCAGATACTGAAGAAAGAAGACGACACACATCATGGGCAGGATTGTAAGATCAATCTTGCGCAACACCGCTCTCTCTTCCTCGGCAGTGTAGGACTCCTCGATGTCCACAAGACTGCCGGGCTTCTCGTCGAGATTTGCGCAGTCCGACGCATCTTGGGCAGAACTTGAAGTGCCTTTTATTTCTGGCGACTTGTCATCAATTGAGGAGGTCATCGTAAAGTTGCTGTCTTGATCGAGTAGTTGTAATGGTAAGATAGAAGGACAAGTTCGCATCAATCGACTTCGTTTATAGTCGCGCTCCCGAGCGGGTTTATTATCTTCAGTGGAACCGGGTGTCAGTCGCTGCTAACAGTCTGTACTTTCTCATCAATTTACTGGCAATTTGGCGACAATCTGATACGAAATGATGATCAAGTGGCCCATGTCGCAATCATTGGGCGGAGATGCGATAAGCAGCCGGCTTCTGGCCTGAACCGCATGCCGGAGTATGGCCGTATGGAGAGGGGATGTGTTGCTTTTGCGGAGAGTTCCGAAGATCAGCCGACACCGATGGAAGCCGGACCCTCGAAATAGACTTTGTTTCTTCTGTCGTACCCCGACTTTCTCGTCGTGACATCAATCAATTCGAGCAGCTCGAGAACCGACCTCTGAAATGGTTACCGAAGCACAGCTTAAGCCCTGGCTGCGGCCAAATCGGAAATGCTACATCTTGACCAACGCGAGCGTCGTCGACGTTGCCAACGGCTCGATTCGCAAAAAGGCAGCTGTCAAAATAAAAGATGGTCTCATCATCTCGGTTGAAGATGCTCCCGGCCTCACCTCCGATGCCCAGAATGAGGGTTTCCAGGCCATCGACTGCCAGGGCAAATTTCTGAGTCCAGGGCTCATTGATTCGCACGTCCATATCATGGCCGTCCCAGGCTTCGGCGACCTCTCCAAGGCATTTGGAAACCCCAACGATGTATCGGTGCTCCGTCAGCCGTATGTGTGCGCGCAGATGCTATCTCGGGGCTTCACGACAGTGCGGGACTGTGGCGGCGCACTTCTGGCGCTAAAGGAGGCCATTGAGGACGGTGTATTCCCGGGCCCTCGGCTCTTCATCGCAGGCCATGCACTTTCCCAGTCCGGGGGACACGCAGACTACCGCGGGCCTCACGACGACGGCATGTGCTGCGGCGGTACCACTACCGGCTTAGGGAGGATAGCAAACGGGGTACCCGAGTGCATGCAAGCAGTCAGAGAGGAGATCCGGACTGGTGCGGATTTCATCAAGATCATGGGCTCCGGTGGGGTGTCAAGTCCGACGGACAAGATCGACCATCTCCAGTTTACGAGGTCTGAGATCAGGGCTATGGTGGAGTGTGCTGCGAATGCAGGGACGTACGTGACTGCACATGCGTATACGTCCCAGGCGATACGGCACTGTATCGAGAATGGGGCTAGAGGTATCGAGCATGGCAACTTTATCGACGAGCCAACGGCCAAAATGATGGCGGAGAAGGGCTGTTTCTTGACACCGACCCTCGTCACGTATGCTGAGATGGCATCACCCAAGTGGAAGGGATACCTTCCTCCAGAGTCTGTCTCGAAGAATGAGGCCGTGTTGCAAGCCGGACTGCAGGCGCTCAAGATTGCCGCAGATGCTGGCGTGACCATCTGCTACGGGACGGACCTACTTGGGCCACTTGGAATGGCACAAACATATGAATTCGCCTTGAGATCACGAGTCTTGTCACCACTGGCCGTGCTGCAGAGCGCGACTATCAACCCTGCTCGTCTGATCAGACGGGAAGATTCGCTGGGTCAGATCAAGCCCGGCTTTGAGGCAGATATTTTGATTCTGGAGTCGAACCCACTGGATGATGTTACTATTCTTGATAATCCCGAGAAGAACGTCCTTGCCGTGATCAAGGAGGGCAGGATTCAGAGGAGCAGGTGGGACCCTTTCATTGAGGATGCTATTGCACCAGTACGTATCAAGCCGTCGATATAGACGAACAAAATGCAGCCCGATGCACAGCTCTTGGGAAGACGACAGGATCAACGGGGTAGGCTGTTAATCAACAGGTTTTATCGACTGGGCTTTTGAGCGACACACATCGTGTAATTAATTTATGAAAGGTTTTGGGGATATATTTCGTCCGGTATCCATGACGAAACCTGAGGAATAACAGGTCTCAGGGCACAGAATCGTCAAAAGGGAATCTAGGACTTTACATCCCTGCCTGAGGGAGAACTTCATGGAATGTCATAAGTTTTGCTGGGCGGTGTGGGAATCAATAACCTGATTGAAGGGGGCCATCATTTCGCTTGATATAAATAGTGGTCAACGCCGCTTAATTGCATTTATCTGTCGTTTTACTAGTTGATGTGCCCGTCTTTCATAATCAGCGATCCATTTAAAACAGCTGAAGTTTCAGGCATGTCTTTTTGAAATTGGATAATCTGCAATTACTCAGCTTGCAGAGTGTCTGGGCACTGCAAGTGAGCTTACGCCCCCATCAAAATGACACCAACTATACCCAGGAAACGACCTCATGGAAGTCCATGATTTCAAAGACGAAGTGGAGTCGTGACCCCGTTTACCTCGACGCCATTATTGGTAGTGGACATGGGAAATAGAAACACGGTGCAGTCAGTCTTTAAGCGCATAGTGTCGGATCGCTTTTCAACCAGGGTTTCATCCAAAGTCCACGAATACTTGTGTACAGAGTATGTTGAAGGCCGGACAACCCCTTACGTAGGCTCATATCTTTAGGCGGAAAAGTCCTACAGAAGTAAATGCTGCACTCTTTCCTATTGTCATCAGGTCGGATACCTGCTATGCAGCGACTCTCGAAAAGCCTCTGGTCTTTTGTGGGTCAATAAGTTAGTCGCCAACGCTTAACGCCGTCCGAGACGAAAGGACATGGCCGTAAAAGGAGAGAGACTTGCAACTACCGGTAAGGCAGGATGTATGACCCCAGCTAGGCAGCAACTAAATTGTACAAGCGAGGGTGGTTTGTGTAACCAGTCAACGGTCTGGGGGCCGACTTTACCGGTCAGGTCCCCCTTTATAATAGCGAATGCGTGTTCTTCCCCCCTCCCGCCCCCCTCTTTTTTTCTGTCTATCAGAGTTCTTCTGCGTCATTTCTTTAACAGCACCGCCAAAACTCAGCCCATTGAACCATTTACCAGAACAACTTGAAGCGCAGGCTGCCGCAATGGCAACTCCAACATCGGCAACATTGGCCAGTACTACTACCAGAACGCGGAATATCCTCGGTCCTCTCACAACAGTGTTCACTGCGCCGCAAGATTGCAACTTTGCCCTCGTTCCTGGGACTTTTCACAAACTTGCCTTCAGAGCACAAACTTGCTTTGGTGATGATGTAAAAGATGTTTCAACTTGTTGGCCGCAGGCGACTACTACCACGTCGCTTAATGTTCCTCAACTCGACGGTTGGGGCTTTTACTCTCCTGGCTTTTCATGTCCTGCTGGATACACCAGTGCATGTTATGCGACCCAAGGGTCTGTTACGGGCTGGAGTATGCAATTCGCAATGGACCCGGGAGAAACGGCGGTTGGCTGCTGTCCGACGTATGTGCGGATCTTGATCCTTCGTGTGTATGGCATTGTGTGTGGATCCTAACGCCTGCTTGAATGTTTCCAGGAACTTCTCTTGTGCAATGTTTGAAGGTGGTCGACAAACCTGTATCCACACCGCCTCGGACACGGAAAGCTTTCTAACGGCTCATTGTACCAAAGGCAGCTTCATTTCTGTAAGCTATCCAACGTTTCCGATTGTATTCACGACAGACTCGTCAATTACCTACGTGACGAGCCTCGCTGTTGCGGCACCAATGATTTAGATCAACTGGAGAAGTGAGGATTTGACACTGGCCACTCGTTCCACTTCTTCACTCACACCATCAAGTTCAAGTCCAAGTTCATACTCAAATGGCTCTATTTCATCAGGTGCCCTAGCTGGTGCTGTCATTGGCGGGGTGCTAGGGGCTTCTGCCATTGCAGCAGCGATGTTTTTCTTTATTCGACAACGGAAGAAACGTAACAAAGTGGAAAACATTTTTACGGAAGCGAGAGGGGATGAAAAGCAAGAGGGCGGCCCCAAGGGTATGACTGAGCTACCAGCGAACCAACGCCCAGTTGAGCTCACGGACATTCGAGATGCCAGTGAGCTATTGGGATATCAGAGGCCTGCAGAGCTGTCAACGTCATGAAACACGCCTTGTATGGTCCAATGTTCCATGGGTATTGATTATCAGCCGTGGCCAACAAGCAACACGGGGCTAATGTGAATACATTGAACCATTTATCTCTCGTGACGGAGTTTCAACAGCCGCAGGAGAGGAGTAGTAGGATTCAAGTGCTGTTTAAAGTAGTACCAGGTTTAAGTTCGGGAACAGTGCAAAGGGGCGAGGTACAGATGCTTCTGAAAACAAACTTGCTCACTTCAAATTGTTTTCCTTGTTTATTTTCTAAGAGAAATAACCTTGTAACACATACGGTGATTGGACATGGGAGCGATACAACGGTAGCTCGGCCGTCAAGCCGATGAGAAATGGAGGAGGCGAAGAGCGTAGCTAGTCACAAGTAAACATAAACTCTATAAGTCCTTAATTTGTTGAACGGATGATGATACCATTGAATCGTCGCTCCTGAGATTAGCCAATTGATATTCCTGAGAAGATCGCGAGTTTACTTTCTCGATGAAAGACATGTGGAGCTGATACCTACCTAGGTACATTGGTATGTACCCAAGGACAGATCTGTATTCCTCCCATCTCCGGCTGACCTTCCCAATGCTCCATTGGCGGATGGTAGGCTAGCAGAACCACGCAGGCAGGCAAGCACCTGTGGCTGTCCGCTGACCCCCCCCCCTCCTCCGACCCGCCTATCTTGGGAGGGGTGACATGCAAGCTGATAAAGATACTCGGTACTTACCTGCCCATCACATATAAACACACTAAACTTGAAGCAACACGCCGACAGATGCGTCTTCTCACATCTACAGCAGTCCACAATCATTGCCAATTCAACACACTCGCCTTTCATGTGGTTTGAAGAAAAAGGGCTGTTAAGTCGCCGTCCTCTCTTTTCGCGGGAGGCGCTTTGTAATTAAAACCCTAACACAACGATAATCACTGGTCGTAGTCCCCACCGTCAGCAAAGAGTCCCCGCACATGCAGCACGAGGCACTGCATGCAGCTCCATTCCCCTCGCATTGAAAACGCAGACGTAGTAGCTCTTGGAGGAAATGATTGACATGATCGTTGGCACCCGCACCGGCACACATCCCACACTTTGTATTCATAAACGGGACACTTTCCCCCTAGACTGGCTCCTTCAGGCTCACGGACTCCGAATACTTCTCTGCCATATACACACATACACTTAACAATAGCCACCCTTGTATTTTGTCTTACACGCATAAATTAGGCCAGAATAACGATAATGGCCGGTGTCGCCCCCGGCAAAACCTTCACTCCAGGCTTGGACTTCAGCGGGCAGTCATACAGCAATCTCGCTAGGAAAGTGGAAGCCGATGTCTTACGCGCAAATGAGATTATCCAGGAGAAGCTCCCACTTCTTGGTGAGCTCAAGGCTCTGCTTCAGATCAGCTTTGTGGACAACCCCCCCTTTTTCATCGACGCACGATCTGGCACCGCGTTTATCCTCACTTCGACGAACGACGAGCCTGACACGAAACTAAACATCAAGCCCGAGTACATTGCACAGTTCTACGACGGCAAGCTTGAGCCACGATACGGGCTTTTCAAAGATGCGTTCTTCAACGAGGCGTCCATGCCCTCGGGCAGAATACCCGTGGCTATCAAGTTTGCCGATCTACTGACTCCGAGCCCTCCTGTGCCGCCGAAGCATGCTGATGCATTCGCCCGGCTGCCACAGCCAACTGAGGACATCGAGCAGGTTAAGCGAGATATCAAGGAGTTCGGATACGGTATTGTCAAGAACGCCCTGACGCCCGAGCAATGCGACATCATGAAGAAGGCCGTACAGGAACAGGCCGCAGGCGAGCGCGAAGCGGGCATCGCACAGATGGACGGCGGCCCCAAAGCCGTCAACCGTTAGTACCACTTTTCTCCCGCTACGGAACCCCGTCTATCATGTTTTGGAATGTTCTAGAATGCAGCACTTTAGCATTCGTAGGAAGACTAACGTCACCATCAGAGCGGCTCTGGACTCTGGTTAACAAGGGGGATGACTTCTTGGACCTGCTCAACCACCCCATCATCGACGAGATGATCCCGTGGTTCCTGGGCGAGCACGCCATCATCACGACGTACACGGCCAACATTGCGCGGCCGGGCAACCTGCCCATGCAGCTGCACACGGACCAGGTGGCCGTGCAGCCGCCGATCCGCGACCTAGCCTTCGGCATAAACATCATGTTCTACCTGGAGGACGTGACCGAGGCGAACGGTGGGACGCGCGTGTACCCGGGGTCTCACCTGGGGCAGATCGCGCCGCCCGACATCTTCACGGTGGAGGGGACGGTGGCGGCAGCGGCGCCGGCCGGGTCGGCGCTGGTGTTCGAGAGCCGGCTGTGGCACGCGACGGGACCGAACCGCGAAGCCGCCGGCGAGCGGCCCGTCATCCTGCTCTTCTTCATGCGGTCCTTTATCCGGCAGCAGGAGAACAACTTCCTGTCGCTGCGCAAGGACGTCTGGCCTAAGCTGTCCGACCGCGTCAAGCGCATGCTGGGCTTCTACACAACGGGCGCGCTCGGCGGCATTGACGGCGAGGTGAGGGAGGGCCTCTTTGTTAAATGGAAGGAAGGAGTGGGCAAAATGCACGCGCCTTATAAGGGGTAAATCTTAGTATATCAATATTAAAGTAGAGCTATATTATTTATAGTGCTTTAGTGTTAGAAGTTAGCTTTTAGCTATGGAACTTAGTAAAAAAAAAAATTTCAGCTTAAGAATATATAATTAACAAAGCTACCCCCCTTTAAAAATTCAAAGCTATTTTAATATATTTATAAAAACAAGACATCCCTATACTCATTCTCTTCTAAATACCTTAATATATCTTTTTAAAAACTTTTTATTTTATTTTATTTAAAAACTTAGCGTACATCCTTAAATTAAAGCGCTAAAAATAATAAATACTTATTTCCTTAGCGCTAAAACAAGGCCACACCCCTAATCACCCTTATTAAGCATAGCTATTTTACAGTAATTATATAAGCTTCTAATAAAGTCTATAATCCCTGCCACTTAACAAGGGTTGCGATCCTTATAATAAAAAAGTTACCTTAAATTTACACTTATAATAATATAAACTTACCTTAAACTTTTTTAAATATTAATAATTATATTATTAAAAAGTTACTCTAGACTTATACCTATAATAATATAAACTTACCCTAAACTTTTTTAAATATTAATAATTATATTATTAAAAAATTACCCTAAACTTATACTTATAATAATATAAACTTACCTTAAACTTTTTTAAATATTAATAATTATATTATTAAAAAGTTACCTTAAACTTTTTAAGCTTTATAATTAGCATTATTATAAAAATCACAATCCTTAAATCATTTATTACTACAACTTATAATAAGTATTACTTCAAAAATTACAAACCCTACACTGCCTATTACTATAAGCTACAATAAGCATTATTACAAAAATCACAATCCCTATACTGCTTATTATTATAAGCTATAATAAGCATTACTTTAAAGATTATAATCCCTACACTACCTATTACTACAAGCTATAATAAATACTACTTCAAGAATTATAATCCCTACACTGCCTATCATTATAAGTTATAATAAATATTACTTTAAAAATCACAATCCCTACACTACTTATTGCTATAAGCTATAATAAATACTACTTTAAAAATCATAATCCTTATACTATTTATTACTATAAGCTATAATAAGTATTATTATAAAGATTACAGCCCCTAAATTATATACTACCACTTAGCAAAAGCACTATTCTTATAAAAAACAAAGTCCCTAAAATACATATAAATAATACATATAAGCATAACAACCCCACATTATATCAAGCCAGCCAATACCCTTATATACCATCCAACATCATCTCACCTACCAACACATTATAATAAGCTCTACTATAAATTTAACCCTACTAAAAAATTCCTTAAAATATATTTTTTAAAAAATTAACTTACTACTATATAACTCATCTTACAAATCACATAAGCAAGCTTAAATAAAGCAACCTTAGCAATATAAAGCCTATAACAGCAATATACTAATGTCTACCAACACGCTACCCTAGCTATATACTATATATACCTTTCTAGCAACTCCTCTCTAATCATAATACAACCTATAACTTCCTCTTATAACACCTTCTTCTTCTTTTAGCATTATATATACACCTATATACACCCAAATTATAAACTACCCAATACCTAGCAACAACTATATTATACTTAATAACTTACATATTATTATATAAGCTATAAGAAATCATATAAAGTAAAAGTAAATAAGGCTTAAAAATATAAAATAATAATAATAATCTATATAAAATGCTTTTAGCAACCTAAAAATAACAGCTTAAGTTACTAGTAGTAACTAAATAGTTATTCTTACCCTACCTATTAATATTACTATTTTTATACTTACTATTATATTTATAACATCTACCCTAGCTATATTATAACCTATTTAATAACCAAAACCAACCTATTTATTAATAAATACCTTATAAATTTTACTTTATATATATTAACTTGCATTAATAAGCAACCCTTTTTCTTTATAATACTAATTATCTAAATACTTATATAATTATTTAAGCTTAACCTTATCACCACTATTACCTTTACCAAGATTATAACCCCTATCTTATAGTAATTAAGTACCCCTATCAAGCCTATTCCTACCTTATTAGCCATATTACCTATATTAAAATAACCTTTTATATTAAATATACTAGATATTATTATATAAATATTTATTAAAAGTAATAACTAAGAGGTATTAATACTTAGCAGCATTATTAAAAACCCCTTTATAGTAATAACGTCCCCTTTAAAACATCCCTATAACAATCTTATATT
Organism: Diaporthe capsici; assembly: GCA_013364905.1. NCBI lineage: Eukaryota > Fungi > Ascomycota > Sordariomycetes > Diaporthales > Diaporthaceae > Diaporthe > Diaporthe capsici. The sequence continues at coordinate 1,016,902 of WNXA01000015.1, forward strand.
AATACCCTAGCCAAAGCCTATAAAAAAGCCTCTATTAAAGCTATTACTAGCAATACTTAAATTATCTATTAACCATACCCTTATAATTAATAGCAATAACTCATTAATATATATATTATCATTAAAACTACCAAGCCAGCATCTTAGCCCATTAAATATAATAAAAAACAATATAATAAAAGTTATATAAAAAGCTATAGGCATTATTTTAAAAGTTGCCTTAAAAGCTACATTAAAAGACAATATTATTAAAAACCTTAATCCCAGCCTTAGTTCCTTAAAATATTTATATTATATAAACTTTTTAAAAGAAGCTAGCTTAGTTAAGGCCTAGATTTATTATCATTAGTAGCCTTTATGCTATTAATAATTACCTTTATTACTAAATAACTTCTTTAACCTTACTTAAGTAAATAATAACTTCCTATTAATATTATTATTACTAACACTATTATCACACCCTTTAGCCATAAATAAACCTATTAATAGCCCATTAAAAGCAAATAAACCCAGCAGCTCCTTATTAAAAGCAAGTAAATCTAGCAATAGCTTATTAAAAGCAGGTAATAATAGTAGCAATAGCAGCTAGCACACCCAAGGGGTATATACCCACCCTATATTAAGCCTTACAAGCAAAAATAAGCTTATTATAAGCAGCTATAAGAGGCTATTAACACCTCCCTTAAATACCATTACTACTTAAAATACCCTGCCTATTAATGCTTAGTAGATCCTTAATAATAATAGCAGTAATAGTAATAAAAACGGCGGCCTAAGCCTACCCCTTAACTTAATTTTTAATTATAACTAGATCTATAAACATAATAACCTTGCTAAGGTCATTTTAAGTATTAGCTAAAAGCTAAAATTAAGAGAAAAAGATATAATATATTATATAATATAGATTAAAAACATACTTAAGCTATATTATGAATATAACAATGCAACAAGGCTACTTATAAGAAGCATTATAATTAAGAGGGTAATAAAGCTTATCTTTAATAAGCTTAGTACACTACTTAGCTATACTTAAGGCCAAGGTATTAAAGTTAACCCCCTATATTACCCATTAATATAGCTACATCTTAATAATAATAACTTTAAGTAAAACCTAAATATAAATATATAAGGCCTCTTAACCACTAGTTATATGCCTAAAGTATTATTAATAGCATTAAAAGACGCCTAGGCTAGCATTAAGACTAAGAAGGTGCTAAGCCAATATACCATCACTTAGTATATTAATATAAATAATATTTATATAAAGATATTAAGCCTTAATGCCTTTTAAAAAGGCATTAAGTTATACTTTATACCACTATTTACGTCCACCACTATATAAAATTTCCACAGGAGGCTTAAAGAGGACATAAAACCACATAAGTATAAAAACATTTAGCTTCTTATAGCTAGGCCTATAATAATAAAGCTTATATTCCCCTAGCTCCTAATAAACTTTAATTCTAGGCAAACAAACGCTTTATTTAATAAAATATAACAATAATTTATAAATAAACACCTACTCCCATGCTTATAATAAGTAGCACTGCCCATTACACTATAACACTTTCTATAATTATTTAATATAATAGTAGCCTTAGCATTAACCTTATAAATTAAAATGCAAAAAAAAAATAATATTAACTTAAATTAATAAAAGATTATATTATCTTTTATTATATAAAACTAGTTCCTTAGGCTACTTTAAGATGCCTTTAGCTTATTTTTTAAAACTATAAAGGAATTTATTAATATAAGGCTTTTAATTTAAAGGCATAATTTAAAAAATATAACCTTTAATATTACACTAAAGAAAATACTCTAGCAGCTAAGGCAGCAAGTACTTATACACCTTAACTTTATAGCTATATATTAAAACCGTTATTAAGTTAACCTTAGTATATATAATATAATAAAAACACCCTTTAATGCTTATATAAAAAGCTATACTACCTTATACTATTTATGCTACTTTAAATATATATATATTATTAAAGTGAAAAACCCCTAAGTAGGCTTTAATAGCTAAAAGTATATATAATACTTTCTTTATAATGCTTTATTACTAAAGCTAATTTAAAACAAACCTTAGTTAATATAGCAAAGCAGCAACACTTATATCTAGCAGCTTAAGGCTTATAACTTTTATAAAATAATATTTTTCATGCTTAATAAAAGCTATTAACCCTTTTAATAAAATACCTTTAAGTAGCTTATACTTAATAATAAGGTATAGGCAAAGCTTATATAAATACTTATAAATAAGCATAATAAGCATAGTAATAACTCTAGCCTAACACTTAATATATAAGAAAAGCAACAGTAAATCTTATATAACTAGCTTATAGCCCCCTTTAAAATTAAATATAATAAATAATAAAAAGTTACTATTAACATCTTTATACTTTTATACATCTTTAGTAACTATAGCCTTAAAGATAATAGCTTATATTTATTATATAACTACTATTTATTCTTAAGACCCCTTAGCAAGGCAAGCATAATACAGCTATTTAAAGGCACTTACATTCCCTTCCACATTATATATATAGCTAACCTTAACAACTTAATCAAGGCTAACTACAACTAATATATTATTATTATTAATTAGCTTATTATTAAAATTAAGCCATTAAGCTAAGGCCAGCAGCTCTTATAAAACCCAGTTAATATAATAAAACAATTCTTAATAATAAGGTTTAGCATTATACTTATAAGCTTATTATTATATAACTACTTATCCATTATACTAACCTAAAATGCCCTTATATTTAAAAATTAATAATAAGCATATAAATATAATACTAATAATAAGCAACTATAACATATTAGCCTTAGGCTTAAAAACATCCTTTTTTATTATAAAATAATGCACCTTATTAATAAGCAATTAAACTACTTTTACCTATATTTTATAATATAAATAGACCACTCTCTTTACTAACTCAAGGGCTATATAATTCATATTAATAACCCTAATTAAATAAATTTTAAATATAAGGTTATAGCTTTTAATAACTTTATCTTTAATACTATTAAAAACCATTATAATAATATCTTAAAGGCTATTATATATCTTATTAACAACCTAACTATATATAAGCATATTATTATACTTTTTATATTAAAGCTTAAGTCTATTATAATATTATACAATTACTCCTTACTATGCACATTAGCTAAACAAATAGCTACATTATTTTACATATTATATAAATATATTATAAAGCATATAATAAAGCCCCTTAGCCTTAAGTTTATATTTTATGCATTATTATAAATCTTAAGCCTTAATAATATAAATGTTATCTATATTAAGATATATATAATTACGTTAAAAAATAAACTTAAAGTTATATTTATAAATATAAGTACATGCCTTTCTAACCTTAACCTATTTATACCTTTTATTAATTATATTTATAAGAAAAGTAAAACCCTTTAATTTAAATTCATTACTACATACCTATATAATATATATAAGTTATATATTAACCCTAGCTATAACTAATATAATATTAACTTTATTTACTAATTTTAAAATATAAATAAGCAATAATACTCATTTATAACTAAACACCTTACTTATATACTAAATATAAAAAACCTATTCCTCTTATTTATAAATACTTATATTAAACGCTACATTTATATTATGCTTAACTATAACATATTTAAGTTCTTAAACATATAAAGCTTTATACCCTTAAAGCTTAATAAGCTTAAAATCTTTTACACTAAGTAATATATCCTTATTATATATTATAAAAATCTATATAATTAAAAAAACCCTAGCACCTTAACCCTACCTATTAAAATCTCACAGCTTATAATATATATATAATATTATATTATTATATTTACATATAGTAATAAGTTAAAATAACTTAAATACTAAATTAACTTAGTTATTACATTACTTTTTAGCTATTAAAATAACTTATATAACACTAATACTACCCAGCTTATATATATAGACTTTAATATATATTAGCCTAAGCTAATATATATATTTATAATTACTATTAAGGCGCTAAAGTTTAAGCATATATATAACCCCTTTAGTACCTTTTAATTATAAAAATAGCTTTACTTAAACACTACCCTATATATTAACTTTTATATAATTAACATCCTTCTTAACCCTAAATATAATAAAGCATTACATATATTAAATGCTATAAAGCAGCTTTTTATATTTAGCAAAAATATTAAAAATACCTTTTTATATATATAGCTATTTACCTTATTTTATTTATAAAATAACTATAACTACCTTTACTTTATATAGCTCCTTAATTATTTTAGCTAGTCTTAATATAAATATAATATTATTATTAATTATAATAATAACTATGTTATATTCTAGCAGCAAAACTTAAATAAAACTAGGCTTAAGTTAGTAATAAAGTACTTATTAATGCTTTTAAATAATTATATATAGTAGTATTATAAATACATTAAGGCCGCTATAAATAAGTAAAATAATAAGCTTTTTCTAAGTATAAAGGACCTTTAACACCTAGTAAATAGCCTAATATCAACCATTAATATCACTAAAGTACCCTTAATTACTTATTATAAAAAGCTAATCCCCTTACTATTATTATTATAAATATTATAATTATAATATAATATAAAAAAACATTTTTATGTTATACTTACTAACTAATAACTAGTTATACCTAGATCATTTACCTATAAATAATAATTACCTAAATATTATTATTATATAGTAAGCTAGCCTTATAGCCTTTACTAGTCCTCTAACTTAATCCTAGCTTTATATAAAAAGCCCCTAGCATTTATGCATAATATATATATTATTATTAAAAGCTAATAATAATTAAGTTAAAAGCTTTTTTATAATAATAATATATAGCAAGCTAAATAACTATTTATAAAAAAAAAAAAAAAAAGTCTTAAAGCTATTAACCTAAATATTAGCATTATACACTATTAAATAAATATTTATATATTAAAAAAAGTAATTATAATTAAATTAAAAAAGTATTTTTATTAATATAAACTACTTAAAGATTAAATATTATGCTATTAAATATTAATTAAAGAAATTTATTATATAAATATTATATTATTGCTATATAATATTTAATATATATTTTAAAGAGTTATAAGATTAACCTTAGCGCTAGTTAAAGCAGCTAATTAACTATCCCTTTATATACCCTTTAATATTATCTTACTTATTAATATATTTTAATAAGCTTTAGTATAAAAATAAGTTAGCTAGAAAATTTATTTATATAGCTATTTAAAAAAATTAACTTATAGCTATATAATTTATCTTTTAACACATATATATAAGGCATACTTTATTAATAACCTTGCTATTACTATATTATTTATAGGCTTTATAGCCAGCTATTAAGCCTTATAATTATTATAATATTAATATTAATAATAAGCTATAGCCTTATAATTATTAAATTAAAGTTTTAATCCCTATCCTTTATATACCCTTTAAAGTTATCTTATATAATAATATATTATAAAGGGCTTTAATATTAAAATAATTAAGCTAGAAAATTATTTAAAGTAAGAATTTAAAAAAATTAACTCATTATTATATAAGTTATCTTTCAATATATATATTAACTATCTACGCTATAATAAAAATAAAGTTACCTTAGATTTTTAAAAAAGTTACTTTAAACTTTTTTATAACTTACTCTAAACCTACCCCTTTTAACTTAATATCTAACTATTCCTAACTTAAAATATTATATTATTTATAATATTTTAATTAAATAATATAAAGATATAGCTAAATATTAATAATATTTTATTATAAGTTACTTTAAACCTTAAAGAGAGTTACCTTAAATGCTTAAAAGAGTTACCCTAAATGCTTAAAAGAATTACCCTAAATGCTTAAAAGAATTACCTTAAATACTTAAAAAAGTTACCTTAAACCTTTAAAAGAATTACCTTAAATCGTTAAAAAAGTTACCCTAAACTTTTTTATAACTTACTTTAAACCTACCCCTTCTAACTTAACACTTAATTATTCCTAACTTAAAACATTATATTACTTATAATATCTTAATTAAATAATATAAAGGCATAGCTAGATATTAATAGCATCTTACTAATATTAAAAAGTTATCTTAAACTTACCTTAAATTTTATAATATTTATAATTATATTATTAAAATAAAGAGAAAAATTAAGTTAATTTAATAAAAGAAATGCTTAAAGAATATAAGGCACGCTATTTATATATATATAAAAAGGGAAAGTAAATATAATAATATTTTATTTTAACATATATAACTTATTATTATAATAAAAAAAATCTACGCTATATATCATTTAATATGCCTAAATAAAGACTATTAAATAATATATATTACATTATATCTAGTATTATAGCTATAAAGATATTTAGCTAAGTTAATAAAGCTAAGTAAAAGTTACCCTAAACTTATCTTAAACTTTTTTTAAACTTACCCTAGACTTTTTATTTCATTTCACTATAACACCTACCATAATTATTTTATATAAACAATATATATATTATTAAATAAAGCACTTTAAGACTTATATTATTATATATTTTTTAACTTTATATAGCTATTATAATAAAAGTAATAAGTAAATTAGTTTTTAAGTTAAATTTTATTTTAAAAATATAATAATTTATATTATTAATAAGTTAATTAATTTTTAAGTTATTAAACTTTTTAAACAACTTTTTTAATTCTTATATTATATAAATATAAATATTATTATTAAATAAGGCGCCTTTTAAGCTTTTTAATAATATATAGCACTTAATATTAAACTTAACTTAGGCCTAAGAGATAAATCCTAAAGTTTAAATTAAAAAGAGTTACCTTAAACTTTTTAGCTCATCTTATTATAATACATGCTATAAAGGCTGCATATAAATAAGCTATATATCATTTAATAAAGCACATTTAAGGCTATTAAATAATATATATTACTTAATATATATCTAATATTTTAACTTAAACTTACCCTAAACTTTTTATATCTCTCACTATAACACTTATTATAAGTATAAGAAAAATCTATACTATATATTATTTAATATATTTAAATAAAAGCTATTAAATAATATATATTATATTATATTTAGTGCTATGGCTATAAAGATATTTAGTTAAGTTAGCAAGGCTATATAAAAATTACTTTAAATTTATCTTAAACTTTTCCACTAAAGATTATAATTCCTATATTAAATAAAGATTATAATCCCTATAATTAGCAAGGGTTATAATTTATATATTATATAAGGGTTGCAATCTATATATTATATAAAGATTATAACTTATATAGCTAGCTAGGGTTATAATCCTTATATTTAAAGAATTACCCTAAATTATTTATTTTATTTAATTATAACACCTACCATAGCTATTTTATATAAATAATATATATATTATTAAATAAAGTATATTATAAGTTATATAATAATATACTTTTTAAGCCTTTGTAATTATTATAATAAGTATAGTAAGTAGAATTATTCTTAAGTTAAATTTTAATTTAAAAATATAATAATTTATATTATTACTAAGGTAATTAATTTCTAAGTTATAAAACTTTTTAATTAACTTTTTTAAATTTTATATTATATAAATATAAATACTATTATTAAATAAAGCCTTTCTTAGGCTTTTTAATAATATATTATATTTAATCTTATAATATATATAAGCTTAGTAAATAAATCTTAAAGTTTAAATTTAAGAAAGTTACTCTAAATTTTTTAGCTTATCTTACTATAATATATACTATAAGGCTTATATATAAATAAGCTATATATTATTTAATAAAGTATATTTAAGGCTATTAAATAATATATAGCACTTAGTATGTATCTTTTATCTTAGCTTAAACTTACCCTAGACTTTTTATATCTCTTATTATAATACTTACTACAAGCATAAGAAAAATCCACGCTATATATTATTTAATAAAATGCGTTAAAGGCTTTTAAATAATATATATTATTTATAATATATTAGTATAATAGTTAAGATATTCAGCTAAAAGCATAATATACTAAAATTTCTATATATAAGTTTTAGCTAAGAATTACCTTAAACTTTTTTAAGAATTTAATATATATTCTATTATAATACTTATAATCCTTACTTAACTTAAATAAAATATATATTATTTAATAAAGCTTATTAAAAGCTCTCTAATAATATATTATAATTATTATATATCCTAGCTATTGCAAAGATATTTAAGAATCTATACCAATATTACCACCTAGGCAGGTATTAATAACCCTTAAATAAAGTTACCCTAGCTTTTTTAAAAGTTACTTTAAACTTTTTCCTAACTTATCCTAGCCTTTTCCTTATTATTTACTATAATACCTACAACTAACATCATATTAAGATAAGATATATATTATTTAATAAAGCTCCGCAAAGGCTATTAAATAATATATAATATTTATTATAAGCAGTAATATAGATAGAGATATCTTACTATAAGTAAAAATATAAGATTTAAGAAATTACCCTAGACTTTTTTAAAAGTTACCCTAAACCCCTAAATAAAAATAAGTCTATAGCCTACTACAAATATCTTAAATAAAAATAGATTATACTAGCATATTTGTCTTATTAAAAGCTATATAATAATATGCAATGCATGTAGTACACCAGTAAGATCACAGCCACCCTAGGTATAAATCTTCTTTTGTAGCTATGCATAGTAATTATATGTAGATAAAAATTATATTATTAAAAAGAGCTTATTAAGGTGTATATTTTAAGTATCTAGATAGCTAATATAGCCTAGATAGTAGCTAGCAATTATATAATAAGCACTACTACTTATGCTAGTAAGGCGAATTAATAGCTAGTTTAATATAAAAGCCCTTAAGCATTAATTAAGGCATCTTATAAAAATTAGATTTTATTAAAGTTAATATAGTATATATATATTAAAAGATAAGTTTAATAATTATAAATTAATTTTTTAAAATCCCTACTTAAATAAATTTTTTAATATACTAAAAATTATATTAAAGCCTTTTATAATATATTACAAGGTAATATAATGTTAAAGGGTATATAAGAAGGGAAAAAAAAAAAAGATAGGTAAAAAAAAAAAGTTATAATGCCTTTAACTTAATAGATTCCTAATAAGCACAGCAGCTATAAGCTATTAAGCAGTTATTAAAGTACGCCTAGGGATATATAAGGCTAAAAATTCAGCTAAGTCCCCTTAATATATATATAATAAAAAATAACTTTAATAGCTATAAGTTAATTTTTTTAATTCCCTATATAAATAAATTTTCTAGTATAAATAAAATTATACTAAAGCCTATTATAATATATTTATAAGTAAGATAATATTAAAGGATATATAAAAAGGCATATAAGATTAATAAGATAGCAAGGCTTGCCTCTTTTTCTAGCAATAATATGCCTTATAACAACACTTAAAAAGAGCTGCCTAGCTTATTAAGCACCTTATTCCTAAGCATAAGTATTTATTAAAAGAATAAACATTTCCTTATTTTAATAATAACCTTTAGGCCTAGCTTAACCTAATATAACAAGTCCTGCAGCCTTAATAAATCCCTTATAAAGAATATAAAGCAATTAATTTAAGCTAGCCCTTTTTATAAAGTTAAAAATCTCTAGGCATTCATTTAATACAGCGGGCTATAATAAGTCTAAAGGCTTAATACTTATAATTACTAATATAAAATAAATTAAAACTATAGCTACAATATATAGCCTTTAGGTTATAGCAACCAACATAAGTCCCATATCTTAAATAATTCTTATTATATAATCTTTTAAATAACCTAGCAAGCCTAATAGCTTTAATTATAAGAAATTTATAGCTTAAACTAAACTTACTATTAATAAAAGTACTTTAGCATAATTATTAATAGTTTGCCTAAAAACATTAGCAACTTTCTTATTGCTTAATGTTAAAAAATAAGCTTTATAAATAACTAGCTACTAGCTAAGCTTAAAACTAAGTAATAAAAAGTCCTGCCCCCTTAATAAATATTAAATAGCTATAGCTTTAAAAAGTAGCCTTTTTTTAAAGTACCTAGGTAATACTCTATTATTAGCCTTACTTAGTAATACTTATACTTTATTAAAAGCACTCTAAGGAATTTAAAAAGAAATAGTAAAAGCCTACCTATAACTATTATAGCTATGCTACAATGATTATAATAAGCAGCACCTTAAAGTATTATCTTTTAGTTAAAATCTTAATAAGCAGTCCGCCGCTTATTATAACATGCCCCCTCTTATTAAAAAGCTATTATAATAATAAATACCTAGTTAATTCTATTAATAATTATATACTTATCTAAAAAACTAAGCCATATAAGTCTAAATTTAAGTATATAAATAATAAAACTATAAATAACTTATTAAATCAATTATTATATATTTAATAATACTTACTATATAAATAATTATAATAATTCTAAAGCTAATATATACTTAAAACCCTAACTTTAAAAAAAGTATATTTATTAAATTAAAAACTAATGCCCTTTAAGGCTTATTAATAATTTATAATAACTTCTTAAATCGCATAACCTTATACTAATAATAGTTTATTTAAATTTCTACCTTATTAACTTTTAATAGCTAAATCTTAGCCAGCTATAGTTATAATAAATAACAAAGAGTTAAAGCTTAACCTTAAAAAAGAAGCTTAAAAAACAACTACTACATCTAAGGAAGGCAGTAAGCACATAAATTACCTAATCTTAATATAGGGAGGTAGTAATAATAAATATTAATATAAGGCTCTTTTAAGTCTTATAATTAAAATAAATATAATTTAAATCCCTTAATAAAAAATAATTAAAAGGTAAGTTTAGTGCTAGCAGCTATAATAATTCCAGCTCTAATAATATATATTAAAGTTATTATAATTAAAAAGCTTATAATTAAACCTTAAGCCTAGCTAGCCAGTCTACCTCATTATATATACTAGTCTAGCCAGGCCTTTCCCTCTAGGAATCTACATGCCCTTTACTAAGTATGCTAAGGAACTAAGACTTTTATTATAAAAAAATTAAAGTATTTAAAATAAGTATATACTTAAATACATTAATATAAAATAATAAAATAAAACATTATAGTTCTATTTTATTAATTTTTAAAACTATTATAATAATTAATAAAGATAATTAAAGGCATTAATATTTAATTATTAAAGGTAAAATTCTTAAATTAATTAAAGATTAATTATTATAAAAGCATTTACTAAAAATATTTTTATTAATTAAAAATAAAAGTTAAAAGATTAAAAATAATTAAATATCATTATAATCTTAACTATAAACTATGCTAACTAAAAATCAAGCAGTATTATTTCTTAACCTACTCAGCATCTTATATAAAAATAAAGTTTTTAAGTTTTAAGGAGAGTATAATTGCAAGATTAAAACTTAAAGAAATTAATAAAAAGGCATTATAAAAAGTAAAGCTTACAGCTTAATTTAACTTAACACAAAGAAACTTACTAGGTCTAAACATAACTAAGATTAATAGATTAAAAGCTCTTTCTTAATTTTATAAGTAATAATATATAGTTATTTTTAATTAATAAAGTAATTTATTTGCTTAATTATAATAATAAATAAAACCTTAACTTATTAAATAGCTTATGCTGCCTAAATAATATGCTAGCTTCTTAAAAAAACTATTAGCTTAAGCTAATAAAAGTTTAAGGCAATAATAAGTTTATAATGCCCTTAAATATTCTAAGCTATATGCACGCTATATTAATAAAGCTAATAAGTTCTTTCTTAGCTAAAAGGCCTAAGTAATCTTATAAAATCCTATTATGCTAAGAATAAAGCATTATAATTATTACTTTTTAATAAGAAATCCCTAGTAAGTATAAGTTATTAGCTTGCATTAATTACATCCCTGCCCTTTATATACACTGCCTATTATTATTATTAATTAAATAGTTTAATAAGGCTTTTAGACTAGCTTAAGAAGGTTAGTAATAACTACTTAGGGCTAAAAAGTTATTTAAATTTAATTATTTAAAGAAAGTAAAAGTTATAATAAGGTCTTTATTAGTAAACTAACAGAAAGATTATTGTTAAAACGTACCTTAAGTATACTTAGATATCCTTTATAAATTTATACCTTATTATTGCCTTAGTATATACTAGTTCTCTAAAGCCCCTTCTTTTAGAAAAGTAAGTATATTAGCAGCTAACTTAACTTTTATTTTTATATTAAAACTCTAAGTATAAAATATAAATAAATTAAAACTTTTAATAATAGATTTCTTAGTTTTAACATTAATAAAGAATGCAGTAAAATGTAATAAATAATATAAATTATAAAATTTAATAAATTATTAAATCTTTAAATATATATTATGCCCTTTAGTATTTTAAAGGGTATATTTATTTAAGCATTATTTTAACTCTTAAGCTTAGCTTAGTAATAAGATATTACTTTTTACTTAAGAAGCAGGCCTTAAAATTTAATAGCAAGCTTATTAAAACCTTAAATATAGTAATTAAACCCTTGCTTTAAAAGGCCTTAGCAATATATTATTATTAAACCCTTAACTTTTAAAAATTTAACTTTAAATTAAGTAAAAATACCTGCTAAATTTAAGCATATTAATAAATAAAAGAAAAAAAATTAACAAGAATTGCTTTAATAACGATAAGTAAAGCAGTAATAACTTAAATTTAAAATCTAGCCTTAGCCTAAATTATAATTTATAAAGAATGCTTTTAATATAATGCCTTTTAAGTTCCCTAGAATAAGACGCTATAAAGAATAAAAGCCCTGTATAGTTAAATACTAAGCTTATATAAAGCTTCTTTAATAAGTTAAATAATTTAGAAATGCTATTTTAAATAAAAGGTAAATCTCTTTTAAAGCTAAATATTAGCTAAAGATTAATAATATATAAGTAAAGTAATTAAAAGATAAAAAGTATTTTAAAAAGGGGGTTAAATAATACATAAAATTATTAAAAGAAAAGTACTTATAATTAAACTTAAGCCAAGCAGCTTATTAAGGGTTCTTCTTTATACACTCTGCTTAGCATAAGCTAGCATTAATTCTTATAAAGAAATAAAACTATTAAAAATATAGTACCCTTTAGGGTATATTATAACCTAGTAAATAATACCTTTATAAAAATTAAGGTCTATGCTTTATAAAAATATTAGTATAATAATTATTAGTAACTTATCTTAAAATATAAACTAAAGAGTTATTTATTAAAGCAAGTATTTAAGTATAAAACTTATATATATAATAAAAGTAAATATAAGTAAAAGCTTTAATATATTATTAATTAATCTTAATATTCTTAAAAGGATTTAAGTAAGAGTTTTAATAAATAAACTTAAAAGATAATAAACTATACTTATATAAAGTAAAGCTAAAGGAAACTTTAATAAAGGCTTGTAGTAGTTTTAATATATAAATTAATTGTTAAATATAAGTATAAAAATAAAAGATTAATTAAACTATTTAGTAGCTAGTTACTACTAAAGTTTCTTTTAAAATAATAATATTAATTTTTAGTTTTATAAAGTAAAGTAAATAATTAAAGACTTAAGGGTTATATATTGCCTTTATTTATTCTTAAACTTTAAATATATAAAAAGCCTTTATTACTTAATTAAATATAGGCATTTAAATATATTAATATTAATAAGCTATTTTTAATAAGCAAAATTAATAATATAAGATAAACTAAACACAAGGTTAAGGCGCTAAAATATATACTTATTAAATATTATAAAAGGCATTAATACATCTTAATAATAAGATAATAGCTATAAAAGTTAAAATCTATTAAAAACTATATAATAACTCACCTATTAAATATACTAACCTTAAAAATAAATGATACTTAAGCATACTACCCATACCCTGCCCTTAAAATAAAAACAATGCCCTAAAGAGTAAATAGCTATAAAGATTTATAATAAAGCCTAAGGCATAAGCCTAAATTAAATAGCCCTTAATATAAATCTTAATAATAATAATAAATACTTTAATAAAAACTTAAAAGATTAAAGTAAGGAAAGATTTTATATAAATAGTAATTAGATATAAATTAGCCAATCTTAAGCTATAAAAAAGCTTTATTTTAAAGTATGTACTTATATGCCTCTTAGTAAAAAGAAAGCAAGTTAATATTCTTATACCTAAATATAAGTTTTATATAATAACATAACTAAAAAAGGAGATAATAATAAAAGCCTTAGGCAAAGTTATCTTTTCTTTTTAATGGCTTATTACTCTAAAAACAATTTATTTAAAGATAAAGTTTAACAACCGAAAAAGCCTAGCACTTTTACTAAGTTTAATACACCCTTAACGTCCCTTAAAAATCCTTTAAAAGAAATAATTCTCACACTAAGTTATATTTATAATTATAATAAGTCTTTAAAGTAAACAGCCTTTAATTAATAAAATAATATAAATAAAGGAAATCAATAAAATAAATCTATAACTTTAGGAAAAAAATTAACTTTAAAAATTAAGCGCATTAGGCCTTAGGCAGACACTTTAAAAGCAAATTAATACTAGCTAGGCAACCAACTAAGGCCTCCTAGCACTTAGTAGCAAATGCCCTTAACAGGCTTTAACTATCTAGCATATAATTAATAACTAACTTAAAACTAATATAAATAAAGGGAATCTAACTATTTAATTAAAATATAGCATTATAATAGCCAGAAAGTAATATTAACATAATATAATTTCTACTTAATGCTTTAAATATTAAAGTAAAAAAATTTAACTAAGTATAAGTAAATAATAAAAGTAATTATAACTCTCTTAAGGTAACTAAATACCTTATTATTTAATTAATAATGCGTATAAATAAATTAATAAAATTCCTACTATCCCTATTTATTATTTAGTAAAACTATAGCTAAGGAAATAAGCTTAATAGAATTAATAAGGAAAAAAAACCTTATTAAACTTAATTTTAATTTAATATTATAAAAAGATATAAAAGATATAAAATAAGTAAGAGCTTTAACACTAGTAAAATACCACTACTCCTATTATTTTTTTACTTATTTAATAAAGCAAAGCTAAACTTATATCTAACTTTTAAAATTAACGTCCTTTATAAGTAAACTTAAGCTAAAGACATTATTAAGTAAGGAGTTTAACTAGAGCGGCACATCTATTAAATCATAATATAGGTATTTTAAAAAAGGCTTATAAAGAATAAAAATCTCTAGTAAAACAAAAAGATAAAAGTCTCCTTAATTTTAATTTTTAATATAAATATAAACTATAAAAGTATAACTTATTAATCCTTTAGTTCCTTAAGGTTTAAAGCTAAAGATGTTAAAAAAGTTATTATAAAGATAAATTATATAATATATCCTTAGTTAGGCTTAGCAAGCCTAGCTAAATTAAGTATGCCCTTAAGGCAATTAAATATATAGCTTATAAATAATAAGCTACTAGCTAGCAACTCTAGCAATTAATTTAGCAAAATACCTAAATATTAAAAACTTTTGCCAAGCTATTAATACTAAGTACAAGGTGTAATACCCCCTGTATATAATAGTTTACTACTACGGGTAATAATCCAGTTAAATAAAAACAATTAGCAGTCAACTTAGCTAATTCAAAGCAGGCTACCTATAAAAAAAAACCTTATGCATATTTATATTAATATAAAAATAAAATTAAAAACCATTAGTAAAGAAGTAAATAATGCTGCTAAGAACCTTTTTACTTCTTATATAAATTATTTCTTAACATTATATTTTTTAATATAATATTAACTTAATAATACACCTTAAGACCAAACCCTAATAGTTATAATATTAGTTCATACTTATAATTAAACCATTATCCTTTCTATAAATAATAAGATAATCTTATAATGCTTATAAGGCTTAAGCTAAAAGCTAAAATAACCTTCTTATAAATATATAAAGGCTATATAACTACCCCTTGCTTATCTTATAACTACTTTATTATAATTATATATATATAGGTTTATGTCTTTACAGCATAGCCCCTTTAAAAAGGCTTAGTAATTCAATGTTTACTAAGGTATTAGTAGCTAAATTATATAACAGCTACTTAAGATACAGGCTACTTCCTTAAAAGACTAAGCTAAAGTATATAAAGAGCGCCCCCTTAGAAACCTTAAGGTTAAATATAGATATATAGCTCTTATAAGTTATTTAATTACCTACTAACTAGTAAAAAGGAACTAGCTTATAATAGCTAAGTATTTATAATAACGTTGCTTTTTAATTCTTTAATATTAGCTCTTCTTATTATATTAAAGCAAAATTCAGTAAGCATTAAATTATTCACTTATTAATAAGAAATATAAGCTAAGTTTAAACTATTATGAGATAAATTAGTTTTACCCTATTAATAACTTTATTATAATAATAATTTAGCTTAATATAAAAAAAACCGCTAATTTAAATAATTAATTTTTATAATTATCTAACTAAGTAATATTATAACGTTATTATCTATTAAATAATAGCTAAATGCCTTTAAGTTAAAATCTATATTAAAATGTAATAATACCTCTTGTATATTATAAATAAATAAAAATAAGCTTTAGCCTTATATCTTAATAAGTAATCCCTTTCATAACCTTAAAATAGCTACTAGTAGTTCATATATTATAATTTAAATATATGTAAAGTTAAATCCTTTACAAATAACTTAGCTATATAAAATAATCCTATAAGTAATAAAATAGCCTTATTATTATAATTTACTAAGGGTAAGCCATCCTTTGCCTAGATTTCTTACTAGTATAGTATATTATAGCAAAGAGGATTTTCTATATTCTTAAGTATAAAAAGGTTTTTAGCAACTTAGTTGCTTAAACTTAAATATTATATATATATAATAAGATTTAAGGTAACTCTTTATTATTATAAATGTATATGTATAAGTATTAAAGTCTAGGGTAATTCTTTATTACTATAAACTTATATATATAAGTATTAAAGTTTAAAATAACTCTTTATAGTTATAAACTTATATATATATAAGTAATAAAGTCTAAGATAACTCTATTAAAAGTATAATTAAATCATATTTACTTAATCTTTAAGTGCTATATCTTGCCTTTTTCTATATTAAGTAAATAATAAAAGTACTATTTTTCTTATTATAACAAATAACTACAAAGCTATGTCCTTTATAAACATTTATCTTTTATATTAAGTAAATAATAAAAGTATTATTCTTTTTAATATAATAAATAATTACAAAGCTATATCTTATTAATATTATTATATTATTATATATTTATATTATATTATAAGTTTAAAGTAAATTTAAATATATATCTTATGTTAAGTATAAGTAAGTCTAAAGTAAGTTATTAGAGAATATTTAAAGTAACTTTTTTTATTATAAGAATTATAATCTTTATTAGCTATAAAGATTATAACCCTTACATATATATATAAATTATATATCTTATAAGTAAGCTTAAACCATGTTGCTAAACTACTAAGTTTAAAGTAAGTTTATTTATAATATTTAAAGTAAGTTTACTTATAATATTTAAGGTAAGTTTACTTATAACGTTTAAGGTAAGTTTATTTATAATATTTAAAATAAGTTTATTTATATAATTTAAAATAAGTTTATTTATATAGTTTAAAGTAAGTTTATTTATAATATTTAAAGTAAGTTTATTTATAATATTTAAGGTAAGTTAATTTATAATATTTAAAGCAAGTTAATTTATAATATTTAGGATAAGTTAAGTTATAATATTTAAGGTAAGTTTATTTATATATTATAAAGTAAGTTAAGTTATAATATTTAAAGTAAGTTTATTTATATAATTTAAAGTAAGTCTACTTATATAAAAAAAAAAATACTTCCTACCTAATCACTCATTATCCTTTACCTCACTATCCTTTACAATCCTATTTATATACTTTAACATATAGCCTTATATACATTTTTTCTTCTTCTTATATAACACTTATTAATTATTCTATAAATTATACTTAAATATTATATAATCTGTATTAATATAAGTATTATTATAATATAAATATAATATATTTAAGTTAAAATGATAGGTTATTAGCTATTAAATTATTAAATTCTCTTTTAACATAAGGTTATTAACTACATAAGCAAGCCTTTCCTAGATCTTTATAAACACTAGCTAATATATTAGCTATAAGTAAATACAGGGCTGTTACTTGCTATACCTTTATTAATATTTAATTATAATTAGCTTAATCTAAATATAGCTATTTAAATTAAATACCTTATATAAAAAATAATAGCTTATTTAATTACATACTACTAGCCTATATGCCTACTCATTCCTTAACCTACCTTTAAAATAAAGGTAATTTAATATTATTATAACTATCTTATTAAGTATAAAAAAAAGCTAATCCAGGGTATTATTATAATAATAAAACACCTTAAAAAACAACTCTATTTCTTATTAACCTAAGAATAACTACATACCCTTTAATATACCTATAAAATACCTACTTCTTTATAAAAGCAGCAAGATAAGCTAGGCAAGTAATATAACTACCTTAATGCTAAGATCCTCCTTATCTATATCTATATAAATAAAAGCCTCCCCCACTTACTCATTTAAGGCTTCTCTTATAAGCTTATCTTTTATGCCTTAAAAATATTCCTCTTTAAGCAAAAAGAATAGCAAGCTATCTATAAATAAAGAGAAGCTATTTATAAATATAAAAGACTAACTTAAAAGCAAGAAGAACCATTTTATAAATAAAGAAAAGCTTCCCGCGGCTAATAAAAAAAAACATTTTATAAGCAAAGATAAAAAAATAAAAAAAAAGAAAAGGAAAAACACTTAAAAAGCAAGGTTATTAATTATACTCTTAATATAAATAATTATAATACTATAAGTTATATTAAAAATAAAGTTAATAGTTATAAAATTTAGTATGTAATATTATTTAAAGCTTACTTAAGCGAAACTTATTAAAAAAAGCATCTTTACCTTCTTTTATATTCAAAAAAGCCTTATAAGCAGCAGCTATTATAACTACATTTTATGTATTTTAAAGCCTACTTAATAATATAAATACAATATAAATAAACACAATCCTATTTATTCCTACTAAGTATTGCTTTTCTTATTTACTAATCACTTATATAAACACTAATCTGCCCCTTATTAGGCCATCTTTATATAAAAAGGGAGCCTAGGAGAGCAAAACAAACAAGCCTACCCACTTAAATAAAATATTATTACAATAAACCCCTAACCTTAAAATTAAAAATACATATACAATCTCCACCCATACTCCTAGCTACCACCCTAATACACACCTTAAAAACCCACCTACACCCTTATAAGCCATGCCTAAATATATATACCCTCTTCCTCTTATCTACAATATTTATTATTTATAACCCCTTACACTCCTAGCCTTAAACCCAACCTACTCATCCCATAGCCCTTATATTTATACTATTAAAAGCTAGCAATCTTATCTTATAGCTCACCTACTTTAAGCTATATAAGTTTAATAAAAAGCTCAGGATACTAATAAATAAACTAAAAGGAAAGTTATTTAATAAGCTTATTCTCTGCTTAATAAGACCTGCTTATCCTTATTATCTAATAAGGCATGCTAATTAGATAATAAGAATTAATTAAAAGGCGCTTATAGCTAAATATTAGCTATAAGATATTAATAGCTACCTCCCTAAATAATATAATATAAATAGCTTTCTTTATATTTAAAAAGTTTATTAAAAACCTACCTAGCTACTTATATTATAAGGCCGTTAATATCTTCCTTATCCTTAAGTTAATTAAATATATTTATAAGGTTTATATTATATTAATACTTATTAAGTAAGATAAGGCAATAGCTTAATAAATATATATTAAAAGGCTGCTTAATTTAAATTAAATTAAGCAGCTCTTATAATATATATTATTAAAAGTTAATATTAATAAAAGCAATATAAATATATTTCTTATATAGCTATTATATAGCTTATTAAACCTATTATAATTTAATAATTAATTAAAGCTAGGTAAGATGTTATATTAAGTAAAAAGAGAAGATTTATATAATAAAAGTAAAAGGAGGGTAAAGAGGAGGTGAGATAATGATAATGCTTAAGATAAAAGGGTTGATATGTTATCTTTATATATTAGTTTTAAGATATGAAAAAGTAATGTAAAAGGGAATGTAAGGGAGTATAATAAGGATTATTCCGCCTTACCCTTGTTTATGCTTAATATGCTTATGCTATAAAGATAAAGTATTTCCGCGACCCTATTTATAATAAGATAGGCTATCTTTCCTAGTAGTAATAGCATTAATAAAGGTAGGAAGGAAGATATTTTAATAAAAAAAGAAAAAACTATATAGTTACTTACCTATTATATTTACTTTATATATTTATTAACCTTTGTATATTTATATTAAATATAAGCTAATTTATTATAATTAATATAATAATTAATTAATTATAATTAATATTAAGTTAAGTATATTAATAATTAAAGGATAATATTTACTTTTATAAGCTAAGTAATAGGGCTGTTGCTTAATAATTAAGGCTTTATTATAATATTTATATACTTAAAGTTAATTAAAAATAACTTTTTTTTATTATAATTATAAGTTTAAGTTATATCCTAGCTATATAAAATTTTTTTTTTTTAATTTATTAGGTAATTATATAAGTTAGTTCTTTATATTTATATAATTATATAAGTTAGTTTTTTATATTTAATAATATAATTATATTAGTAGATTATTCTTATAGGTTAATAATAAGATAAGTTTATTTATAATTATAAATTATTTATTATTAATTTATGCTGTAGTTTAAATTAACCGCCCCTTTTTAAAAAAGAAGGTGTTATTAATTAATCTTACTTTAAATATTATGTAACTTAAGTTAAGGTTGAATTTTTTTAATAAAGATTATTAATATGCTTATATAATAAGGCATTAAAAGCACTTTTTATATAAATATATTATATAAATATATAAGGTTTAAGAAAAAAAAAATAATAATTAATATATAATAATTAATATTTAATACTTAGCTATATAAATATAGCTAGAGCATGTATATTAAAGCTTTAGCTATTTAATATTTATAACTTAATAAAAAGCAACTTATTACCTTATTTATATAAGACTTATCTAAATAAATACTTATTAAACATACTTATAATGCAATTTATTAAAGCAGCTATATTATAAATATTAATAAAACTTATTATAAACTCTTTATAATTAAGGCTATTAGGCTTATAAGGCTATTTAAAGGGCTATATAATAAAAACTAAGAAGATATAAAACTTACTTTAGCTACTATAACCTAAAAGCTACGCGCCATAGCTATTTAATTTATTTTAAATAATTATTAAAAGCATTATTATCCTTAATTTATTATTAATTATTATATTAAGTAAACTACCTAAAGACCTTTAACTTTATAAAAAAAGCTAGCTTAAATTAACTAATTTATACCCTTTATAAGGAACTTATAAAAACCTTAAAACTTATTATATTAGGTTAAATTAAGCCCTAAAGAAGCTATCAATAAAATAAAAAAATAATTTACTTTTCTAATAAAAGTTTATACTTAGAAATAAAATATTTAATAAGCTAAACAACCCCCTTTAAATAATTAAATCCCTACTATTATTAAATAAATAAAACAAGCCTTAATTACTTAATATATTTATAAAAAACTTTATTAATAATTATTTATTATTTAAAGTATATAACTTACTTAAAAGGCTTAGCATTATCTAAAAAAGCATTATTTAACACTAAGGCTTTTATCTAACTACTTATATATATACTATATTATAATAAGCTATAAGCTTAAATATATTAAGCCTACTAAATCTACTTAATTACTTATTAAAAAAACATAGCTAGGCTTTAATTCTATATGTATAAGTATTAAATAATACTATATATATATTTAAACTTTTTAAAAAGAATGGGTAATATAGCTAGCTAATTTAATATTATCCTTAGCCTTACCTTTTATATACCCTTTAACATTACTTTATCCTTATACATACTTTAAGGGACTTTAATATGATTTTTAATATACTAGAAAATTTATTTATATGGTAATTTTAAAAAATTAACTTATAATTATTAAAGTTATTTTTTATTATATATATATTAAAGAAACTTAGTAATTTTATATAAGTAAACTTACTTTAAACTTTTTTTATATAAATAAACTTACTTAAGCCTTTTCTTATATAAATAAGCTAACTATAAAGCCTAGCTAAATAAACTTATTTTAAACTTTTTATATAAATAAACTTACTTTAAACTTTTTATATAAATAAACTTATCTTAAACTTTCTATATAAATAAACTTACCTTAAACTTTCCTTATATAAATAAACTTACCTAAGTTTTTTCTTATATAAATAAGCTAGCTATAAAGCTTAGCTAAGTAAACTTACCTTAAACTTTTTATATAAAAAGAATCACCCTAAACTTTTTATACAAATAGACTTACCTTAAACTTTTCATATAAAAGAAGTTACCTTAAACTTTTTATATAAATAAACTTACCCTAAACTTTTTATATAAATAAACTTACTTTAAACTTTTTATATAAATAAACTTACCCTAAACTTATTATATAAATAAACTTACCTTAAATAATTTATATAAAAAGAGTTATTTTAAACTTCTTATATAAATAAACTTACCTTAAACTTTCTATATAAGTAAATTTACTTTAAATAATTTATATAAGTAAACTTACCCTAAACATTTTATATAAAAGGAGTTACCTTAAACTTTTTATATAACTAAACTTACTTTAAACTTTTTACATAAAAGGAGTTACCCTAAACTTATTATATAAGTAAACTTACTTTAAATAATTTATATAAAAAGAATTACTTTAAACTTTTTATATAAATAGACTTATCTTAAACTTTTTATATAAAAAAAGCTACTTTAAACTTTTTATATAAAAAGAATTATTTTAAACTTTTTATATAAAAAAAGTTACTTTAAACTTTATATATAAGTAAACTTACCTTAAACTTTTTATATAAATAAACTTACCTTAAATAATTTATATAAAAAAAATTATATTAAATAATTTATATAAAAGAATTTACTTTAAATTATTTATATAAATAAACTTATTTTAAACTTTTTATATAAATAAACTTACTTTAAACGTTTTATATAAGTAAATTTATTTTAAATTATTTATATAAAAAAGGTTATTTTAAATTTTTTATATAAAAGAAAATATTTTTTTATTAATTATATAATTATATTTATAAAAAACTAAGGTTAATTTAATTAATTATATAATAAATAATTTTAAAAAATTATTTATTTTAATAAAAATATAATATAATAATATTTTATATTAAATATATTAAATATAATATAAAAATAATTTTATTTATTTAAATAATATATATAATTAATTTCTTTTTTTCTTTTTAAATATAATATAAATATAATTAATAAATAAAAAAATAAAATAAGATTTAAATAAAAATAAATAAAGAATATATTATTTTTTATTTATTTATTATTTTTATATTAATAAATAATTTAAATTTATTTAATTAATAATATAATATAAAATATTTAAAGGCTTTTTATTTTAATTAAAATATATAAAAAAAAATTTAATTAAAAATAAATAAAAAGTATATTTTTATTTACTTATTTATTTTTATATATATAAATATTATTATTTATTAATTTTTATATTATATTTATTTATATTAAATATAATTTAAAAATAATTTAAAGATATTAATTAAATTAATTAAATAAAAAATAAAAATAAATTTAATAAAATAATATATTTATAATTTTAATAATAAAAATAATATTAAAATTAATATAATAATATTATTATATTATAAATTTCT
Source organism: Diaporthe capsici (assembly GCA_013364905.1). NCBI lineage: Eukaryota > Fungi > Ascomycota > Sordariomycetes > Diaporthales > Diaporthaceae > Diaporthe > Diaporthe capsici. Next base: position 1,040,842 of record WNXA01000015.1, read on the forward strand.
TTTATTATATTAAAACTTTATATTTTTAAAAAATTCATATAGCTTTATTTTTAATTTATATATATATACCTTTTTAAATAATATATATTAATTCCTTTATATAATAATAAATACTTAAATATTTAATATTAAATAAAAAATATAATATTAATAATAATAAGTTTTAAATATAATTATAACTTATAATTAAATAAATAATTTAAAAGTTTATATTAATAATTATAATAATTTTATTAATATTTTAAAAATAAATAAAAGTTTATTAATTTAATAATAAATATTATTAAAAAATAAAATATAAAAAGATTTAAAATATATTTTTAATTAAAATTATTTAATTAAAAAGAATAATTTAAATAAAAGAAAATTAAAATTAAAATAATATAAATAATTAAAGTAATTTTTTAAATTTTATTTATTATTATTTAATTATTAAAATATTTTTAAAATAAAAATATAATATATATAAATTTAAAAATATTTAATAATATATTTATATAATAAAAAACTTAAGTATTTAATATTTAAAATAATAAAGTTTACTTATTTATTAAATATATTAACTTTATATTTAATTTTAATTATATATAATTAAAATTAAAAATATATATAATTAAATTAATTTATATAAAGTAATAATATTTTAATTATAATTTATAAAATATTTAAAATAATAAAATTTATTTATTTATTAAATATATTAAATTTATATTTAATTTTATTTATATATAATTAAAATTAAAGATATATATAATTAAATTAATTTATATAAATTAATAATATTTTATTTATAATTTATAAAATATATAAATATAAATAATAAAATATATAAAAAATATAAAGAATATAAATTATATTAATATATATAAATTATATTAATATTTATAAATTATATAAAAATAAAATTTAATTATATTTATAAAAGTATTTATAATATTATTTAATAATAAATAAATAATATATATATATTTATTTTATTTAATTTATTTACTTTATTTTTATTATAATAAACTTTTAAATATATAAAAAAATAAAAAGTTTTATTATTATTTATTATTTTCTTTAAAATTTATAATTAAAGTTTTATAAATAATAATAAAGATTTAAATAATTATTTTATTTAATATAATTTTTAATTAATAAAAAAAGGTTTTTATTTAAATATAATAATTTTAAATTTAAAATTAATTTAAGCTTTATTATTATAAGATTTTTAATATTTAATAATAAAATCTTTATAATAATATAATTAAATAAAAATATATTATTAATTATTAAAAATTATAATTTTATTATAAATATTTTAAATAATATTAAGAACCTTTTAAAGATTTAGTTTATTAATATCTTTAAAAGTTATAAAAGGCTTATAATAATAATTTAAAATATTTTAATAATTATAAGCTTTATTTTATTAAATTTAAATTTATTAATTAAATAATATTATTAATAATAATTATTTAATTATAAATATTAATTAAAATTATAAAAATAAAATAAAAAATATTTATAAATATTATAATATTCCTTAATAATATTATTTTAAAAATTATTAATAATTATTAAATTTAATTATTAAATTAAAATAATAATAATTATTTTAATAAAATAAAAAATAATATATATTATAAATAAATATAATTAAATATATTATATATAATCTTAAATAATAATTATTTAATTTATTTTTATAAATTAATATTATATTAAAAGTTATTAATTTATATTAAAACTTTTAATTTAAATTATATTTAATTTTTTTATATTAATTTTAATAATAAGTTTAATTTAATTAAAAATTTATTAAATTTAATATTAAATTAATTTATTAAAAATAAAATTCATTTTAATTTAATATTATTAAATATAATATATAAATATATTTATTATATAAAAATAATTTATAATAAAATAAATATTAAAAAAATAAAATAATATATATATATATATAATAAAGAATTATAATATAATTAAATTAAATAAATATAATGAAAATAAAATTATTATATATTTTAAAATAATTAATAATAATTATAAATATATTAAAATTTAAATAAAATATTTTAAATATATAATTAATAATTTAAATATATTTATAATAATATATAAAATAATAAATAAAAAAGTAAAATAATTATTATATATTAAAAATAATTAATAATTTAAATGAATATAAAAAATAAATAAATTATAATAATTATATATTATTTTTAAATAAATATAAAAATTTATAAAAATTAAATAATATTAAGAATTAATTTTAAATTAAATTATAAATAAATATTTATAATAAATAAATTATATAAAAAAAAATATATATAATATTTATAAATAATAAAAAAATAAAATTAAATTTAAAATAAATTAAATATAATATTAATTTAAAAGAAAATATAAAATAAATAAATAAATAATTATAAAATAATAATTTAAATAAAATTAATATTAATATTTATTTAATTAATAAAAAATATAATTAATTTAAATAAAATATTATATAATAAAATAAAATTTAAATTATATATTATAATTTAAGGCTATTAATTATTAAATAAAATATATAAAAAAAATACCTTTATATTTACCTTTTTATAAAGCTTAAAAAAAGTAAAAATTAATCTTATTATTATTATTAATAATTATTTTAATAATTAAAAAAAAAACTTTTTTTATTTAATTTTAAATTATATTTATAATAATTTTATCTTTTCTTTAATAAATTATTTAAAATAATCTTTAATTAATTTAAAAGAAAGTAACTTATTATAAATTTAAGAAAAAAGAATTATTATTTAATTTTAATTTAAATAAGCTTAATTTAAAAAGATTTAATTAAAATAAATTTAATTTAAATATTTAATTTATATTAAAGCTTATAATATAATATAAAAAAATAAAATAACTTTAATAAAATTTAATTTTTAATATATAATTAATAATTCTTTTAATTATATAATAAATAATATATTATTATTATAATTTAAAAATTTATAATAAAAATAAAAGATAAACTTATTTTATTATTATAAAAAAAAGATTTATAATTAATAATTTTTATATTTAAATAAAGATATAAGTTATTTAAATATTATATATAAAGAATTATAATTAATATAACTTATATTATAATTTTATAATATTTAAATATTTTAATAAAAAAAATAATTTATATTATTATATTATTAAATATAAAAATAAAATAATAATAAACTTTATAAATATAATTTAAATATTTTAATAATTTAAAAAAATATATTATTTATATATAAAATTAAAATAAATTTATAAAATAAACTTTATAAATATAAGCTTATTATTTTAAAAAATAAAATAATATTTCTTAATAAATTTATAATATTCTTTAATATTTATATAATAATTTTAAAACTTATTATAATTATTTTAATATTTTTAAAATAAATATAATTATAATTAATTTAAATGAATTTTATAAATCTTAATTTTAATATAAATATAATTATAATTAATTTAAATATTTTAATAAAATAAGCTAATATTATTTAAAAAATATAAAAATTTTAAAAATTATTTTTTAAAAAGAAATATTTAAAATAAAAATAAAAATATTTTTAAATTAAAAATATAACTTTTTTAAATAAATAATAACTTTAAAAACTTTAAAATTAAAATTATAATTAAAAATAAAGTTTAATAATAAATAGCTTTTAAAATATTAATATTTTAATTATTATTAATAAAATTAATTAAATTATAAAAATAAAAATTAAAATTAAAATAAAGAAAAATAAAATAAAAAATAAAAAAGCTTATTTAAATTTTCTTTTTTTTTATTTAAAAAAATATAATAAAGATTTTATTTTTAATTATAATAATAATATTATTAAAGAAATTAATTACTTTAATTATAATTAATTAAAATATTATATTAATTAATATTTAAAATTTAATAAATATAAAAAAATAAAAATAATTAAAATATATAAAATTTCTTTTTTTAAAAAAAACTTAAATATAACTTTAAATAACTTTAATAATATATTTTTAATAAATTATAAATAAAGCTTTACCTTTATATAATTAATTAATAATAATTAAAAACAAAATTAATATTTTAAAAAATAATAAATAAATAAGTTAATTATAAAGCTATTATTTTTTATTATAAAAATATTAATTATAAAAAATAAAATATTAATTTTTAAAAATATTTTAATTAAAATAAATATTAATATAAATACTTAATTTAATATAAATTTAATTAATAAAAACTTTATTAAAAAATAAAATTTAAAAAAAGTTATAATAACTTATATAATAATTTATTAAAATACTTAGCTTAAATTAAAGTATTATTAAATCTTTTAATTTATTAACATAATTAATATTAATAATAATTATATAATAATTATACCTTAGCTTATTAATAAGCTAGCTTTTAATATATAAAGGTTTAAAGTTTAATATTTACTTAAATTTATTATATTTTTAATTTTTAATTTATTAATAAAATACTTTTAAAGCCTTAAGGGTTTTAATATTATTATAAGTTACTTTATAAAATTAATAAAAATTATAATAAGGTTATAACTTAAAGATATATTTTTTTTAAAAAAAGTATAATTATAATAATTTATATAATAAGTTATTAAAGTATTTAACTTAAGCTAAAGCATTATTAAATTTTTTAATTTATTAATATAATTAATATTAATAATAATTATATAATAAAAATATTTTATTTTATTATAATTTATATAAAGATTATTAATATTTATTAAATTAAAATGTTTATATATAATATTATAAAAAAATATATTTAAATTAAATATTTTTATTTAATTATTAAATGCCTTTATTATAAATTTTTTATTTTATTTAAAGCTTTAAAAATAAAAAATATAAATATAATTATTTTATTTTAAAATAAAATATAATATAAAATAAATTAAATAAAATAATTTTATATTATAATAATATTAATATTTAAAAAGATAATAAAAAAATATATAATTATTATATTATTTTTTTAATATAAAAAAATAAAATTAAAATAAATAAAAAATAAAATATTTATAAAATAAATTAAAATAAAATAAAATAAATAAAATATTAAAAAAAATAAGTATTAAAATATATTTAATTTTTTATTAATATATTATTTAATTAATTAAAAGTAAAAAATCATTTTTAAATTAAATAAATTAATTATAAAATATTTATTTAATTTAAAACTTTATTTTTTTATTTATTATTATATTAATTATTAAAAAATAAATTTAAAGCTTTATAAATTTATTTAAAAAAAATATTATTAATAAATAAATTTAATTAAATTAAAGCTTTATTAAAATATTTATTTTATTTATATTAAAAAATAATAAAAAACTTATAAAAATAATATATATATATATAAATAAATAAATAAAAATATATTATTAATTTAAGTATTAATTATATAATTCTTTTTTTAATAACTTATAATTAAATAATAAAAGTTATAATATTTATTACTTTTTTTTTTATATTTTAATATAACTTAATATATTTTAATTAATATATTTAAATATATAATGTAATTAATAAAACTTTAATAATATATTAATTATTAATATTTTAATAAAATTATTATAAAGAATTTTTTTTTTAATTTTTAAAATTATAAATTAAATTTTTAATTTATATATTATTTTAAAAATTAATTTTATTAATATTTATTATAA